>CAHIKZ030000335.1:625000-687500 GCA_903632075.3 Acanthosepion pharaonis | reverse complement strand
AGCAATGGGTATGTCTTGGGGAAAATACCTTGACAAAGTCCATTTCTTCAGGATGATTTTTAATTCAGAATAATACTTCTTCTAGTACTATTTTGAATTCAAAATGATCCTGAAGAAATAGGCTCCGTCAAGCTATTTTACTCTCTAGGGGAGGCATGGATAGCGGCTCGGATTGAAGAATCGGAGAGCCGAGTTCGAATTCCAGTTGAATCCATTACATTCACTTACGTGCTAATACACTTGGGAAAGGTATGAATCCTCTTCTTCTTCACGTCAGCTATGAGTAAATAGCAAGATAGACCGGGTTCTATAGCCTTGGATGGCAACTGATCTACCACAGAAAGAAATGACAACCTACAGCGAGAAAAAATCTGCTTCGTCAATGATATATCGAAAGATACATGATCGCCTAAGCGCGTATCACACACGGCACGTAACTAAGTGACTGAATTCTTCTTGAATGATTGCACTTCCCAGGATAATGACCCCAATCTGTCATCCACATAACTGACGGAATATGGGATAATAACTTTTCTAACGGCATTAACGCGATGTAAAGGAAATAGAATCGATTGCAAAATCGATAGGTAATCAATGACTGAAAATCGATTGGTAATCAACGCTTTTTAGATTAATTAACTGACTCGAACAAAGAATATTTTTTAAATAATTTGACCCAACAAAGACAATAAAGCCACTAGGATGCAAGAGGTTACTGAGTGTAAAAGAATATTAGAAAAAGAAAAACATTATTAAAGAAAGAGATCAATAAAAGAGCAGGAATAAAGAAGACAGAAAATAACGATTGATATTGCATTTAAACTTTTGAAGATCAAAAGAATGAGGTCGGAAGAGAGTTCTACAATCAAGAAGTGGGAGAGAAGGGACTGTTAATTCATGTCTGAATTTCTGTGATGAGGAGATACCAGAATTTAAACTATTTACATATGGACTATTATCCTTATCTTTGGTGTTTTGTCACAACGTTTCGGCCGTTATACTCTCCGGTCGTCACCATTTGTATGTCGATCCGTGTAACCTACAGGAAATTGCAGAATCCTTTGTCTCATTTTACTGCCCATGTCTAGAGATATCTCGTCGAATTATTATTTTTAGTATTGTTATTACTCCCCCTGTCCAAGAACACACTACCCGACCCAGGGATTGAACCCATGATGTTCACGAACCGACACTTTAGTGCACTAGGCTATTTAAACTGTTAGTATAAAACTTATAGTTACATCTTGCAATTTCAACTGTAAACTGATGGGACCTTACCGCCGATCTTGTACTGCACTTAAATTCGTAAAATCGATGTACTATAAAAGAAAGCTCATCAGAAAGGTTACCATGAAAATATTCATAGAAAAGGTAAGAGGAAGATGCGTTAGGGCGGCTGGAAAGTAACTGAAGCCACGATGCCAGGTCAGGACCGATAACATTGCAGATCCTTCTTTGAATTTTAATATTAAACAATTTTTTATGATAAGCACTCAAATGTCGTTTTACCCGAAATAAACTATTAAAATATGGTCATTTTATTATTTTTCAGATTAAACAAATATTTAGAAAGCAAAGAGCACATTATTGATAATTTGCATAGTTTCTAAGGAAATGCGAAAATTTTCAAGTACTTACTGAATTTACTCTAAATTTGTTGATTCTATATTTAGTTTTGAATAATTCGTTAAATTTTTAGAAGTCTCAAACTTTTATATTCATAGTTATAATTTTTGCTAAAAATTAGTGCAGTCCAAAATTATTCGCCTCTTCTGGATATTATTAAATAATATTGCTCTATGGCAATTGTAATAATATTTTTCTTAATTTGAAATTTAATACAAACACCCTTTGAAAATTAAAATTAAATTAAAAACGCGTTGATCTGATTCTATAATATTCTAAAACCTAATGAAGAAGACATTATGTGAATGCCACATCCCACGATAATTCATTCATAGCGAAGATCACTGAACTTAGCTTGAAGCTCCGAATGAAGGTAGTTGATGGGTAAAACCATAATGTTTGGATATTCAACATTTTCCAAGCGTTTAAATATTCCGAGGTCGACTATTCTTAGCATTATCAAGAAGTACAACGAGACATTGTGTTGAGAATAAATTAAAGTCTGGCAGAAAACAGTTAATTTCTAAGAGGATGGAAATAAAAAAAAAGGTTAGAGATGTCTCAAATATTCCTCTCTTAACTACAAAGGACATTGTCAATGATGTAAAGACATCAGGGTTGAATACATAGGCGAAAACAGTCACTAGATTCGTTTATCGAGCAGGACTTTGAGATTGACGCCCAAGGAAAACTAACTTGCTTAAAGCTAAACACCAAAAATTCATATTAGATGAAGCTAGAAGCCATCTAGAACATGGGAGTAAATATCGAAACTCTGTTTTAAATTAAGGTGAAACCAATATAGAATTATTTAGTCATATGACCTCCTGTTATGTACGGAGGAAAATGAATGAAGCTCACAAACCAAACAAAATAGCCTTTATACAATTAAGCACGATGGCGGGACTATTCTGTTTTGGTGAAGTTTTGCTGCTTCTGGATTAGGAGGACTAGTGATAAAGAGCAGTATTTGGCTATTGGTAAAGAGCTGTATTTGACTATTGTTAAAAGTAATATAAAATAAAGTGCATGAATGATGTCTTTGGGGTATCACTAGACGTTTCAACATGACAGTGACCTAAAACAGAAGACACGAATTGCTACAAAATAATTAGATTAGCTCTGACCAAAATCCTATTACAATTTATCGCCATATAGAAAGAAAATAAAATAAAATAAAGAAGTCCTTCGAATTTGGAGGAACTGGAAGCTATTGCCAAGGAGGTAAGACGCAAAGTACTCATCAGTGTGTGTAGAGATCTTGGATGGAACTATCAAAAAAATTAGAGGCAAGAAACAAGAATAAATCTTAAATAATTGATTATTGAGGGAAGAGAGCCAATTATTTCTTTCTATTTTAAATGAATTTGGTGTTTTTTTCTTTTTCTATTATTGTTTGACATTAAAATGAATATTTTATTCTGGGCATCACGGCACATTCTTTCAAATCCATTATTTCATCATTTGTCAGAAAATGTACATGAAGTTTCCATGAGGTATTATAACTTTATTTGTAATTATTGAAGGTGGGGGTGAATAATTCTGCCCACAACTGTATATTAATATAAAAGTCTTCGGTCAGCCAAGTAAACCTATCAATCTAGATCTGATGAATAGTGTGTGTACGAGAATTAAGCCTGAAATAATGCATATATAGTGTGGTTTCCTTAAGGGAAATATGACCATTATTATCCGAAAGCTAGCAATACTAATACATTTTCCTTGTCTACGCAAAACGATTTGATAAGTGAAAGATAAGACTCAAAGATAAGACTCAAAGATAAGGCTCAACGATAAAACTCAAAGATAAGACTCAAAGAACAATTTCAAGTGTTCGGATAACTTGAATTACATGGGAAAGATATTTGAGTAATTCACAAAATGTCCTCGGTACAAAACAGTAAAGGAACAATCTAGAGGAGACGCCAATATCGAAACTTTTACAACATCATTGGGAGTAAGAAAAGGAAGAAATAAGAGTTTCAATCTATTTAATCTTTTCCTAGACATTGCTCTGTGCATAAACAAGCCCAGATTTGAAGACATATTTTTAATTATTTCACCACGAACAAGGCAAAAAAAAGCATTAAAACACAAGAGGTTACTCAGTGTTAGGGAATATTAGAAAAAAACACTATTAAGGAGAGAGAATAATGAAAGAACATAATTTAAGAAAACAAGATAACAATTGACATTGGATTTAAATTGTTGAAGAACAAAGTTGATTGGGAACCGAGAACTAGGAAGAGAGTTCCACAAGCGAGAAGTGCGATAGGAGAAACAGTTAGCATAGAACATCTGGTTACATTAAGCTATTTCAAATGTAAAATAATGAGATCTTGCTACGAATCTAGTACTGCGTTTAAATTCACAATGTCTAGGTTCGATAGTTGAAAGGTCATCAGAACAATTACCATGAAAATATCTATAGAAAAGGCACAATGAAGCTACTTTACGGCGATGGGAATGTGACTGAAGCGGAGATGATAGGTAAAAACCAATAACATTGCATATTCTTCTTTGTATTTTATCAGTGATCTCTAACAGGAACACCAGACAAGGTGTGACAGCCATATTCAAAGCAAAAGCGAATGCTAGACTTAGAAATATGTAGGATAGATTCTGGCGAGAACAACTGTCTAGCACGGCAGAGTAAACAAACTTTCCTAGGTGCAGACTTAGCAATTGGTTCAATGTAATCTTTCCACTTCATTCAACAGAAAACGCCCCAGAAGGTTCAATGAGTTACTTCCCTGGAAGTTCGCATCAATCATATTGATGGAAGGTAGAAACAGTTGTCTCAGACTATTAAAAGAGAATAGTTTCGGTTTGGAGGTGTTAAAATTGACAAACCATTTCTTGCCCCAGTTAAAAAATTGCAGGTAATCTTTTAGATCAGCTACCAATTTTGATCTTATCGAATTGATTTGGCTTACTATTAAGGCAGATACAAATAGAGATGTCAGCATCATAGATATCGAGTTGAGAACTGATGACATCAGAAAGATAGATGATGAATATTAGGAACAACGTAGGTCTAAGGATAGAGCCCTATGGAACACTTGCATTACTGCAAAAAAGATCTAGAAGAGTGGCCTTTCAAGACAACTGTCATTTTGCGATTTGATAAGAAAGACTAAATCAGTTCAAAAATTCGTTCAGAAATGCCATAGCTTTCAACATAAAGACCAGTATGACAAACCCTGGTAAATGCTTTCAAGATATCTAAAGCAAGAGCCGTAGCTTCATCATTCTTACATAAAGCTTGATAGCCTCTTTCAGCAATATTTATAAATACATAATGAGTTCACCTAGATAAGACAACTTCATATTGCGTATCTGAAAGAAGACACTGCGAGGTGAGATGCTTAACCAATTTAGTGTTGATTAGAGTCTATACTACTTTGTCGAAAAAAGATTGAAAGCTAATAGTCCGATTGTTAGATAAATCAGACGGTTCGCCTCAGTTCTTAACGACTGGAACTACCGAAGATGATTTCTAACAAGCAGGAAAGCAAGAAGCAGCAAGGGATTTACTGGAGAGTTTAGAGAGATATGAAGCCAGGAGCACAAGGACTATAGCAGGGATACCATCAAGATCATATTCTTTGGGAGGATCCAGTTTAGAGATGATAGCTGAGACCATAAATGGAGTTATATGCCTATCGCTCAATAGAGATTTAGTTCTAAGTGGAAAGTCAGGCAAAGATACTCCGGATGACCTTAAGAGTAGAATTTGAAGATAATTTACGAGCAAAATGTTATGCTTTATCAGCCGAAGATGTTAACACCTGAAACTGAGTGAAGAAACAGTGATTTACCAGGCATAGCTTAGATATGGCACAAGGCCGAAAGTATGGGGCATCTAGTGAGGATCGAACTCACTTTTCAGTTGTAACGGATCTAGCAAGACAAGCTAGCGAACCATTACACCACGCCGAGGTGCCCAGTGATTTTCCAAGCGTAGCTTGGATGTGGCACAAGGTTGAAAGTAAGGGGCACCCAGTGAAGATCGTACTCACTACTCATTGTCGTAATTGTTCAAGCGAGACAAGCTCGCTAACTATTACACCACCTCCAGGTGCCCCTGAGTGAAGAAATAGAATAGAGGACTTATTTCGCAGGCTTTTATAGAGACGCCAGTCGTCTGTCACGCGAATCAAACCTGTTAGAGGCGATACGGTGCCTACATATAAAGAGATTGGCCTTTTGCATACCACAACCCAAATGAATATGCTAATAGAATTAGCGTTCCTGTTTTCTCTATATTTCTCATGGATGACGGGGCCACTGCTAGAAACATAGATATTCATATTTGGATAGTTGGAATAAGAAGGATCTTGAATAAAAAATCAGTATTATTTAGCAAGTGTTCCAAGAAGAAGGACATATATTTCCAAATCTAAAACTAGAATCTGGGACTGGAAGGGAAGCTGTCATAGCACATTATTTAAATCCATCATAAAATTTAAGCATTAATAAATACCAAATATTTCAAATGATTTTCTATATGGAGCATTTATAACAAATTCAGTCTAGACAGTGAGGATGATGGACATAATGGTAATAATAAATGCTTCCTTAGAAAGGCTACGCTAGCACTAGTTTTGTCTAAAAACGCAAATTTATATAAAACGAAAAGATTATTCCAGGAACTCGAGTCATGTTCGTAAATAACCTTATCAATTTGAAGACTTCCATATGGATGGTATGCATGGTGCTTTCAGTGGCACAACACTTCATCAGATGCATGTTTAAAAATGTTTTCTATTGAATTAAGTCTGTGGGATTGAAGAAGATGTACTTCCAACCTTCTAAAACTTCTCAATGTTTTTAGAAGTTTAAGATTTTTTTTGAGATAATAATGATTTAGTGAAACAAGTCTTACTAATTAACCCCTAGATGGGGGTTAGAAGAGGTAGATTCATATTTTTCGCAAGGGTATTTATGCGTAGTTGAATATAACGAACACAACTGAAATTCGAACTTGGTTCTTCTCCGATTAACAGTTCTGAGCCAATATCAATAACACCACCCATATCATCCAAAATTATAGCACCCTGGTATTCCTAAGGAGTTAGCCTTCTAGGTACAGATCAAGCTCGACGTTGCTTAATTTCGGTGATCGTACGGGAACCGGTTTATCTATCTATCTATCTATCTATCTATCTATCTATCTATCTATCTATCTATCTATCTATCTAAATCTTTTCATTATCTATCTATCTGTCTATCTGTCTATCTATCTATCTATCTATCTATCTATCTATCTATCTATCCCAGTCATTTCGTTATCTATCTATCTAGAGAAAGAAAGAAACAGATACATTTCTTTCTTTCTTTCTATCTATCTATCTATCTATCTATCTATCTATCTATCTATCTATCTATCAATCTCAGCTTTTCATTATCTATCTCTCTATCTATATAGATGTCGAAAGAAACAGAGAGTCATTTCTTTGAGCGTATCTGTTTACACGTGATGCCTTGGAGGGAGATATAATCAGTAATAAAGAATCGACACTTTATAATTTTATCTTTTTTCTGTGTGAGACAAATTGATTTTTGCATTTTATTTATGATAGCTTTTTCATTTCCTCAATGAAGACAAGAATTTCGTTCGGATTTCTGTTATATTTCTTCTTCGACTTACCTTCTTCTTCAAGTTCCTGTCTATTTTCCTTCACGTCCTTTACCCACATATGAATATTTCTGTCTTGTTTAGTGACTGACACTCCTCGCCTTCGCGCCACAGACCGCCGTTCAAGATTGCGCCAGTCGCTACTGGCGTTGATGAAAACCAAAAAAAGATTCGCTCGTCTTCGACAGTCTTTATTTGCAGGTCAATAAAAAATGATAATGGAGAAACAAAACTGATTTTTGCAAACGTATAGTACAAAGATTGACGATCGATATTCCCTTGACTACATTTGTTTATATAACACAATTCTTTTGAAAGAATTCTTTGAATGATTGACAACATTATCTGCCTTTCAATCCAAACAGTATTTTATTTTAATTGAATACAATGCATGTCTATGTGTCTGACACACACACGCGCACACACAAACACACACATACATAGACACAAATATATATATATATATATATATATATATATATATATATATATATATATATATAAATGTATATGAAGAAGTAATGTTTTATTTTTTAATCCGACATTATTTCTTACTAATTTCAGTATTAAGATACTCGAAAACAAATATAACGTTTAAGGTAATAATAATAATAAAAAAACAAATAACATTATATATATATATATATATATATATATATATATATATATATATGCTAGAAATGCTGACTGACGTCAAATCTGTTGGGTTTCTAATCGGTGGTCTAGTCGCACTGAGGAGCTGTGAGACAGTGAAATAGTACTGTCTGTGAATTATATATATATATATATATATATATATATATATGTGTGTGTGTGTGTGTGTGTGTGTGTGTGTGTGTGTACGTTGTATGGATATGAGTTTATGACCCTGGGTTTCACGCTTTTGTGATCATCAGACAAACTTGTTTATATTTTAAAATTGGATCTATTTGTGCTTGTTTGACTATGGTGGCAGAATCTCTTACTGTGTGTGTTTGGGGTGGCACTGTCATATATACAAGTGTAAGAATTTTAGTTCTCACCAACACATGCATATAAGCAATTTGAGGCTAGGTGCTGACACATGTGCGTTCGCGCATACATACACACGCAGTTGTAATACTATTTCGGTGTGGGAAACTTATCTTTTTAGGTGTAGCAATGTTCGTTTAAACAAGGAGCGTCTAGTGGTCTTCTTGACTCTTTTCAGATTTACTCATTGACCGTTAGAGAAACTAACACTTCTTCAGACACACTTCTACAGATGCGCACATATACTATTATTGGTCTATGCCTTCTCACCACCACTTTGGTTAAATCGGGTTCTGTTTGTGGTCATGGTGATAATGATGTTTGTATTTTCAACGCTAACTCTTATGAATCCTCTTTTTCTCCCCCCAGCTATGGGTAAATAACAGGGCAGACCCTGTTCTATAGCCCTGGATGGCAACTGGCCTACCGTAGAAAGAAATGGCAAATTATAGCTGAAAAAAATGCCTCGTCAGTCATATATTAAAAGATACATGATCGCCTAAGGATGCATCACGCATGGCACATAACTGACTGATAAATCAGAGAAGTATTGATATGGCGCGAAACAAAAACAAACAACAAAGCAACAGTTCACGACAAGTCCTTTTTCTTTGCCGTTCTAAGTAATATTTGTTTCCTTTCAGTTCCACCCAATCCATGTTCTGTCACCAATTTGCACAAGTTCATTTAATTCCTGTTGCCTTCAGCATGTTCTGTGAATGCCAACATCTCTTGTCACTCTCTCTCCATTATCTCTATTAGAAGTTTAATTCGTCTCTTTTTGAACAGTAAATATTAACGACTTTTTTCTTCCATTTTCCTTAAAATTTCGTTGATTTTTTCTTACTTTGACTTTTTCATCTCCTTTCATGGAATTTCCACCATCTTTCTGTAGATCAAATTTCTGTTGCTACACGTCTCCTTTTACTCCCAGTGAACAGTCCACAATTCACTGCAATAGGTGGTTTGGCAATGCATTTTTTTTAGCATTGAATTGAAATTTAAAGAAAAGGAAAAATTATGTGAACAGCAACAGAGATTTAAACCTGCAAATCACAATTTTGACGGATAATTTATATCAGTTATTTTATCACACACACAAATTTATATATATATATATATATATATATATATATATATATATATATATATATATATACGAAGATACAAACAAGCACACGGACAAACATACTGTTTTGATATATATAAATATTTTTTCCTTCTTCTTTTTTTCTTTCACTTCTTTCTCTCTCTCTTTCTCGTTTTTCCTTTTCTCCCGTTTGTCCAGATATATCTGTCTGGTTGGATTGATTTCCTTTCTTAAAAACATTCAGTCTGAAATTATGAATATAACAATATTCATGAAATACATTATAATCGATGTGGATTTTTAAGGTGTTTTCTTAATTTATCATTATATATTTGCTCTGTAACATACATTGAGCTTTCATTGGATTAATGTCCTCCTTGGAATAACCCTTACCTATTAAAATTGGTATTATTTATAACTGCTCCTTATATCCATAAGTTGATCTCTCTTTGGAATATTCCTTTTGGATTACCTTAATCATCTAGGTTTTTACCACCAAATGGATAAATTTAAACCAGGCTATTCCCTGAAAAGCATTCCCTTCACTTCTTTACATTCGTTCACTAACAGATAAAATAATTGACCTTATAAAAAGATTACGATGGAAAACATATTTTTAATTAAGACCCACTAAATTGTAAAAAGGAAAAATATAATCTAAAATCTTGAAATACTCCAAATAATAATAAACTTCTTGGGGCATTTGACGCTGACATTTTTAAATTTTAAAATTTTAAACGTAAAAAAGATACCTTTAGAAAACAACCTAATCAGTTACAATATAAATTAAACAAAGATATTATAAACATCAGAAATTCTAAATAGATGTGGATTAAAGCCGATAAGTCTAGAAATATTTACAAAATTGAACCGACGAACTATCAAAACCCTTCCTCAATAAAATCACTAATACTCATAAAAAAGACAATGACAATAGCACTATTTCTTTAATTAACAAAGATGCTGCCGGTTTTGCTAATAAGTTTGATATTGCAGACAGAATGGGAAGCTTATATAATTTTAATTATATGTTCATGACTTATTCACAAATGACTGAAATTATTTTTTGAAATTTTTCTTTAGAAAATCTTTGTAAAAATATATATTTTACATATGTTACCTCCAATTAATTTCATGAAATTTCGAATAATTAAATTTTATTTTTTTTATTAATTAAAAGCAAAACTCCTTGGAGAATGTAAATCATCAAGTTTTATTTTTCAAACTACTACTCATTTCCCCAAAATGTCCTCCCAATCGTAAAATAATAAAAAAAAATAATAAAATAAAGGTTTGATATTATTTAATTAGAAAAGCTTTTAATTGCTTTTATAAATAACTTTTATGAAGAAAACTATTCTCTGAAGAAAAAAAAAATCGATGAATAATGAAATTTTACAAGAATTATTTTTAATTAAAATAATTTATAATGTATAAAACTTTTAAAATCTGCATTACTTTCATCCAATTAGGTGAGTGATAAAATTATTAAGTGAAAACTATATTAACTAAACTTGAAAAGCTTAATAAAAAGCATTTTGCACCAAGATTATAATTATAATTATTTTTTTTATTTATATAAAACATTATATAACGGTCCCACTTTTGAAAATAGCGTCGACCATACACGACATTATGAGAAAATAAGAGCGATGTCTACGGTAAATTTAAAGTCAACATTCCTAAAATTAGATTACAGAGAATATTTTCCAACATTTTACAGATTTCTGAGTACTTAGAAATTATATAAAAAAGGCGCCCCACGTTATTTTCTTAAATTCTGTTTTACAGATAAAGTCTCCGTAGAACAGCAATCATTATGATATTGTCTATCATCGCCACGTCAATTAAGTAAAACATAGCGATGTCGTTTATAAACACAGCTACTGTCTATGTTTTATATTGCTATATACTTCTGTGTTATTTTAAACTTAAAGTACGATTTTTTTTTCAAATCAGATTAATTGTACTTTAAATCAGCTAATATTCTTTAAATAAAGTTTCAGAGAAGTATATATTATGTTTAGAAGATTTTTAAATACAAAGAATTACAATTGAAAGATGATTAAAAAGAGCGCTAAATAGTAAAATAAAAAAGTAACGAAAATTAGTGGAGTTATCTAATATATATAAATATTACTCAGAAGTAAACAAATTCACACCATGGGCATTCTGAATTTTTCGTCTTCAACCACCTCTTGCAAAGCCAAACGGCGATAAGGAATGGGGAACGGAAGCATGTTTTGGTGAAACTGTAGGATTCGAGTCTTGAACGTGCACGTTGTAGGCGGATTTAGTCATAAATGGCATCTTCATAGAGGAAGCGATCAAAAAAAGAAATTAAATTCTTGGATATGAGATAAAGCCTACGACAATGACGGCGATACATATTACTCATATGCACACACACACACACACACACACACACACACACACGCACACACACACACACACGGAAACACGCACACAGATATATATATATATAGATATAGATATAGATATATGGTGAAATCCCATAACAAGAATTCAGTCCATTTCATATAATGAACATAGCCTAGTTAAAAAAAAAAATCTAAGGGAAATGAGCATGATCGACAAACGCATGGCGAGTCTAGATATAACGTCCCTCTACTCCAATGTCTCAGGCGAAAATTGCCTAAATCTCCTTAAAATCATCTAACACAATCAGAAAGAAAGCCCGCTCTACCATCAGCTAAAAAAATAGAAATCTGCCATCTCATCACCAATCAATGCTACTTCACATTTAATAATGATTTTTACAAACAAAAGTTTGGATTACCGACTGGATCGCCTATCAGTGCAGGGATTGCATGTATCTTCTTAGAATTTCTCGAATCCGCTCCTTTCCAAACTATTTCACCCAAACAATCAACATATTTCCGTTATATTGATGATACGGATTTAGCTGACCTAAGAGATTAAGTAAATAAAGTCAATCACACAATGGAGTTTACATGCGAAATGGAAGAATACAATTCCTTACTGTTCCCAGATATCAAGATATACCGCGTTAACAACACATAAATCAGGTGTTGGTCTTGAAAATTGAGAGCT
The DNA here is from genome assembly GCA_903632075.3 of Acanthosepion pharaonis. Classification (NCBI taxonomy): domain Eukaryota; kingdom Metazoa; phylum Mollusca; class Cephalopoda; order Sepiida; family Sepiidae; genus Acanthosepion; species Acanthosepion pharaonis. The sequence continues at coordinate 675,057 of CAHIKZ030000335.1, read as the reverse complement.
GCTTTTTTGAAATCTCATGAAATAAAATAAAAAAAATTACCTATGGGATTTAAAGTGTGTGATATTCTTTCATTAATAATAACAATAATAATATTATTAATAACAATAATAATAATGTATATATATATATATATATATATATATGTGTGTGTGTGTGTGTGTGTGTCTATGTGTATATGTGTCTCTGTGTGAGTCTGTGTGTGTGTGATCAGGTAATTTAAAAATATCCACACTGATAATATATATGGCAAAATTGTGGATACTTTTGATTTATGTATATATATATATATATATATATGTGTGTATATATATATATATATATATATATATATATATATATATATATATAATAAATTAATATTAAATATGTAATATTTAATATATTTATATTCTTTATTTAACATTTACTAAATTTAGTTTAATTTTAAAATTTTAAATATTAAAGTTCAAATTTAAATAATCTTAACCTTTATTATTTTTATTATTAATATTATTAATTTTTATACTCTTCTTTTTTTAAAATTTTGAATTTTTTTTTAATAAACTTTAATATGTTATCCTATAATCATTACAAGTGTATTAATCAAGATTAATATTATTAATAACATTTTTAATATAAATTATTTTATTTTATTCCAACTTTGCTGGTAATCATTAATACTTTATGTATTAACTGTAATTTATATTGATGTACATCTCAAATTATGTGCATTTCAAGTTTGACCATTGGATGCCTACATATGATAATTCACTCTTCTTTCTACCTCCCTCCACCATGCTTAACCCTTTCTTTCTTCTTCCTCTTTCCCCTCTCCCTTCACCTGCTTTATTATTTCGTTCCTTTTTTTCTTCTTTTTTCTTCCTGTCTAAAATTATTTAACAGGTCAAATTATCTAGCCTCATAACTGAGTACACTTGAACCGAAGTAAATTATTAAGGATGGTTTAAAAAAAAAAAACAACGTTATCCCTATTTACATTTTCAAGATGGACTTTTCCATAATCTTCCAACTACCTCTGTCACCTGATATTAATCTAAATCTATCCCTCAAAATTGTATTAAAAATAAAAGAAACCTAATTCTTTTGTAACCAGAGCTGTGACCAGAGGAACAAGGAATATATATTTTCTGGGGAAATAAATTGTAGTCATGGAAACGTAAGGTTGTCTATTTCTTAATTATTTAATATATATATATATATATATATATATATATATATATTCGCCTTTGCATGGAGTATTGCTGCCAAATATGGTCTGGATCACCTTCTGTTTACCTCGGAGTTCTTGACAAGATCCGAAGACAGATATGTAATATAATTGGCCTTGATCTGGCGTCTCGTCTACAGTCACTCTCTCGAAGACGCGCCGTCGCCTCTCTCTGCCTTTTCTACAAATACTTTCATGGTAATTGCTCTGATGTGCTGCTTTCACTGGTTCCCAGACTCCATGAATTCAAGCGCCCTACGAGGCTGGCATCCCGCTCCCACCCTTACACTGTAGAAACTTTTAAATGTAGCCGTCTCCATTATCTTAATACCTCGCAACTCTCGCCTGTGGAACACCCTTCCCAATTCCTGTTTCCCTGAGAGCTATAATCTCCAACTATTCAAATGTAATGTCAATCGACATCTCCAGTTACCTTGATCTACCCACTATCCCTCTCCTCATCCTTTCTTCTATCACTCCTATCTGCTCTTGCTCCAAATCTTCTGCAACCCCCTGCATCCTAATGGCTTCACGCCTTGCTCGGGGCGTAATGCTTAAAATACATACATATATATATATATATATATATATATATATATATTGAAAAAAGGTCACATATAAAATGATATGTAAGATGAAGCCATATGGAGATTTAACATGTGCGAAAGGAGCGTGAGAAAGTGTAAAGTATTGTTTTTTACTTTCCTTATCCTCATCATCATGAGAGTTCCCTTGCGAATTCATATTGTTGTGCTTCAGAAATTCATTTCTATTCATATATCTCTTCAGTATACGAATCAATCCTTCATTAATTGTTTCTTGTCAAAAACCTGACAAATTTGTCCTTGGCTAAAATATTTCGACAGTCTTTAATATCCAGTAATTGTTTTAACGGAGGAAGAAAAGCGTGACACTGAAATCTGAAGGCGTATTGGGTTAGCCAAACAAGCATTCCAAAAGCAAAGCACAGTACTAAGAAACAGAAAAAAAGTATCAATAGAAAACGAGGAAAAGGGTACTGACATTTTGAGTGATACCTGTCCTCCTGTTTGTGTTTGCCAGCGAATTCTGTACAATCTCCGCAGAGATGAAAAAGATTCTTGAAGCAACAGAAATGTGGTTCTACAGAAGGGTGCTGAGGATAACATGGATAGAACATGTGAGCAAAAACGAAGTTTTAGAGAAAATGGAAACTAAAAGTAAACTTATACAAAACAGCAGGAAAAGACAGGTGAGGTTTCGGCGGTTTATAATGACGTAGGCGTTACTGGAGAAATTAATACTCACAGGACAGATTGAAGACAAGAGAGCCAGTGGAAAACAATGCATAACATACTTAGTGAGTTTGAATATATATATATATATATATATATATATATATATATATATATATATATATATATATGTAATGAAATATGTGGATATAGATCCGACAGTATGAAGAAAATATACGGAAAACCAACAAAAAAATCCTAATATGCAATTATGCTGTTTTAATGTTAATATAATGTCAACGTAGGACGTTTCGGTCTAGTAGACCATCTTCAGGACATATTCATAAAACATAATTAACATTAGACTATATTCAATTCAACATGAAAAGACGATGGACATAAAACAGATAACTGAAATTTTTCAAGATCAGCGTTCCGTTTCAATATCATCACGTCGGTGTCACGTGGGCGATGTTGTGAAAACGTATTCCTAAAATAGAGTATTTTGAATGAAAAATGAAACGTCCGACGTTGACATTATATTAACATTAAAACAGTATAATTGCATATTAGGATTTTTTTTGTTTTTCCGTATATTTTTCTTTATATATATATATATATATATATATATATATATATATATATATATATATAACCTGTCTGAAGTTATCATATAAACTTCAATAATTCATATTTGGCTTGGAAAAATTGTCAAAGTTTAAACAATCAATTAAGATGTCAAAACAAAAGTTGAGTTAAAATTTTAGGTAGTCTCAATATGTTGTAATGAAGTTATTTGATATATTCTAAAAAAATACTTTAGAATTTTGCTTCCGTTTAATTGTATTATATTATTATTTTCGATTCAGCGATATCGAAAAAGATGTCAATACATTTTCTATGTTATAGTTTCTTTCGACGGTAAATTTTGTGCAAAAAGTGAATCACAAAGAGTCTATGTAAGTCTGATTTCTGATTAGTTAACAAATATTAAAGAAATATATTTCACCTGTTCTCAACTACGTCCGAATCGAATCAACCTAGTTTCTGACCCGAGTTAAAACACAAATTACGCCAAGCAATTTGGAGCATATCACGTGGTTCACATTAATTATAAATAATTTGACATATCTTTCTCTTTTCTCTTGCCTTATCTCACATACAAGATGTAGCAGAGGGGAGAGGTCACGTTTTCTCCCTTAGGAGAAAGCGCTATGAAACGTCATGATACGCACTCACGTACGTACGAACATCTACGAACATCGCGCGTCTACGAACATCTAGGAACATTCATTCCTTCAAGGACAGAAAAACTTAACATTGTGAGTAAGAAACTGTTTAATTCTCTTACAAGTAAGAATACATCTTACTGAAGTTCTCCAAACCCACACACTTTTTAATACTTCACAGTTTATCAACAAGAACATTTCCTTCACTCAAGATTCCAAGGGCAAGTATATTTCAACATTTCAAACACAACTGAATTACTGTCTGTACAATTGTTGTTATGCATATATAAATTCCATTTACTTATGGAAAATGTCTGCTTGAATGTTATTCTTCCTGTTTGTTTATTCCTTTTTAGCACATCTGTAAAGATAGCACGGGTTTATTCGAAGACGTTGAACCTGCTTCACTACGGTCTGAAGTTATTAGGAAAAACTAAATAAACATTTTCTACTTCAATAAAAAGGTAATAAAATCATCAAAAATTGATCAGGACTTATAATAGAACAAATAACAAACACATAAGACTTTGAATCCGATACATTTTAATATAGTGACCCTTTTTCTCAATAACTGCCAGTAATCTATTATCCATTGATTTTGTTAATTTTCGGCAGCCTCAGTTTCCAACATGGAAGTTTAAATTGTTTCCTATGTGTCCTGTTCGCTGTTATATTGTTTGCTACCTTCATATATATTCATATATATTTCATCTTCACAATTGACCATGGATTTTCGATCGGATTCAGATAAGGACTTGACGGTGGCCATTCCATTATCTTCTCTCCTGTAGAACCTTTATACTCAAGAATTCAAGAGTAACCTTAGATACATGAAGGGGAGCATTTTCATGTATAAATACACACTTCACTTTGAAATTACGAGACTAGAACTTGTACGATGTAAAGTAAGTCTTATTAACAAAATCACAATAGTTATCATTGTTCAGTTTAATTCTTTCATCGATTTTGAATGGTCCAATAGTGATTTTGTCGGCATTTCAGGCGACAGACCGATTTCAACCGACGAAAAGTTCGTCATTCTTATTCAATCCCGGTATACAGACTCAAAGGTCGTATACCAGGGTTGAATAAGACTGACGAAGTTTTCACCGGTTGAAATAGGTCTATACTCCGTCTGAGTTAATTTTGGATTTTATGATTTACTACTACTACTAATACTAATACAACTACTACTACTACTACTACTAATATATATATATATATATATATATATATATATATATATATATATAGTTAAACCTAGAGAGCCAGGACAAACCTACTTTAAAGCCAGAAACCTACAAAGGTTTCAACTAAGCGGATCGTCAGATCGATCTGCTTAGTTGAAAACTTGGAAGGTTTGTCTGGCTCTCTAGGTTTAACTAGGTCTGCTCTACTTACTGTATTGAGCACTTTATTTAGTTATTTTGTTTACTCGTATCGGGTTTTTTGGGGGGGATTTTGAACTTGCATGCTAGACGATTATTTTCGGCTAACGTACATGTTCTTGGTTCTTTCTTTTTTATACCTTTTTTCCCTTTGGTATTGGTTTGATTATTCGCAAATCAAGACACCGAAGATTTTCTGAGCGAGTATGATTTCATATACTTATAATATTATTACTACTATATATATATATATATATATATATATATATGAAGAAATATAGTCTTAAGATGTGCTATATTTATGGGATAAAGTGCTCAATATCAGACATAGAGCGTGTGTAAATATAAATGTGAACATAGAAGTCAACACTTAGAGACAGTCTGTTTCATGCTATATGCAATAGCATGAAACAGACTGTCGGTATCTAAGTGTTGACTTCCATGTTCACTTTTTATATATATATATATATATATATATATATATATATATATATAAAAAAATAGATAATGGACATAATTTTACATCGACATTCGTATTTGATATAACCAGCGTGCTTCATCTTTGGAAAGTTCGTGAAAACCATACCCGTGTTACCCAGAGCCTTCTGAGTGAAATTTTGTGGAGAGAACTATTTTGGGAACCGTCGATTGTTGTGACTGAAGGGTTTGTACATATTGGCCGTGTTCAGACTGCCGATCGCGCCATATAATGCGATCGTCCACAGAAACTAAGGTCCAACCAGCATAGTTGAAGTATAAACCACAGAAGGGGTTTTGTGGATGTTGAAAATACACAAATTTGCCCGAGCAGGCATCTGAAACAGGGACTGGCTAGCCACCCGAGCAGACAGGCATAGTCGGATACGAAATAAATAAACTCAACTACTCGAGAGCAACTCTCTGCGGCTTCTCGGTCTCACGTTGACTGCTGACCTGAGATGGAATAAATACATTGAGTCAATTGCCTCTTCCACCGCAAGGAAAGTTAGCTCCCTGAGCCGCGCCAGGAAGTTTTTCTCCCCAGAGTCGATCCTCCAGATCTACAAATCAACAATTCGCCCTTGCATGGAGTATTGGTGCCACATATCGTCTGGTGCCCCTTCTGTTTGCCTCGTCTACAGTCACTTTCTCACAGGCGTGCCGTCGCCTCCCTCTGTCTGTTCTACAAATACTTTCATTGAAATTGTTCCGAGGAGCTGCATTCGCTGGTTCCCAGACGTCATGAGTTCCAGCGCCTTACGAGGCTGGCATCCCGCTCTCACCCCTTCACTGTCGAAACTCCTATATGTAGCCGTCTCTTCTACTCTAATAGCTTCATGTCTCACACCTCTCGCCTGTGGAATTCCCTTCCCTATTCCTGTTTCCCTGTCAGCTATAATCTCCAGCTATTCAAGTGTAATGTCAATCGACATCTCCAGTTGCCTTGATCTATCCACTACCCTCATCCTTTCTTCTATCACTCCTATCTGATCTTGCTCTAAACTTTCTGTAACCCCTTGCGTCCTAGTGGCTTCCCGCCTTGCTTGGGGTGAAATGCTTAAAAAAAAAGAAAAGAAAATCAACATTTTTATTCGATATAAATGTATGTATTTGTCCGCGTTTATGTTTGTGAGTGATTTGTGTCATTTTATCTTAATTAAAAAATGTGTGCATGCGAATGATTGAATACCACAAATAATAATTTAGAGTATTGAGGTGACTTCATGTCACGTAATCATACGCGAAAACGAACATTTCCTATTAGTGGGAGCTGTCAATGATTGATATGGAGATTTTAAACATGACTCATTGTCAGTCAGTCTTCAGCAACAACTAGAATATTAATGCAGTGAATTGAAAAAAAATATTATTACCACGACTACTACAACTAATAATAATAATAATGACGATGATAATAGTAATAATAATGAGCAAAGCAAATAAGACAAATGCATCAAACACCAGTTGAAGTTGTTCCGTTTGTGGCTAGCGGTCACGTGACTATTTCCAGAAATCTTCCTGTCGAGTTAGCTGGCAAGTGCCCAGGTGGCAGCACTGCTTTTTGTGCAATATTTTTGGAGGCAGTGATATTCATATTTTTGATGTTTAGGGAACTTAAAAAGATTACTTTGTTACTTATTTTAGTGCATCATTTTACTTACAGGCATTGCCACTTGTCGCAAAAAAATATTCAAAGCATCATATAAACAAAATAGCCGCAAATAATAAACACTGCCTTTTCACAGCCACCTGTCACTTATGTTATTGCCAACTAAGATTTTACATTGACATAAGTAGTGAATTAATTGTTCTAAGTGACGCGGTTAATCGAAATAAGTGCTGCGAAATATTTTAGCGTTTTAAGAAGCCTTTGTTTATTTGCTATTTCTAGCTTTCTGATCATCGGTAAAAAAATGTCAAATAAACATTTTCTATATTGTTTTATATATTTACCATCGTGAAGATTCTCATCCAGCTTACACCCTGATGTTAAGTACTTTTACACATAGGTATATTATCCCTGATATATATATATATATGAAAGAAATTAGGATGATTTGAGATAATTATAATTAAGTAATTCATCGAGTCTAGAAGAAACTTCAACAGAATGTAGAAAGAACTGGACGGCCATTTCGTCCTATATCTGGGACTCATCAGCAGTGCGCATCCACCACCAAGAATTGAAGCCCGGGCAGTTATGTTACCAGTCAAACGTCGTACTAATGTATAAATGTATAAATGGGCCTCTGTGAGGGAGGGACATCGAATCAGACTCGATATAGCGCGGCTCAATCACATATCCACCTCGGAATATGTGATCGAGCGGCGCTATATCGAATCTGATTCGCTACCGATTCGTCGCAGTGACCCGTTTGTACAGTTAGTACGACGTTTGCCTGTTAACTTAACTGCCCGGGTTTCAATTCTCTGTAGTGGATGCACACTGCTGATGAGTCCCAAATATAGGACGAAACGGCCGTCCAGTGCTTTCTAAATTCTGTTGAGGCTTCTTCTAGACTCGATGAATTATTCAATTATAAATATATATGTGTGGACTGGAGGAAATGTATGACGAATTGGAAAAAATGTTTTTCTTGTGAAACATTTAATCATTTAGAACTTTAGGTGTGTGATGAAGTCCAAAAAGACGAAACGCTTCACAGGAAAACTTTTTCCACTTTGCCATACATTTTTCCCACAATATATTTCTGGATATATAAAGAATTATATATCGTTACTTCACCTCGTGATTTGACCGCCATATATATATATATATATATATATATATGTGTGTGTGTGTGTGTGTGTGTGTGTGTAAGGGTGCGTCGAGTTCGGTCAGTACTTAGAGGGGGCACTTCGGGTACATCCGACTGGAGATGGGACAAGAGAGTTAATTCTGTAAAATCCTTAATTTCTATGACAACCACGGCTATAGCCTTATGGCCCCATCATATGAGTGAAGTCTACGGGACAAAACGAGGAGGAAGACGTGTGTGTACGTATAACAATGACATTTTTTTTTTTATTATTGAACCATAACAGTTTGTTTCACGTTGTTTGATTTTTCAAAATGGCCGTTTATTTTCCTTAGACGCCCGCGAAATCACCACTTTTTTTTCATTTATTTTCGGAAGGAATTGGTAAGCTTGCCGACTGTTCGAAATCATTTATATTCCATTCATGTCCATTCACATTATTGAATTCTATATTGAATCCGGTTGAAATTACTTATTGTTTGCTAAATCTATTTTTATTATATCGCATTCTATAGCTGGTGTTTCCCTTTCATTTCATTACCTATAAATGCTTTGAGAACATGCTGTTATTTCTACATCTTTCATATTTGAATAAAACAATTATATTTTGATGTATATTAAATAGATTTTTAAATTAAACAGAGCGCTTATATAAATAAGAAAAGCAATATACAAATAATACACACACACACACACACACACACACACACACACACACACACACACACACACACACACACACACACACACACACACACACAGAAACAGAAACTTACATCAATCCAACTAAATATGTTAGCTCTATCACTGATATTGAGAGCTTTCCAATAAGTACTGCCGATATATAATATATAAATAATATGTATAAAATCATATATATATAAATATATTTATATACATACATATCACACACACACACACACACATACATATATATATATATATATATATATATATATATATAGATAGATATATATTTGGTTGGATTGATGTGAGTTTGTGACCCTGGGTTTCACGCTCTTGCGATCGTCAGACAAACTGATACTGAGTGCTTTCTAATAAGTACCGCGCATATAATATATAAATAATTATATATATATATATATATATATATATATATATATATTATATTTATATACACACACTTTCACACACACACACACACACACACACACACACACACACACACACACACACACACACACACACACACACATATATATATGTGTGTGTGTGAACGAAAGAAAAAAAAGAAAATTATTCTTAGCAGACGAGGGACTTTATCAAGACAATCCATTAGAGAGCGAAATGCGTCGTGCAAGAATAGTTTTTCCTCTTGACTTTTAATTCACATTGTTCCTTTACAGATACACTCAATCTGATAATAAGTGTATATATATATATATATATATATATATATATATATATATATATATATATATATATTTGAAAATTTCTAAGCCTTTTCCATTACAGAAGAAGGAACCAGAGAAGATGATTTTAATTCAATCTCTGGACTATGCCTTTGGGAAAGTTATAAATATACATTTCGCAGGAGACAAGTTTAGCGTTACGAGCAACTCCTAATGTTATGTAATCCCACACAGTCAGTTGTGTTCTACTTGGGAAGGATATGTTCATTGTCACTTCACCCGGCTGCTCCGAGAATTGTCGTAATAAAAAAAGAAACATTACAATTTTTAATTTAAATAGATATTTCACTCATACGCACATATAGAAAGTAAAGATTAAAAATAGTAAATATTTAAATATGTATATTAATATAGAAGTTTGCCGTAGAAATACAGGTAGATTCATTATCGCGGGAATAAATCCATCTCCTTTCTTCGGTATAAATTTTGTTTTTTATCAGTTTTATTTCTTACGTCAATTTCCTGCTAAATTATACTGTTAATGAAATTTAGCACAGTTGTTAATATTCTCAAAATATTTTGCGTTTACACAACAAAAGCTCTTTTAAATATTTACTTCGAGGTCAATTTATTTTTAATAATTCAATTTCGTGCACAGAACGCCTAGTTTACTGGTCTAAGGGAAGTAATCATCTAGCGTCTGTGAAGTCTATGGTAATATCTGTTTGTCAGTTTCACTGACTCATTTCTTGTTAGTTAACTGCTTTTCGTCTAGCAGTTTATTTTGGGAGACTATTTTTTATTTTATTTCCGATTATGAAATTAAAAAAACAGAGTTGATTATTTTAATATTGAAAAAGCTTGTATATCTATACTTTTATTAAATAACTAAACATTTAGGTCATTCATTTCTCAAAATGTTTTAATATCGAAGATTTCCGTTTCTTTGTCTGACAACTTCCTAGATTTTTCATTCTCACACTCTGTCTTTTATTTTTATCCTGCCAAGTATGTTTGTTTACTCATGCATGTATGACGTTAATATATATATATATATATATATATATATATATATATATGTATTTAAATAAAAAGAAAGAACAGTAAGATATATAATCCGGTGTTCTTATAGATATTTTTATTTTACAAAATAGTGTAAATTTACAGAGTATTAATATTATAAATTAATTGATTTAAAATATGTTTTTTTCCGCTACACAGTTCTTTTTTTTAAACATGGTTAGAACTGTGTAACGAAAAAACATATTTTAAATCAATTAATTTATAATATATATATATATATATATATATATATATATATATATATATATATATATATATATAAAACTTGTATACAAATATACAATGTTAAACCAAGAATAATTTATGCATTATTTCAAATTAATTATTTCTTTTATCGTACGCATAAGAAGACGTTGGAATAAAAATAAATTTTATGGTTCAGGTCTGTTGATAAAAAAAAGCATTGTTTACTACAGTTCCACTCGAAAATATGAAAGAGAAATATTGCAGTAATTTTCTAACCTAATTAAAAACGCTCGTATTTGAAAATTAGAGTTAGAAATACTTTTTAATAGCTCAGCTGGTTAGCTGATATTTTTTTTTCTTTTATACAAAGGGTTCACGTACAGACGTGAAATGTGAAGTTATTGTTCGCTGTGCCTATTCTAAAATACTATTGTTCGCGGTTATCTACTCTTTTCAATATAAGCGCAATTTGTAATATCGTCTTTTTTTAAATTCCTTTGTATAACATTGTTTTTCTATTTTGCAACGGCATGGAAATGTAATCTCAAGATATTTGCATTTTGAATTATATTATTTGTCGAAACAATTCATGCAAACGAGAGAGAAAAAAAGTCGAAGTTTGGAAAATGAAAAAAAAAACTGCAGCTAAAATCATATAAAGTAAGATGGCCTTGCATTTCGATCGATTAAAAAAACAATTAAATTTGAAGAACAAAAAAATAAAAATTTAAAGGAAGAAACTACTTAATCTTCATGTGTTTGAAAGAAAAGACTAAAACATATAGACCGTTTTTATTTTCTGCCTAAATTTCTGTGATGGGGAGTAACATGTAGACTATTGTCGTCATTATTGTTGTTAACACAACATTTCAGCTATTATGTTTGAATCGGATTTGAATCGACCTACAACAAAGAAAATGTGGAAAAAGTTGTTTAAATAAAAATCTAAGATATTTTTATTTTCGTGTTTTTAAAACTAAATTTATCTTATCTTGTGTGAGTATTAAATTTCTTACATTTTTCAGGATACTGTTCTAGTCTTTAATTGTTTTCCAAGATGAAAAAACAAAAGAAAGAAATTTGATTTCTTCGTGTGTATGTATGCTTAAGAAGAGGCAGGTGAGAAAGTGAGGAGAAAAATGGAAATACCTCGTAGCTTGGTGAGGGAAACAGGTGAAATTTTAAGGGAATTTCTTTTAAAGTCGAGCGTCACTAAGTTTTGCCGGTGTCTCTCCTAAATAGTTTGTCTGTCTAGAAACTTTGCTTAAACTCTCTTGAAAGGGATCACGAAGCATTTTTTTTTTTGGCATTTTTTTGTTGGTTGGAAAATGTGAAATAATTATATTCAAAACATTAATTTATTAACCGGACGAATCCTTCGGCTCAGAAAACCAATTTGCTTTGGTCATTTGACATTTGTTTTTCATCGGGATTACTTCAGTCCTCGCTCCACAATACTTACCGGCCTTCATGCGTTGTACGTCCATCCAGGTAGTGATTTTCTAAGCACAGCTTAGATGTGGCACAAGGCCTAAATTACGGGGGGCACTCAGTGAGAATCGAACTCACTACTCAGTCGTAATTGTTCTAGCGAGACAAGCTTGTTAACCATTACACCACCTCGAGGTGCCCTTTATTTATTTTCTAAGCGTGGCTTAGATGTGGCACATGGCCGAAAGTATGGGGCACCCAGTGAGGGTCGAACTCACTATTTAGTTGTAACAGTTTTAGCAAGACCAGCTTGCTAACCATTACACCACGCCGAGGCGCCCACGTCCACCCAGGTCATCCAGAGAGAATTTCAAACTGATCCATTTATATAATCTACGGAGGTAGATTGTTCTCGTTCCACTACGCATGTATAGGGATATCTCTTCATATTCTGATTTAATACTACTCAGTATTTTAGTATTGCTCAGTAGAGTAGTTCTACTTGCCATGTATTCACTGAGTTCGAGTATATCTTTCTTTTACAATTTCTATTTCTACAAATTCACGAACCATCTCTTTAATTCACTACACTTCAGTATAATAGCCTAGTGGATATTCTAGGCTGCTATTTTTTTTTATACGCCAAGCACATTTAAGACGTAGTCTATGAAGGCTCTCCACAACTTCCTTTCTCTTGTGGTTCTAATAAAAGTTTGGCGTTTTATCACCCTTCATCCACCCCCAACACAACTGTCATATCACACAAACCCATTGACGTAAGTTACTTGTTAAATCCTCCCAGCCAGCTCTATATGTCTCAGAAATTTCAATTATAAAATTCTGGTTTTAAATATAATTGTCCTTTTAATTCCCATTTTCTTTCAAACATTCTCTTTTCTCAGATGGTCGGTCTACTCTATTCTCAGCATCCTTCTGCAGATCCATACCAACGTATCTTCGAGTCTCTACTTCATCTGTGAGGAAATTGTTCAGCATTCATTAACATATAAGAAAACTGATATTACATAGCAGTTCAGAATTCATTTCTTTCTTTCTAAGGCTTACGGCCATATCACGTTGGAACATCGGTTCCAGTGCGATGACCGAAGCAATGTCGAATCTGTTCAGTACGTAGAGGGGGGGGCGTTTGTGATTACCAGGATGGATATACGGGTAGTGTAATGCATAATGGCTCGGAATTTTCAACCGAAGAGTGGATTTCTAATTCCAGTCGTGGTCGTTTTATTCCCTTACGCGCAAATAACTTTGAGAAAGGTATTAATCCACCTCTTCTCCCCCAGATATGGGTTAAGATTTGTATCACTAAATTATTATATCCCCACCAAAAAAAAAATCTTACAAACTCAAAATATTTTCTGGCTTTACAAGACCTGCAAAGAGATAATAAGCCATAGAAAACGACTCAGTTAATTCTCTGTTTCCAACGGAATTTTCCTGTTACATAATATTTTGCTTAGTTTTTGGAAAATGACTTTTACTATTCCAATATGCCTTCGGATTCCGGTGTCATTTTTGCCGTCGTAGTTCATGATTTAAAGAAGAAAAAAAACTATATATGAAGTTGATTATAGAACTCACTATTACTGGAGAGCTTGGATAAATTCTAAAGTAATTTACCAATGTAAACAAATGAACATTGCCGATAAAATGCAATTTGCTAAACATCCTAATAAAAGCAGTTATGTAGAATGAATATTATATGCTTTTATGATATAGATCATTATCGATAGGAGACTCGTATAATATGACGGTTATCGGTTGTTCGGTTTATCGTATTTAATCCTTGTTTGATTTAGTTTCTTTTTGGGGCAATGCAATTGGAAAAGTCACGAATACATCATCCACCAATTATTGGTCAAATAGTAAGGCAGACTGCCGTCAATTGCTTTGATATAACAACCAGCCTAGCTGAAGGCAAACTCTGAATTCAAAACCCTCTTAAATGGGAATGAGCTGTGTCGATGTACCTTTTCCAAAGCATACCAGTTGCTATGACTGCAGTATATGTAGTATCCTTTCGATTCTAACGGGTTACGAAATATGACATTATTGGCAACAGTTCAAAAACTACTTTCTATTTTATCTTTATACTCCGTAGTCTCTTGATTCTTTGTCGGTGATTGAACGCTAAAATACAATTCAAACATCTGTATTTTTTTTTACTTTTAATTAGAATTTTGTTTAGAGACAATAGGAGATGTTGAACGAATGATGAGTTATCATCTTAAAATCGTCCCACCATTGTAAAACTAGCTGAACACAAAATAAATATGACATTCCCATTATTATTGACATTAATGTCAGTCCCACCCGATTCGGTTACTTTCTATCTATTTGACCTTTGCCTGCCGGAATGCCCTAATATCAAATTATCCCGATCGATATCCCTGAATTTCCTATTCCAAGATTGGACTATGGCGAAATCTCCTCTTTTATTTGCACTTATCCTCAAAAACATTTTACACGTATACTTAAAATCCCGTGACCAAATGACAACATGACCTCAATGAACCACGTCGACATGATGAAGCATTATTACATAAACTCACACTGTCGAATATAGAAAACAAAAAATCTGGAGCTAAGGTAAAAGAAAAGAAAAATCCTACATGACGTCAGTAGTCAACACGGAAAGAATAATGAGGAGAGTGCTGCAGTATTAATGAAGCATGTTATCACAATATCCACAGTCACCAGACACATCTGGTGTAAAAAACCAACGAGTAAGAAAGATGACAAATAACAATAATAGTGAGTTGGATCCTTACTAGTTGCCCCATAATTGTGTTTTGTAAATAACAACTCAAAGAACTTCTGTATGGTTAAAAAGCTTGCCCCAACCATCTGAACAGTATGTTTATCCTTATACTTGAGACGTTCCAAATTAACCTGAACTAAATAAATAGGACACCTCGGTTTTTGGTAATGTTTATCGAACTGGTTTGATCTAAGCGTGTTCTATGACGATCATGTAGTTATTGATAGTTCAGATAAGAATGATCTTGAAAAAACAGTTCAACATTCTCTACCAAGTTTTCCCAGAAATAGAACGGAAGATAAACCTTTCCAAAACAGAAACTATGATCTGGAATTGCAAGAAAAGCAGCGATAGAAATTACTTAAAGCCACCATGAACATTATAAATGTAGATTTATTAAATACTAAACACTTCAAATACTTCGGTGTATGGATCAGTTATAACAAATTTAGTAGAAGAGGTAATGAAATTGAACTTTGAATAGGCTGCGTTATTAGTACTTTCACCTAACATTTGAAATTGCTACAAATCCAAAACACTAACATGTAAACATCAGTTATGTTCTTAATTATCTTCGTCACATTGGAACTTTTGTATGGATGTCATGCATGGTACCAACTCGTTCAAATATGTTTGAAATATCAGCTGTATACAACCGTTTCTCCAATCAATGGATGAAAAATGGTTTTGATCTATGGATCTTGGTGAAGACCACAGTACTTCGAACGTTGTGGACTTGCTCTACAGAATCGAAAACAGAATAGTACAGAATAACAGAATTCACATCATTTAAGGACTTTTAACAAGAGCTGAATTTAAAATGGATATCATGTAACTCGAAGTGAAACTAATGACATAATCAAGATGTTGACTTTCCATCCTACATCAAATAAAAGTTTGGCTAATCGTTAGCGGTAGAATCTGTTTTACCAAATATTACGGTGTAGTGAGTTCGATTCTTGCTGAGTGCCGTATACTTGAGAACTTGTGAATAAACGCATCTTAGAAGATAACAAATGCATCTAATGTTAAAAGAGATTACAAAATAACCAGTAAAACCGCATAAATGATTTCGATTCTTCTTTATAAAAGTGTTGTTTAGCCTGAAACTGAGGGAACAACGATTTTTTTTATTTAGCTTAAAAGCATTTGAAAAAATCATTTTGATGTAAGGCAAGATTCAATCCTGTGATTACTTTGATAATTTGTACACGAATTATGAGAGCAGCTTTGAACTCTTTTGAAATTAGCTGAAATTTCATTCAAACATTTAAACATTTTTTTTTCTTAGGGAGACAAGGGTTGGTTGGTACATGGCCCCAGTGGAATCATTGCTTTAACTTTTGCTTCCACTACTCGATGTAACCGCTGCCAACATAATTTGTAATCGAATTTTTTCCGCCTTTTTTTTCCTTTTCTGCTAGTGTCATATCAGCTGTAATCGTGAAAAGCGTTTTTATATTGTAAGACATTTTGACAAATACATACCTAATTGATGCGTTAATATGTGATTGATGATAGTACACTTTATAATTAGAAGTAAAAATAAGTAATATTTATATTACATTTCAAACGTTTTTTTTTTGTCAGAAACTTTTTCTTGGACAAAATATGTTTGTAGTTGGTTGGTACATTAGAATTGATGTTACTTGGTACGCCGTATCAAACTGCCCTACTCAAGGCACCAACTGAACCACGTAAAAGCGTAAGAAATATTGAAACAACATAATGTGTATAACTTCAAATACCCATTGTAGGTAAAAACAAGTGGCAGATCAATAGATTTTCTACTTATGTCTTTAAGTAGAATGTAACAGAAGAATCTTCTTTTGAAAGAAGCTGCTTTGATTTTTCCAGAAAAGCCATATAAATTTTTTGATATTAAAATTTCTTTTGATTTATACATATATACCAGAATTTGAGAATTCTACAATTATATTGTAATTTAACACAGGCAAACCATCTTCAGTTTTCAAATAGCCATATGACCGTAAGCCGAAAGGACACAAGATTATGAGAGTGAAGTAACTGCCTTAAAGTGCAGTTCCATGAGTTTGTTTATTTAGGGACATATCAACACTTTATGGGTCATTTAATGCCGAAATTTAATTTTCTAGGGAACATTGGTAATTTCTTTACAAAAGATGTATTGCTGGTAATATTTTTATTTATTTTTTAAATTTTTTATAGAGATATATTGCTGGTAATATTTTCCTATGAAAATGTATTGCTAGTAGTGTTTTTATTTCAGTTTGGGGTTAACTCTTTGTTCATAGCTGGGATCCTAACAGGTGCTACCACCCCGACCTTGCTGCCAGATGTAGTTTGTCATCATACCAAGGAAGAAAAGTTACAAGAATATTCTGTAGCAGTCAAATGACTAAATGTGAGAACATGCACAATCATCAGTTTTATCAATTAGCTAAAATATTAAAGTAAATATATTTAACTGAGATATAAATATGTAGAAAGGGTGCAATGGATAAACTGTCGTCTAAATTACGCTGAAATGAAAATAACACTGACATCTTATTCTAACAGATATATTTACCAAAATCACACAAAAATATTTTGAAATACTAATGAGTGCATTTATTCAATAAAATTGCGATTGACATCAAAGACGGCCTTAATCTCTTCTGGACGGTCAACTTCTTTAAGCTGGTGGATTTTACCGTAATCCTTATCTTCAGTTCATCTTTGATGTTACAAGGGTTTTTGTTCCTCCTTCTATCAACTGCACCCCACACGTAATAATCAAGGGAGTTGCAATTTGGGGAGTTAGGCAGACAGATTTAAGGGGTGATGTAGTCGTACAAAATGTCCTTCAGCCAAGACTGCTTGAGTGGCGCAGTCAAGAGTCCTGTCGCCAGATGTAGGTTCTTCCAACACCCTTCATCTTTACTTAGGCCAGCACTACCTCCTCAAGGCACTTGATCTAGGCCTCCTTGTTGAGTCTGAGGCCCTGTGGGAAGATGAATGGAGACATAAATTCGTCATCACTAGTGATCACCCCAAACACCTACGTAATCTCCATTAGACTCACTCTTTCCGAATCTCCTGCACTGTCCTCAGGTTGATACCCAAACTTTCTGAAATTCTCGTATTGGAGTTTCAAGCAGTACCGCAAATCGTTTCTAAAGTCGTTTCTGGCAAAGTGAATTGCGCCACAGCGTTCCTTTTCTCGCAGACGGTTCCCAATTGACCCAACTATACTGTGCAGTCGACAAAATCAAAAACGAACTCCTCGAAATTAAAAATATAAAAAGGTGACAATTTTCTGATCAAACCCTGTAGAACCATAAAACCTAGTATTTTAAAGGCTTTGTTTAATACTATGGAACAGAGAACAAAAAAAATTATCAGATTTTATGGAATCATAGTATCATTATTCGAACACTTCGACGTGTGGTAATGGTTAGCAAGCTGGTCTGATATATAGATTACAGCTGCGTAGTGAGTTCGATTCTTGCTGGTGTTCCATACTTTTTCGCCCATGTGCCAAAACTAAGCTACGATTCGCGTATCGTCTGGACATCTCGACGTGATGAAATGGTTAGCAAGCTTGTCTCTCTAGAACCACTACGACTCAGTAGTGAGTTTGATCTTAACCGGGTGCCCTTTCTGCCTTGTGCCACCTCTTAGTTATGCTTGGAAAATCAAAGAGCACATCGATGTGGTGTTATGGCTAAAAGCTTTTCTCACTGATTACGACTGAGTAGTGAATTAGATCCTCACTGGGTGCTCCATACTTTCTGCTACGCTTCTAAAATCACCATAAAATCAATGTCTTTTGTCACGTAAATATTAGAGTACTGTCCCTGAAACGAAAGAGGTAATGTTTAGTCAAAACACTGTACGTTTTACCAAGAAGCAATTATCAGCTTACGGTTTTTCTCCAGTAGAACTTCGTTCTTTATCCAAAACACTACCTGGGGCCTATCCAGTGAAGAACAGACATCTTACTGACACCTTTGAAAAGAAGTTAATTGAGGCAGAAGCGAAACAAAAGCATGCAAAATAAGAATGCAAACTTCAAAGATGTCGAAAAGTGACGAAAGAAAAAAAAAAGTGGGAAAGGATCCACAGACAAAAGAAAAAAAAGAAACTAATAAAGCTGATGAAAGCGGGTATTAAGCCTTTGGTTTGGTGTGCGAAGACTCTTATTCCAATTACAGGCCTGATGAGAATTGGTTGGAATACATATCTTGTCAAATATGAGCATCTCGAATTGGTTTTAGAAAGCAACATGGCTAACTTTGTTCGTAAAACGTTACATCTGATGAGTTTTAATTTGCTCTGTGCTGAATAAGATTTGCTACAGATACTTTGAAACGTATTTCCCTCTTTTTGCTGGGGCTTACGGTCACATCACGTCAAAACATTGGTCCCCTCACCATCATCGAAGTTAACCAACGTCTACCCTGGTCTACACCGATATGGATGACCGCTTGAAAATCCCAAGTGCTTTAAGCTTGTATGTGCAAATGGGTTATTTAATGCCGAATTATAAATATTCTGTAGGTAACTTTATGATTTCAACTACAGATATTTTGTAGATACTTCTTTACCTTCTCAGTAAAGACATGATTTTAGATATATATTTTGTAGAACATGTATTCAGTATCTGTCTATATTTTTGAGATGAGCTATTATGTACACCATATAAATTGTTCGGATAATCGTCCTCATCTTTGTTGCCATATTTATCAAAACGTTTCAATCGTTGTATGTTCCGGCCTTCTTAAGGTGGTTGAAATACCTTTATTTCGTAGACTGCTCTAGTTCCACTTGCAATGTCTAATGGATGTCAGTTATCTCCTGTTAATTCCCCTCTCCAAGTCCTCCACCGCCTTAACAAGGTATTGAACTCACACAATTTGAGTAATGTCACTGGATCTAACGCCTTTATCCACTGTGCCAAGTGTTATTGAGGACACATGACACAGTGGAAGACATGGAGAGGGGAATTAACAGGAGATAACTGATAACTGACATCCATTACACATGACACGTGGAACTAGAGCGGTCTACCAAGCGAGCGAAATAAAGGGTTCAGTTCGACATTCCAACCACCTGAAGAGCCCGAAACGTTGTGATAAATATGGCAACAAAGATGAGGATGATAGTTCGAACAATGTAAATAGAGAACGTGTATTTTTGGTAATTTTAATATTTTTTGTGTTACATTGATTATCATTTTGCTATAAAAATGTATTATTTGGCGATTTAATTATAAAAATGTACTTTTAATTTTTGTTTGGCGGTTCACTATTTTCGATAGCTGGGACCATAACTGTTGCTACCGCCCCAGGTCAGTGTAGATCTGGAAACAATTGGAATTAAGAGGCGCTTCCAAGCTCCTCAAAACCTCCAATATCCAGATCAGAGGCCTTAATGCCAGATGCAGTTTATCCTCATCCCCAAGACAATTTCGATCGGGCAATTGAGATCAAATTTCCGTTGGATTCATTATATAAATTTACGCGCAAATACATTTGAGGAAAGTATTAATCCACTTCTCCTCCTCCTAGCTCTGGGTTAATTAATAAGACTTGTATCACTAAACTATTATTATCTACAAAAAATTCTTACAATCTAAAAATATTCAGTCGGTTTTAAATAACCTATGAAGGGTTTATGAATCTATAGAAAACGTATCACTGAATTCAAAACCTTTTTATAAGTGAATATAACCTTGGTGTTATCGTAAGTTTCTTACTCGTTTGCTTTGTTTTTCATTTTAATACACTTCATTGGCGTTCACTCATGTATAATTCCACTTATCCTACAGGGGGATTATTATAAATCCTAAAATCTTACTTATTAGTCAAATATGTTTTCTGTTACTCTTACTACATCTGTTTAAAAAGTTTATATTTCTTAATTGTAAAAATTACATTTGTTCAAAGTTGCAAGAAAACAAAGTGTTCACACCAACTTTTACTGTTGATAAAGTAGATTGTTATACATTTTTTTACAAACGATCCAGTGATGAAATAAACTTTACAAAGTTTCAGATTTAAACAATCCACACTTATGAAATATATTTTCCATGATTTCCAGCCAACAATGATCTGCAAAAATTTTATCTGCTGTCCTCCTAATTACTCTTCCTTTACCCTCGCTCCTTACCTGTATTCCTGTTTTTAACTTTTCCACACCTAGTAACCCCTTTCGTCTCTGTGGCTTACTGTCTGGAGTGAGTTTGATTTAAAGAAAGAGCAACTCTTGCTCATAATTGTGTTTACATGAATTCATTTTATAAGAAATTGAAGTCATTGAAGCAAAAACATTTGTAACACTCTCCTATCTCTTATAATCGTATTTCCACTTTCAAAGCTATAAAAAAAAGTATTTGGTTTTCCACTGCCCATTATTAATAATATTAATGACATAATATTGTTAGAATTTCTGATATGAATATTGTCAATGTTGAATTTTTTCTCGTATTTCTTTTATATTTTTTTTAAATATTGCTTTGTACAACAACTGTCAGACAGTTATTCCAGTATTCCAATGTATTAAAGCAAAAAATTGCCAAATAAAGCAGTCTTCAAACATGCTGAAAAATGTTCAACGAAAGAAAAAAAAAGTTGGAAAGGATCCGCAAACAAAAGGAAAAGGAAAACAATAACACTGATGAATGCAGATAGTATTGGGCATTTTGTTTGGTGTGCAACGACTCTTATTTCAATTATAGAGTTAATGAGAATTGTTGGAAATACACTTCGTCTCAAATGTGGGTACATGTTGAGTTCGGTTGAAGAAGCAACAGTGGTTATATTTTTTATCATAGACATTTTTGCTTTCATTACTATTAATTACAGGCTCAACACGAAATTAAAATTGTAAAATAAAATATTCTAATGTCAGGTCTTGTTAATGACCTACTACAAAACGCTCCTGATGACATAGTCTAGTGGGTTCCGAACTAGGCTGGATTGTGGCCAGAAGTCTCTTGTCCAGAAATCAACAAATTAGATTTGCAGAAATTCTACACCTTCTGGGTTGAGTGGTTTGAGCACCATTCTAAAATCAAAAATGCTTTCTGTCGGAGTAGCTGGCTTTGAGATTTGGCAAAAATCGTACCTCAAAATATAGTACCTCAAAACATAGTACCTTAAGGCATTGTTGTAGGTAGCAGAAGCCATGTTTCCTGTAAGCCTCAACTGGGTTCAAAAGCGTTTGCGTGGCACTGTGGATGATGAATTGTTTTCCACATTATAATTCTTTTCTTCCACACGAAAACTTACTAGCCTCTCGTTAAGATCTTCCTATTTCAATGGATATTGTTCTAGCTAGATTGGTTCCAAAAGTTCAGACCTTCATAGCGAGGATACTCTATCCAATCGGTCGACTATAAGTCGACTGATTCCCTTTCCTTTTATATTCCACTGTTAAGAAGTAAGTTCATCTCACACAGCTTCTTCCCCAGAACTGTTATGTGTGAAACGGACTTCGAGGAAATGATTCCATGATCATTACATTCGTAAGATATTCAACTCAAGGGTTAAGTGTCGAGGGGTATTTATCCTACATATTGTTATGATATGTCACCCTTATTCCCCTTCGTATATGATATGCAACACATCTATTCAGTAATTATCTATACTGAGCGCCACTTTAAATGTTTATAGAAGGATGTCATAATTTTCCCATCGGTAGTCATAATTGGAATAATATAACAATTAACACTAAAATTATATGTAAACAGAAGAAGGTAATAATGTATTCGGCGTTAGAGAAAAATAAAGAAGGAAAAGCAATATGGCGACATGCAAATTTATTGCCCTTCTTCGCCTAATCTCTAATGAAGATTAATGGTAAAGCTAGCTCTCGAAATTTTAACCTGCTTGCCTTGGGTCTTAGATTATATTAACCAATAAAATACGCCCAAGTAAGAGTACATCTTGCGTCAGTATTTCCCCCTGAGAAGAAAATAGGGAAAAATACATTGCCGCATAAGGTTAATTAATCATCCGTACACATGAATTTGTTTTTTATATCCTATATTTGGGATTTATATGCAAATGGACTTTATTCGGTAAACAAGTTTCGCTTTTGCGACTCAAATCAGCTTATCGGAATCAAAACGACCAAACCAAATTTAATTTTCTTTTTCAGATTTAATACATTCGATTTTCTATGCTGATATTCGGTAAGTAATATTTCCAAAACAAAGTTGCCCATGTACCCATTGTAAGTCCAAGCTTACTTTCCAAATTATTTTTCTTCGGGTGCTTTTATTTTAGATTTTAATATATGTACGAGGTTTCATTGTTTCTTTAAATTGTCTCTTATCTGATCTGGATTGTTTGAAATTCTTTTTATTTTGGCTCGGACTTAAAAAGAAGGAAACGTTTTATTATTCATGGGCTGTTATTTTTGGCTTTGTGAAATAAGACCGTTTATTTTTTCTCATAAATTTTCAATTTAAGGCTTTTTTGAGCGAGTCTACCCAATAATATTTTTAATATTTTTTGGCAATGTTTAACAATCGTTCTCGCAAAAAAAAAACAAAACAAAAAACAATGTGTCAAAAGGGCGATTGATACTGCAATTAATGTATGCATTTTTTACTTCCCCGGCAATGTTTACTTACAAGATTATAATAAGTGAATCAATTTTCTCCTCCTGCATGGTAGTAAAAACTGTACAATCTCTTCAAAGATGAAGCAATGACTCAACGCAACAATAATGTTGATTTGCAGAAGAATGCTGAGGATACCATAGACCGAACATGTGAGCATTAAACGAGGTTTTGGAGAGAGAAAGTGGACAAAGGGGAAATTTATATTTACTATTAGTGACATACTTAATGGGCAAATGCATGGCAGGGTTTGGGAGAAATAACAAAAAGACAAAACTTACTAAGAACTACAAGGGACAGGAAGATGTGGAGGTCCATGATCATCTGTGTTTTCAAGGGGCACGGCACATATAAGAAGAAAAATTACAATGATATATTTGTTATTTACTTTTTATAAAGAATTGAATTTGAAAATAAATCTTTTTGTAAAAAAAGTAACCAAAAATTACAAAATTACCAAAATATGCAAACCAACTCCAATGTAATATTCATGATTTAACATTTATTCTCTTTTTTCTTAATTTTCAAGAATAAAGAAAATTCTCTTTCATATTTTTGGGTTTTATGACAATACTAATTTTTAATACAATAAACATTGCCGAGAGAGTCGAAATGTATGCAGTTAAGGGAATAACTGACTCTTTTGAAACACCGTTTTTTGCAGGTACGAATGTTAAACATTGCTTATCTTTATTTTTTTATTAGGTCCATTGTGTAGTCTCCCTTTAAGTACGTTGGCTATTATAGTTCTCCAAAATTCCCTGTTCTTTGTAGCATTTAATAAATATTGTCCTTTTGTCATCTCTTCTAAAATTTGCTCCGCCATCCATTAACTCAAGCTCACTAAATAGGTTATGCGTTGTTTTCTTTCTCGCTGTTGTCTTCAATGTATCAAATTTTCCAAACCCTCTTTCCTCATTATGTGCTCTAGAAATTGCTTTTTTGTTTACATTTTCTCTAAAACTTCATCGTTGATCATAGGTTAGCAAATTTTTGTTTGTTAATACTTTGCTTATCTTTTGGAAGGCATCTTTTGTTATCCCAATGCGCCTTCGTTTTTCAATGTCGAACTTTCCGTCTTCTGTCAAAACACTTCCCAATTATTTAAATTGTTGCACTTGTTTTATTTTGCTCTTTTCAATGTGTCATTTGCAAGTTGGGCTGTTTCTTTCGTTACCAACAATGCATTCTATCTTCATGCAACTGAGGTTTACTTCTTTCATTTCGTTTTCCTTCGCTTCTTTCTGTGGGAGCATTTGTAGTTTCCTCTCCGTATCTGCTATCAACACTATCTCATCTGCATATATTATGTTGTTAACATTCTGGCCACTAATAATGAATTCTGGTAAGACTTCTCTCAGAATCATTTCACTGTATAGATTGAATAAATGCGGTGTGTAGACACATTCTTTTCTTACATCATTTTCTGCTGTTGTAATTTCCTTTACGTTCCGTTTGCAGGCGGTTTTCTGCCAGTGTAGGGCCTGGATTATTCTAATATCCTTCGCAAATATGCTCTCAGATTAAATGCCAAAATGTAAAAAGAAAAAAAAAAGACAAGGCAAACATTTGCAACCTTGGATGTGCAGAGATTGTAAGGAATATCGACACAGAAACGGGAATAGATGAGATGAATTCAAATTCTGGACTAGACTGTTGCGTTCATTTTCCACAAATGCACGTGGGAAAGCATCAATCTGTAGAGTAGACTGGTAGACTGGAATCACTAGCTTAAAAACTCCATTAACTTTCCCAAGATTGTATGGCATTTCCATTAAAAGAAAAGGAATCAGCTGAAAGTCATGGTTACCTACGTCCTGGATCGACATGGCATCAAAAAATGTATACTAAAATCCGTAAAAAATGACTTTTAATGGCGTATTCGTAAATGCAAGGAAAACTATTTAATGAAGCCGAAATTGTAAATTCATATACGGGATTTAAATGCAGTCAACTCTAAAATACAATCCCGAATATCCGATCATTTATCTCCGTTTCGACTAGTATTTTATATAAATCACTAGAGGTAATGCACTTTTTGACGTACTTTTTGTAATTAAATCGTACCCGTGGTATTTGGTGTTATACAGACATTTTATTTGTAAATAAAAACAACACCACTAAAAATATTTTGACCCGATACCTTTTATTCCTGACACAATATTATCTTCATCATACATTCATTTGTGAAAAAAAAAAAAAAGAACTGAAATTTCTGGGTTTTAAAGTAAACACTTCACAATGATAATATTTTTGCCGAAGTTAAATTGATTTGAGATAAAAATCAATATAGTAAAATACAAAAAATCGACATATAAAGTTTTTAAATTTTAAGTAGCACTTTAATAAAATATTTCATCTAAACAGTGAAATGGACAGTTATTTCGAGTAAAAGAGATCTAAAAATACCTTGAACTTTCCTGATGAAATTATGCGAACTTAGGCAAACAAAGATGTTTATTTTATTCGGAAAATGCACTTTTTTTAAAAATTGGAGTTAAAAACAAATAAATCAATCAATCGTTGATGGAAATTGCAAAAATAATAACAAGCAATTATGTCAAGTCAAACATGGCTAAAACGGAATTAAACCGCAAATATCGTCTTTACGCATCAGAAATTGCTAATAAACCACACAAGTGTATGCAGATAACTGACCCCAAAGGAAACACGAAATCAAATGAATGGTTTCCTAGAAAGTATTTCTTATTTCTGTCTTAGAAAAAGAATAATATAATAATAGACAAACGAAGCCTGATTTAGAAAAATATTCTTTTAATGTGATAAAGTAGAATCTGTAGAATTCCCTTCCACACAAGACGATAAAGCTACTAAAACGCAACTTGTTACTTGGATTAAAAGAGGTCGAAAAAATCATTAATAAGAAGAGAGGACAATAAAAGAACAGTTTTATGATTGCTTGCATTCACGTCAATTTAATCCATATCTATTTTCTGGGTTCGATTTAATGTATTTTTCAATTAGTTTTGACTATATTCGTATTTACTTCAGATAAAGATTTGAGAATTTTCGAAAATATTTCTGTGATATTTCCCTTTTTAATTATGCTTTTCATATATAAAAAAGATGTCAGATTAAACTGACACCAAGAGTATATAGTTCTAAAATATGTATGTTGGTATCAGGCGATACATTTAGTGGATGATGCATCAATATTATTATGGTAGTTTTCTAAAATCCAGCCACTCTCTGCTTGAAAGGTGATGCTAAGCATCTGCCGGATCGAAACTAGGGATGTGCTTAGAGGTTTCCTGTCACAGTTAACTCGGGCATTAACGAGACTATCACGCCAACAACCAAGGTTGGAAAGTCATTAGGGCAGCATACTGTGTTATTTCATAGTTGGTCACTTTAGGTGGTTGTTGGGTGACCAACACGTTATGGTTTGGTGTCCAGAGCAGTAGATTATTCGCAAGTTCTTGTTTTACCCGCCAGCAGTGTCATGGAAAGTGCATTCTGCGTTTAATGTAAGATTGTAGAAATATCAGGAATGTGACCATACAGCTTTGATTTAGATGGATATTGTTTCCAGGAGATGGCTTTCATCATCCGAGTGTAGGTTTCACCAAGCTTAGACTCAAGGTTTTTAGTTAATATACAAACAGAAGCATCAGACATTAAAAACACCTGTACAGTGGCTCGAAAGACGCTCCGTCTGAGGTTGTCTGGTAGATAAGATTTTCAGATTACATCCATTATATTCAAGGCGGTCCAGGCTTTAGTTCTGCTAATTTTCACAGCCTTTTCAGTAGAATTTAATTCGCTCTAAAAGTCGCAATACGAACTCTCTCACGCGAATCAATAAAATCTGTCGTTTACTTATACATACCCAGGAGGTCCCAAAGTAACTAGGATTTATTATGTCTAATTGTCGTTAAAATTATGATAAGCGTTCAAAACTATTAGATGTTGTAAATCCTTCATATCATACAAATGGAAATTCGCTCTGGTAGCTGCAAAATTATTTTCCATCCATCCATATCGGGTAAGGAGAATAATCTTTACTTGTCACCATCTGATTTCCACCACGTTTCCAAAAGGAGGCACAACCCAGGATGAAAATGCAATAAACTGTCAAGGTCTCTAAGGAAAGTCTCGACAAGTGCGCCAAATGGGAGAATTCTATATATTTGAGCAAAGTAATATGGAGGATTACTAAATACACTAATTGTCGTGTCTCTTCATCTATTAGAAACGAGTCAGGACATATGTTTAATTGAATCCTCGATAAATCATTGTAAAGCGCTCTGCCTGAGTAGTAACCTTGATGCCATATATGTCTATTCTGGAGATATACATTCACCACTCTTATCTAGAGATTGATCCGTATTTATTGTCAGTACATCAACAGTTGATCCGGAGAAACGAAAGCCGTATTGACTGTTTGCAAATGGGTCCTACAATGCAGTTCAGCATCGATTAGGGCCTTTAGAAAATTCCCCAAAAGTGGTAGAAGGTTAATTGGCCGATATTTGGAAGGGTCAGATGATTAATCAAAATTCTTAAAAACTGGAACAACAGTTGAAGACTTCCTGCAGGAAAAAAGAAAGACGCGACCCGGTATTTATTATACAGTTCAGACAGAACAGGAGCCATTTTGATAACACCACTCTCAACTATTACAGGGATAGCATCAGTTCCACATGCTTTGCAATTATAAGAGAATAGCTCTAAGAAAAACGAAACTTTGAATAGATGCAAAAATATATTTATTTCTTGAATATTTAACAGTATAGACAGATCACAAGGCCCCCATTAATTTGGCTGAATTTAATATGTTTCTACTTTTCTTTGTAATGCTGTTCACCCTGTATAAAATCCAAGAGCTAATCATGCCAGAGAGTTACAGGGAAGGAGGCATTGTTATGGAGATAAATGAGAAAGATAACGGCTATCTCTAGATATGAACAGGTTAATATTGTAGAAATAGGGAAAGTATTTTCTTGACAGTTCCACAAAGTAGCGGTTTGGAGGAATAAAATGCTCGAGTGAGACTTACAAGTCACCAACGGAATCCGAACGAATCGACAATGTTTTGCTAAAATATGTGTAGCATAGCTGGTCTTAGCCGTGAAGGTGAGAACTGTTGGCACTTATCAATGTAGTGTCTGAACACTTTCTTTTGAAATATCTATAGGCATGCAACGTTTTATTTCTTGGAAAGAGGTTTTCGGGTGGTAAATAATTCATCTCCCAAAAGGAAGCGGAAACGCTTTTGGACTCTATCGAGACTGAAAGCTTCATCTCCGGCCCAGTCGGTTCCTTGTGAAATTAAAGTAGTTCAGGAAGGATCAGTATATTCTTCTGTATATTTCGGTGTATTTCGTTGTTACGTAATACCCGTCAATAATCTTCCATGCTTGCACATTCAGGTGTGAGGGCCGTCTTCTTTCTTTCTTTCCTTTTTTAATGATTTCACTCTAAGCAAGTCGGAACTGCCACTAGTACCCAGGGTATTACAGGGAGAGAAACGACTGAGTATATGGAGAATTCAGGAAAGGGCAATAGAGAACGGGATTCAAGAAGATCGATGATGGCGATTGATGTTGCATTTAAATGTTTGAAGATTGTAGTTACCAGGAAAGCAATTAAACATGATGTAGTCGAACAGACGAAAACTGCGAGAAAAGAAACTGTTGGAGTAGAAGTAGCGGTTGCACTTAGCAATTTCAACAGTAAACGATTGGAACCTAGATACCAATCTAGTAGTACGCTTAAATTTAAATACCTGAGGCGCCAGAGCAGTTGCAATGGAAATATGTACAGAAAAAAAAACAGATGGATGTCACGCTAAGTCAATGAGAAAGTGACCGAAGTCGAGATGTCAGGTCAGGCTTCTTTGGATTTTATCAAGAACTTCGGGATGAAGAGCAGGAGCACTAGACAAGATATAGTATTCAATGCACGGACCAACGGTAGATTTATAAATGTGCTAGATGGACTCTGCCGAGAAAAGTTAACTGGCAGGACACAGTGACCGAAATTTCCTTGCAGTAGATGCAGCTATTGGTTTGATGTAGTAACTTCACTTCAAGTCAGCTGAAAACGAGAGGACAAGCAGGCGCAGTATATGTCTCTCCAGGAGTCAGCCATGTTGATGGCAGGCAGAAAAGTTTATCAATGCTGGTTAAATGAAAGTGTATTTGTTTGAGAGACGTTAAAATTTACATGCCATTTCTTGCCACAGTTAACCACTGATTGATCCTTTTTTCAGGAGCAGCCGCCACGATTGCATTTTCTGCTTCAATAGATAGTTTTGTTTACTCTTTAATTTATCAATACACATATTGTTTCTCCATAAAACTCATTTTTATTGTTACCTTTTACTAAAGGTTCAAACAATACAAACCTCAAAAACCAGTCACTGTAGATTTTACTGAATGAGGTTGTTGTATGAACATAAGAAGAAAAGTTAAGACCTGTAGATTATATACATATATAGGAATGGTAACGGTTGACTCTTGTCATGAAGCTGTTCAGCTTTCAGCGATCAGGAAACATCGACTCAGGAGTCTATTCACAAACTAACGCTTCTTTTGAAGGAGACGTCCAAATTGAAGTTCTTTTTTATTAATTGAACACGCAGTGAATTAGGATGATTTGTTCCGGTGTAAGTGGTATGGTCAGACATATATGTGAAGCTTTGAACTGGTGGATCTAAGAAATGCAGCTTGTCATAACATTTAACAGTAGAGTCGCAAGTAGTTTGAGACGTCTCATCTTTAGGAGAAGCGGATGCAGAGTAGAAAATATTTCATCACCCTAAAGGACGCGTATACACTTTTGAACTCTATCAGGGTTGGAAAGTGAGATTTGGTAGCTCCATCACAGATATAGCAAAAATACCCTGTCTTATCTGACTAGTAACAAATACATCATATCAGGTGAAGTCAGATACCTTATGGATTGGCAAAAGAACTAACCATTCTTTCAGGATCTTCAGCGATGGCTCGTATATATGCGTTTCACTTGAGGTCTGGTGTGAACTTCAGATCTAGTACCCTTTCGAAGCAAGGTGTATCATTGAGAGTGCAACTAGTCATCATGATAAAAATAAACCTCTGTTGCGTGAGAATGAAACGTAACCAAATTCGTTTTTGGAGGTATTTGAATGGAACAAGCCAGTTTTTTACCCCATTGATATGTTAGAGCTCTACTGCAGGGCTCTGGTCATCTAGAGTTCTGGAGGCACACTGTTTTATTATCTGCACAGACATTTTAATAATTAGCTACGCATGTTCTTAGACAGATCGTAATATAATGCAGAAAGAGGACAGGCTGGCGAAGAGAGCCTGGGGAAAAGCCTGCATTGATCTCATCGACTTCAGAATACTAACCGTTAACAGCGGTCATCATGGACCTACATGTCATGTTCAGTCTTGGGAAAGAAAGAACACCGCATATATTCCTTTATCAATGGGTCTTTCATTGTTTTAAACGTGACAAATAAAAACGCCCGGATTAATTGGCATTTCTTTTGAAATGATTGAATTTTATCAGAGCACGAGCCCCCAATTGTCGCCTTTTCCAAGTGTCCTGTGATCATAACACGCCATAATCCTATACTATAGAGGGATTCCCAAGGGGTTCTCTTTGTTTAACGTGTTTTCAAATAGTAGATCAATGTCGACTTTTTCTTCGAAGACAGAAATTCGCTTTGGGTTTAACGCTTTAACAATAATAAGTTCAGGAGGGATGAGATTCTATGAATACCATGAACAGGACGTGTGAACAATGGGGAATATTTTAAGGAAAATGGGGAGAGAACTTAGAATCATAAAAAAAAGATAGTTAAAAATATTAAGGGACACATAGTAGAGACAAAATTATAATGAAAAAAAAATAATAAAAAATGATAAAAAAACAACCCTTAAAAACATCAAATACAAACGTGGGCTCAATATATTAGTCGTATTCGGTAATTAAAAATATGTCTCGCCTCTAACAATGTATAAGACATTTTGCATTAAATTCTTCCTAATAGATTAGCTGGAAGCAAGCGTCTTGAACAATTATCTAGACAATGGAAATATGGACAAGGGAATTTCTTTTTCGTATACGTTAAATACAGTTAACAGTCATTTTTATGAATTATATATCAGAGAGGAATTGGTGCCTTAGTACAACAAATATAAAAATGTGGCTTCCTACGTCAACTCTCTCTATATCTATAAACCGTCTTCCCTTTGAAATACTGCAATTATTAAATCTGAAACATATGGGTGGATGAATGTAAGTACACTGAGTATATATATATATATATATATATATATATATATATATATATATATATATATATATATATATATATATGCACTCACAAAGGGTGCGATGGGTAAATTGTCGGCATTTTAATTTTTTATTTTGCTCATGCGCGTTATTGTTTCTATTTTGTCGACTGCATAGTCTAATGGGGTAAGTTGGGCACCGTCTGTGAGTTAAAGAGCACAATGCCGCAATTTAATCCACCAGAAACTGCATAGCATTCGGGCCGGAAGCTCCAATATGAACTTTTGAGAATATTTGGGTATCAATCTGAGAACAGTGCAGAGGATTCGGAAAGATTTCCTTGATCCAGTCGACATCATGATGTTTGGAGGGATTACTAGTAGTGATAAGTTATGTAAACAAACCAATAAAAATATCATTAATATATCTATATCTATATCTATATATATATATATATATATATATATATATATATATATATATATTCGTAGTGTTATTTGGATAAATTATTACTGTGGCTAAATATTTAACGTAACTATAACCTCAATTTGAATTTAAATTTAGGTTCAAACTTACACAAAACCGCATGACCCACAAATATTAACCAGACTGTGATCAATTTTCAGTACCTGACGATTGCATACTGCATAAAACTCTGAGTCGTACTATCGGTGGGTATATATATATATATATATATATATATATATATATATATATATATATATATATATATATATGAGATATTTTATTTGATTTGGTTTTTATAGTTTATCAACCTATTCAGTGCCATAAATAATTTTTAAGATGTAAAGATCTTTCCGAGGATAATAATGGTTTGTACTGATAAAAGTTAGACTAATAATCCCGCCGCTCTCCCTCTGTCTTTTTTACAAATACTTTCACGGTAACTGCTTCGACGAACTACTTTCGCGGGTTCCCAAACTGCATGAATTTAAACGTGCGACTAGGTTGGCATCTCGGTCCCACCCTTTCACTGTTGAAGCGTTTAAATGTATCCACCCGTTTACTCCAACAGCTTCTTCTCTCGCACTTCCTGTCTGTTGAACTCCCTTCTTCGTACTTGCTTCCCTATAAGCTCCAAATATTCAAATGCAATGTCAACTGACATCTCCGGATTCCTTGATCATTTCCCTGTTCTTTTCTTCATCCTTTCCTCTGTCAGGCCTCTTTACTCTTGCTCTCACTCTCTGTAACCCCTTGCTTGCTAGTGGCGCGCCTGTCTTGTTTAGGTGATTGAAGAAATGAATTCATATCTTTACAAAGGGTATTTCCAATTTCCTTATCAATTAAATCACACTAGCATCCAAGCAGCTGATATTTCCAAGCGGTCGCTCGTCTAGGTCTTGACCAGGCACGACATTGCTTAACTTCGGGAACTATTTTTTTTTATTCTATTGTAAGCATTGTATGTTATTTTGCGTGTGCGAAATGTGATGCATTAGATTAAAAATATAATTATTTTTCCTTTTCTTTTATTCAGGTGTCTCTATTTTAATTTTTCTCCATTGTGATTCTAATGGGTAAAGATTAATTTTAGAACAGCTTCCAATCATTATCAAAAATATATATAAATTATATGAGTCATATCAAATAATGTTTTCCCTCCGGCAACAGCAATTCTTGGTATTCAATTGTTAATCAAGTGAAAATAGAAAGCATCTGTTACCGTAACTTGGCAGTCCTAACGGAAAGAATAGAAACCCGGAATCCTTATAGATTGATAATATCATGGATTCTATATTGATTTCAATAAGTTTTCTGAAATAAAGCATAAAACACCTGGATCCATTTAAAAGCGAGTATTGAGAATGATTGTCGACGAAAGTATTAATTAATTAACCTGTTTCAAAATATCTAATATGTGATTACCATATGTAACAATATAATGGAGCTTTTTGTCTAACAGACTGATACGGCAGTATTATGCTTTTACCAGTGAATAATGAACAGATTCTTCAAAGATGAAGAAGAGACTTGAGGCAAAAGAAATGTGCTTCTACAAGAAGGAAATTACTTGAAAAGTAATTGAAACAGACCTGAAAGCGAGCTGACTGTATAATGCTCCTCATCCCAGTGACACTTCCACTGAGCTTCTCTACGGCATATGATCTCATTGAATTTATATTTAAATTTCGGGAGAGAATGTGCAGCGTTTCGGGCCTTCTTCTCGAATTTTCATTTAAATTAATTCTGGGGTCATCAGGAGCGACTATGCATTGTCATATCAAATATCATGGAGTAAACGTGTAAATATCGACAAAGTTTTAAGGAAAATGTAAACAAAAAGGAAATTCTACTTAGAATCAATAAGAAAGAGTTGGGATTTGTAGGGTGCATAATGAGGTAAGAAGGCTTAGAGAATATAACACTTACAGGGAAAACTGAAGTCAAGATAAAAAGAAGAATGCAGCGGAAAAAAAAACTACCTAACGAGTATGTGGAAATAGTTGGCAGAAAGGCGATTAAGGGAAAGGTAAAAAGAAAAACGATTCCACGTAGAATCAATAAGAAAGAGTTGGGATTTGTAGGGTACATAATGAGGTAAGAAGGCTTAGAGAATTTGACACTTACAGGGAAAACTGAAGTCAAGAGAAACAGAAGAATGCAGCGGAAAAAAAAACTACCCAACGAGTATGTGTAAATAGTTGGCAGAAAGGCGATTAAGGGAAAGGTAAAAAGAAAAAACGTGACTAAGATCTACAAATGATAGGAAGCTGTGGAGTACCAGGATTGTCCAGGTCCTAAAGGA
Organism: Acanthosepion pharaonis; assembly: GCA_903632075.3. Classification (NCBI taxonomy): domain Eukaryota; kingdom Metazoa; phylum Mollusca; class Cephalopoda; order Sepiida; family Sepiidae; genus Acanthosepion; species Acanthosepion pharaonis. Next base: position 640,314 of record CAHIKZ030000335.1, on the reverse strand, counting down.
ATATAAAATATATAAGAAGTCTACAACAGCAGGAGGGAATCAACGTATAATGATTTTCATAACTCTAATATCTCCTCTGAAATATAAATATTTATCGGAGTAATTAGATAAATAGTTTTTTTTTTCTTTAAAATCTAGTTTACGGATAACAAGCCTCACCATATACCTCACTTACAGATAGAGATATGAAAGCCCCGCATTCAAAACAACGAAAGACTGCATATTTGTTATCGGACTAATAGCCTCAATCCTTGCTGTTAATATCACACAGTTTACGCTACTGAATACACGGTATCTCTTCATGAATCCACCGATTCACGTAAGCTGAAGGAATTCCTAAGGGAACCATTGCTTTAATTTACGTGGTACATTGTTCTCATTTGGCTGTCCGTGTTTAGGGATATTTCCTCTTATTCAGTAGTGCAAGCATAAATAGAATATGTGAACAGTAGTTAAAGAAAGAAAGAAATTTCGGCAAAGAAAACCACGCTTGAGAGACAATTTTTCACTCCTGAATCTATCCTACAGAGCTATAAATCTACAATTCGTCCATATTTAGAAAATTGTTGTCGCATATGGGCCGGTGCTCCTGATATTTATTTGGAGCTCCTTGATAAAATCTAAAGAAGAATCAGCAATATTATCAGTCCTGTTCTGGCGTCTCGGCTTTAGTCTTTTTCCTACCGCTGTAATTTTGTCTCTCTGTGTCTTTTCTATAAATACTTTCATAGTAATTGTTTCGATGAGCTCTTTTCTATGGCTAGGTTTTAAATTGTTGTTTTATTTCTCTTCCCCCAGAGACAATGAATTTTACGTATGCGGTTTATATGAAACTTTCCTGGAGACAATGATGTATTATGGTGGACGTAGTAAGAAAGGTTAAGTAGGAATGCGTTGTTTTGGTGTTAGGAATATTGTCGGATGTTTTGGGTTAGTGTTTGTGGTTAGCTAAGTTTAAAGTTAAGACAGAAGAAGACCGTCCTTTTCCTCCATATCCCAATTTTGCCCTTGTGCCACATTTTCTGTACATTGCAGAAATAAATATCGTTCTCCTCTATGGATTTCGGCTTTTTGATTTTAAGCGCAGTACTAGACTGACGATGAGATCTCATCAATTTACAGTTGAGCTAGCTAGATGTAACCGTAAATTCTATTATAAGTTTCTTGTCTCGCACTACTCGCCTGAGGAAATCCTTTCCTGCTCCTTGCTTTTCAGTCACCTAGAAAAATCTAAACCCAATGTCGATAACTACTCTCTGTTTGTTTCTTTCCTCTTCCCACTTATTTTTCAAGCTTCAATTCCTAATTCTTCCACACCTAGCAACCAATTCTGTCTTAGTGGCTTCACTAGCTTAAATGGGGTGAATTCGATCAAAATGTTTCAACAGCAGCATTAAAAGAGTGTAGCATCAGCAAAGGGAGTCAAGCTTCAGAGTGAATGTTTACTGGCAGAAGGATGGGAGACAATATAAACATTAGTTTTAAGATTCTAGTTTTTAGTTTCAATATTGCCCAACGGGAAAAGAACTTACATTATTAAAATGCTTGTTTGTGAATCTACTGCTATTATAAGAGTGAGTACAATCTATATTTGCTGCTCAGACATAGTGGAAAAAGGGTGAGCTATAATTAAATAGTATTAAAAAAAATGAAAGAAGCGAGATATCACTAGACATCGACAACGGAACGAGAACAATCTAACCTCTAGATTAAATAATGTTTTCAGTTTGAATTTCCCTGAAGTTTACATGGGTTGACTCATATTTGAAGATGGCCATATAGTTTTCATAATAAGGGAGAAGTTTAGGACATTATTGCGACGGCAAATAGTTTCATTTTATTGTACCTCTATCCAAGACGCTAATAATGTGAAAACAGGGTTTTGTTACTTTTATCCTTATGATGCAATTCGTGAAGATTTACCATTTCGAGCTACCGTAAATATTCTGTTGTCAAGTACATTTATCAATATGGTCAATCTTGTGTTCAAATTCTTTTACCAGATTTTTTTTATCATCCGGGTCTTTAAAAATCTATTGTTTCGCTTTCATTTTGCGTAGATGTTTTCACTCGTGAATCTATTCATCTCTTTATCTTTAATTCAGACATCAAAATTTCATCCTTTGATTTCCATTGATTGACTTTCTTTTCAACAGATTCTTAAAATAGACTCCAATTCAAGCTGCACGGTAATTCATTGGACATATCTTGCCTTCATTTTTTCACTTGTTCCTTTTAAAATTGAATTTTATCTATATTTTTTTATGATTACGTTCCATTTCTACAGTTTTCTTTGAATTTTCTCCTCCACTTTCTCTCTCATCCTGAGTAATTTTCATTTTTCACCAATTTGTTCTCAGTTATTCTTAAATCAATAATTTTCTCATTATTCTGCTTCCATTTGCAAAGACATCCTAACGATGCCATTTTGAGTCTGAAATAGTTGTAACAGTATGTAAATATAAATTTGTCGCCCGACTTAATCTATGTTTGCTGTCGCCGGCGCTAGACACTAAGCCATTCTTAAGCCATTGTACAGTATTGTCTCAGATTTGAAGCAACATTCTGTAAATTTTCTCTCTAAGATGAATGCTTATATTTCAATACAATATAGAAATACGAAATAAAATCATTTATTATGTATATAAACTTTTAAACTTGATTATTTTACGCGTCAAAAATATATTTATTCGTGTATTACTCATAGATTATATATATATATATATATATATATATATATATATATATATATATATATATATATTTAAAAAGAAAAAGAGACCACTTTAAGGTACCATTATAATAATTTATTTCACCAGAGCCCTTTTAAAGGACGCCGGATCATCAGATAGCACTTCCAAAAATGAAATGAAACGAAAAATGAAATTAAAATTAATGGGTAGTGTAAGTTTTTGTAATTTAACAGAGAGTGTAAAAGGGATAGTGAAAGAGACATGGTAGAGTATAGGGAGGGATTAATTTCATATCTCTCTCAAGCATGCTTTGTATTGGGGGAGGAGGAGTGAATAGACCTTGACCTATTTAGACGGTTAACTTAACGGAAGTGATATATATATATATATATATATATATATATATATATATATAAAATAATACGGCTTTCGTTCCTCCAGATCAATTTGCTGATTTACAAACGGTAATTGTGGAAAGTGTCTATATAGATAAAAACAGTGGTGTCCGGGCAGTGGCAATGGGCATCTCGAAAGCCTTTCACAGTCTGGCATACAAGTCTTTTCCACAAGTGTTATACCGGAACGTACCTATTTCTTTTGTAAATAGACTCTCCCACAGATAATAAGTAGTAGTAGTAGCAGTCGCCAGTTGATCTCAGTGAGTTGTGTGAGTCAGTCGATGTCGGACATTAAAGTATGAGCCCCACAACTAGATTGCTGCGTCATTAACTATTATTTCAAGTTCCTAACGATTTGTACGTCGAACCTAATTTAGGACCGACTTAATGAAATACAAGCCTCCACTGTGAAAACTACTCTACAACAAGATAAAGTTGTCTTGAATTGCCACTCGTCTACATACGTAGTAACGCGGGTGTACACGAGGGCTCCATCCTTGCTCCTACGCTGTTTTTAATCTTCATTAACGACCTTCCCGATAACATCAGTTCTGAACTTGGCATAGACGCTGACGATACTATTATTTATTCCTGACTCGATGGTAAATCTGATCAGTTAGTCAAGGTCAAAATGGCAGCTGATATACAAAACAAACTCGATACCGTCGATAATTGGGGCAAAATATGGTTTGAAAATTTAACGCCTCCGAAAGTAAACTTCTTTCCATTAATCACATGAGAGACCCATCTGTGCCTTCCATCAGCCTGGCTGATGTTATGCGCCAAGAAAGTTACTCATTACGCCTTCTCGAGCAAACATTATCAGCTGACATGAAGCGGAAAGATTACATTGAATCCAGTGCTAAGTCGGTTCTCTGTGTCAGGCGAGACAAGTTTTTTCTCTGGAATCTATCTTACATATCTATAAGTCTACCATTCGTTAATGCCTAGAATATTACTATCATATATGGTTTGGTCACCCTGATATTTACCTGGAGTTCCTTCAATGATCCAAAGAAGAATCAGCAATATTATTGGTCCTAATCTGGCAGTTCATCCCTGTGTCATTTTATAAATACTTTCATGGTAATTGTTCGGATGAACTCTTCACTATGGTACGTAGGCTATATGAATATAAGCGCAATACTTTACTGGCGGCGATATCTCATCAACTTACTGTTCAGCTACCTAGATGTAGATGTAGCCGTAACAATTTCTTATCTCGCACTTCTCGCTTGTGGTAATCCTACTCCGGCTCCACACTTTCAAGCCAACTTTAAGTTTATTTATGGCTAAATATTCAAATCCCCACTTCCAGTCAAACACTTAAAAGATGAAGACAGCTGTGTTCAGACAAGCTTGAAATAGACTATAATGTTGAGGTAATTTGGTGTTTTGCTATTTAAAAAAATATATGCTGTTATAATAAATAAATCTATTTCTTTGTGGTTCAGTTTTAATATTTGTTATTACTAGGAACCACCTGGATAACATACCGACGGGTCTATTACCTGTAATATATATATATATATATTAAAAAAAAAAAAAAATGTGTGCGCACACACACACACACACACATATATATATATATATATATATATATATATTTTATATTAAATATAAGGCTATTAATTGGAATAGTTTAAGAAAAGCGAAAATATGGTAAACTAAATATTGGTTCCTGTAAGCTGCGCCAGGAGCAGAAGTTAGCCATTGCAATATAGAAGGCTGGTGCCTAGTCGTTGAAATTATGGAAAAAATCTAGGTACATGAGGAAGTTAAACTTTGGGGTTATTTAAACCCGGGTGAAGTTGGTAAAAACAACTATATTTTTACCACCCCTCATTACTTCCAGTTCCGCATTATAAAATTAAATCCTTGTAGTGTTATCTGTAACGTTTTCGCTGCGTTAACGGCTTGATAAGTCCATGGCGGCCGAAACCGCGGCACTTTTCCATTCAGCCTTTTATTATTTTAGAATATTAAGTCGCTCTACAGGTTTGATTTTTTCTAACTTGATATTGAGCATTTTTTAAACAATAATATAATAATATACAAAATTACAAAAAATACAAAAAAAAATTTGTAACCTAATATACATACTTATATATACATATATATACATACTTATACTTGTAAAAATAATTCTACGTACTATAACAGATTCTAATACATTTAATTGTTCTTAAAAAATATAGTATAATAAAAAAATAAAAATTAAAATATTTCAAATCGTAGTTAAATAAAACGTATTCTAACCTAACTCCACCTAAAATCTTTACATATACAAATAGAAAAAAATGCCGTAAGAATTTTTGCCGTTAACAATAAATTTAAAAAAAATCCAGACGACATGCATTCAACGGATGTCAGATTTCATTGAAAAATACATCCCTACCCTTTACCAAAACGTATCTAATAACGGATACATCAAAATACAGACATAATGACCACCCAGACACCCCTTGTCTAGTTGAAGTAGATTTATCTGTAACCTTGGAAACGTGAATTATGATTTTAGCTGTGTCTTTAAAATCCAGTAATTTTAAAAGTTTCTCCAAAATTCGCTTGAGGATGAAATAGAACTAATGTCTTTAATTTAATTACAAAATTAAATTCGTAACTTTTAGCTTCCAATTTTGAAACATGGTTAGAACTGTGCAGCGGAAAAAAACATATTCGACATTCCAACCACCTGAAGAAGGCCTGAGCGTATAACGGCCGAAATGTTGTAATAAATATGGCGAAAAAGATGAGGACAATAGTCCTAATAATGTAAATAATGTAGACTAACTGAAGTTATAGAGATTAAACTAATAATTAGCTCAAGACCTCTGAAATCTAATAAAAATCATTTTTCTTTTTGTCCGTAATATATGTTGATACATGGGTAAAGGGCAGGATCTAACAACTGTTCAAAAACAGAAAATAAAGTTCTTAAATGAGCGAATGTTCACATTGAAGATATCAAAAGAACTTTGCAGCGATCATAGAAATATAGATATGTTCGGAACTCGAAGCAAAAAAAAAGCTTTCACAATCTAAACTAGGGTGAGTGAAAGGGAAGCAACCACTTTTGATCAGTGTTCAGATTTTGGAATTGAGGGAGTCAAGAAGGACAAAAGGTGTAGAATACTTTGTGAACTGGGACCTGTAAAGAAATCTCCTAGGCAACCTCCTCTCACTAAGGCAAATATCTTAAAGCATCAAAATTGGGCCAAGAAATACATGAAAATTGACTTTTCTAAAGTAATTTTTCGGACGGATATCGAGTGACATTTGATGGACCTGGTGGATGGGCGAAAGGATGAATTTTATCCAATTCAGACGTGCCTGTTGCTAAAAGAAAACAACAAGGAGACGGTAGTGTTATATATGTGGGAATTGTCGACGAAATCTTTATTGGAGCATTCAAAGTCGATGAAGGAGTTAAAATGAATACTGCTAACAATTGCGATTTTATTACGAAGATTTCTTTGCATGGTACAAATCTCAGTCTCTTAGTTTCAAATTGAAGTGTGTATTTATGCATAATAATGCTCCTTCTCATGTATCTAAGGTTATCCGTGAATTCTATATAACTACAGGAGAAAAGATAATTGAATGGTCACCATCAAGTCGTCATCTGAATTCGATCGAAAATCCGTGATCAATTGCGAAGACAAAATTATATAAAAAATGTCAATATAAGAGCAAAGCAGAACTATGGAAAACAATTAAAACTACCATGTCGGAAATTGACCCAAGAGGCTATTGTCCTCATCTTTGTCGCCATATTTATTAGAACGTTTCGGCCATTGTACTCTCCGGCCTTCTTCAGGTGGTTTGAATGTCGAATTGAACCCTTTTTTTCGCTCACTGGAGTAGACTGTTCTAGTGCCATGTTTAATGGATGTCAGTTATCTCCTATTAATTTTCCCTTAACTGGGTATTGAACTCACACTCTTCGGGTCCTGTCACTGGATCTAACCAACGTCTTTATCCACTGTGCCATGTGTCTTTGAGGACATCTGTCTATGAATTCCTGGGTATTATAAACCTAATGTCTTCAGCAACCGTTTTTACCAGTGATCATATTATAAATTTTTGCTGTTATTATCTCTGGCACTCCTTATTACTGGTTCCCATATTGTATTTATTTCTATGCTTGGTCGGCTCAGGAGCATAAATATCGCATTCTTTGTTCCAGTGTCTTTAACGAACCCACATTGTTCGTGGGCGATTTTCCGTCTAATTCTGTGGCAAACTCTATTCCCCTGCGTTACGTTTGTTTAAATAAAACATTCGGTAAAAAAAAGAGAAAATACTTATATAATGCTTTATTATCTTGTTTCTGCTTTTGTCTGTTTTCACTTTTAAGAAATACAGAAAGTACGTAGAAAAAACCTGAAATATATATATTACTAAAAGTAAATGTTTTTGTTCTTGCTGAGGCTATAGAATGCAGACTTTTCAGTTTACGACGGGTGGCTAATTTATATATTTTCTTGCATTTGTCAAATGCTCTCTTGTCGAAAATGCTAAAGTCGGAGTTGCTTTTTAAATAAGATACAACGCTGCGATATCTTTAATTTATCTGTGAGCGAAACAAGATATAATAAATTTGGCAGGGTTTTTCGTCGAGGAAATTGTCTCCAAGATTTGCAAAATATTAGACAGAGAATACATCCAGGCGTTTGATCCAGCTATGCAAGTGTAAGCCAATTTGGATTGGAGACATTCCAACGGCTGTCTTTGGCAAAACAAAGTGACAGCTTCACACACACAAGCACGCACGCACACACAAACACACACAAACACACAGACACACAAAGATAAAGATAGAAGGAGAGAGGGAAACATTTTTTTCCGATGCTATGGCTTAAACTTGGTGTCCATGAAGCATATATATTCCAGCCAACCCATCCAACCGATGACCATTTACAAGAAAGGGACTCGTTTATCCTTAGGCTTACTTCGAAACCCCCCCACCCCAAGAAAAGAACATACGTCAGACATAATTTCGCAAATTTGAAGTCTTCGCTTAGATATCTGTAACCAGGCAAAATCTATTTTGACGCAATTAATGCGGACCTAGGTTTGCAGATCTTGATTCTGTGAAGTTTTAACTCAGAATCGACAAGACACAGTTAAAACGATTTCATTGCTTGAATAGAAACCGATAAACGTCACTATAAATTACGCTGACATTCAAATTGGATTTATTTTATATATCAGATGGTGTAAGATCGATTGAGTTCTTTGTTTAACGGCATATTATTTACTTATGGGTCATTTAATGCCGAAATTTAATATTGTAGGATGTTATAAAGTAACAAAAATATGAATACTGCTAACATATCTGCTCTTGTGCTTCTGGTATTCATCCCGAGGTTCTTGACAAAATCCAAAGAAGGATCTGCAATATAATCGATCATGACTTGGCATGCCACTTTCTCAACGACGTCATGTGACTTATTTTCATGGCCACTGCTATGGCGAGCTTTTCTCCTTGGTTCCCTGAGTGCATGAGTTCATTTATCTTGCTTCCCTGATAGCTACAATCTTCAAAAATTTAAATGCAACGTCAATCACCATCTTCTATCTTCTTGAAGCCTGTTCATCTTTCCTCAATCCTCCATATACTCATTCCCGCCTTCTTAGTTGTTTGGTTGGTGATTTTGATAACAGCATATGATCCGCTATGGTTTATTTAATGCCGAATTCTAAATATTTGAACACATTTCTATGCTTTAAGCCCCATGTAAAATATATTGTTGGCCATTTTGCTATCAAATGTATTGTTAGTAGTTCCACTACAGTGTATAATTAGGTATTGGCGGTAATTTTATTCATATAAAAATATATTACTGGTATTTTCATTACAAAAATATATATTTTATATTTTCATTGATTTTTGTATTGTATTATATCATTTTGTATTGCGGGTTCAGTATTTGCCCAAAACTAGGGCCCTAACAAGTTCTACCACCCCGGGTTAGAATGGCTGTGGGAACAACAAATTAAGAGGTGATTCCACGCCCCTGAAAACATTAAATTTCCAGATCAGATGCCTTGCTGCCGGATGTAGTTTATCGTCAGACCAAGGACTGAGCCAATAAGATAACTGCATTAAAACTAGATGATAGTCCTAACCGAGGCAAAATATAGCGTAAGTAACTGATTATCTATGTATGTACAAATCGGTGTGAAATGATAGTTTTATATTAGAATTTTTTAATGCCGCTCTAGGTCGATGGTTAATGTTGTAATGGTAATGGTGAATGAGACCTGTTATATGAATAAAAGACAAGGTGGTAGAGGGTGAAGATTGCCAGGATTAGATAACCAGTTAACCTTCACATCAAAAGGTCAACATTGGAATGTTTGGGGAATGGAAATCTACATGGAATTTGCTTCTTATATTTGAAACTTGGGATGGAAATCAGAGTTTCTTAACTCCGTCGCATGGCTAATCTTTGGTATAGAGGAACTAGTTGAACTGAAGAATGGAGATCATCGGAACACTTGCTTTTGAAAAAGTGATAGGCATGTAAAGTTACATCAGTGGGAAAGAGATTGTTGAATGGAAAATAAGTCTTTCCTCCCAAGATCCCATGAACAATTCTGAACTCTTTCAAAGCCGGAAGAGGATTGAGCAGCCCCAACCTATATAGGGTAGAAATACTACATTTTTGGCCTGATCTGAATCTTGTAAAAATAATTTTTTTTTAAGTATTTCACCCCTAGCAAGGCGATAATGCCCCAAAGATGCAAGCGGTTACAGGGAGTGAAAGAGAAAGTGAAGACTTTAATCAAGAAAAAGGAGAATAAAAGAAGATAGAAGAGTCGCGAGGAATTCAACCTTTTCAGAATTGAAGGTGGTACGTAGAAAGAAACCAGAAGAGCGTAAGAAAATGAAAAGGAAGTATTAGAATAGAAATTACGCTATAGCAGCAGGATATAGATGCTTCCTAGAGTGATAAACGAAGCCGCTTATTTATTTAAGTATGTGTATATAATGACTATGTAAGAGAAATTATTCAGCGCGTATACCGTGTGCAAAACGTCTGCATACAGATAGAAAACAAATTGAGTAAGCACAGAGAAATGGAAAGAAGTCGAAGACAATGATGCGTCTTCAGCCTCTACAGATTTCCTATCTTCAGAGTGTTGCAGACGCTAACAGGATTTATTATCAGGGGACACATTCTTAACAATATAAGATGAACAGTTGACAGTCTGTTGAAGGCAGACGTAGTAGAAATACTACAGGACTCCATAAAAATTTAGTAAAGGACTAAATATCATTTTCAATAAGGCAGAATGCATGGTTGTCAATAAAAGAAAACTCCAAAGACGCTGACTGCAAACAGACGACATTAATATCAAACTAGTACAGAATTTTAAATATCTGGGACGTGGATATAATAACAGAGCAGTGCCCAGTGTGAGAGATCGATGCTCGCACCGAGGCCAGCGCTAACGACGGTTGCGGGGGTTCGTGCAACTTTCGTTCCTAGCCCGGGTGTACGCGCCCGGGCTCCCCACATTAAACTGAACTTGTGTCATGACCTGACCTATCAGGGGGTTGAGTAATTACAAATATCAGAGGCTGAAAAATGGGTCGTCGAAATCTGTACTGACTTTGAAATAACAAAAGCGAAACAAAGTATATGAAACAAGAAGACAAACAGCTGAACTGCTATGTAATATCAATCTTTCTATATGGCCGTGAATGCTGGATGATTTCCTCACGGTTAAAGCTAAGGCTGAAGGCAAAATAAACGTGTTTTCAACAGGAGGATGCTGAGAATACCATGAACGGAACGCTTAAACAACGAAGGAAGTTTTAACGGGGATGGAAAACCAAAACAAAAAACAGAAACAAAACATTTATTCTCAGAGTCAAAAAGAAACAATTGAAATATCTTGGAGAATATGACACTCACGGGACATACTGAATACCATATGGACAAGAGGGACAACCGACAACTTTTCTGACGAGTTTGCCTGAATGGATTGCAGAACTGTGGGTGATGTATGACAAAAAGACAAGCACTGATGAGAGCTATAAGCAATTAGATGTTCGTTAGAGTAGGATTGCCCAAGTCTTGAAAGGGCATGTCTTCTAGATGAACATTGCCTTCAATATATGTCTGTGAGTGTCAAATTCTCTAAGCCGTTTTCCCTTATTATGTACCCAAGTAATATTAAATGTCTCTTTCTGGTACTGAGCACTAGTCTCCTTTTGGCTTCCATTTTCCTTAATACTTTTTCGTTTCTGATCCACTCAGTCACTGGTATTCTCACTATCCTTCTGTAAAACCTCATTTTCGTTATATTCAATCTTATCTCCATGTGAGAGGAGATTGTCCTGCATTCACTGCCATATAAGAGGACTGATACGGACGTGGTGTAATGGTTAGGAAGCTTTTCTTGCTAGATCAATTACGACTGAGTAGTGAGTTCGATCCCCACTGGGTACCTCATACTTTCGGCCTTGTGCCACATCTAAGCCGGGCTTAGAAAATCGCCAGGGCACCTCGAGGTGGTGTAATGGTTAGCAAGCTTGTCTCGCTAGAACAATTACGACTGAGTAGTGAGTTCGATCCTCACTGGGTGCCTCTTACTTTCGGCCTTGTGCCACATCCAAGCTACGCTTGGAAAATCACTATAAGAGGACTGATATTACATAGCAATTCAATACTCTTGTCTTTGTTTCTAATGAAATTTTCATGTTTCCCAATATACTATAGACTCACACAAATTTGACACTGTAACCTTTGTCGGAGTTGCGACCGCTAATTAAACCAGATTCAGTTGCGTTGCAACTGAAAAATATTATGATTACTAAATGTAACCTTTGAACATAAGGTTCATTCTTGTTGAAGAGGAGAATATTGTCTTCGCTTCCCTCTCCAAAGTCTTTCGCTGAACTTATTTGCCACTGTACTGTCTCTCTGCTAATGTGTGGGAGTAGATTTCGCTTTTCCCGGTCTGCCACTACAAAGACAGTAATAAGATAATTGGCGATGCGATAGAACAGAGGATCAGTTGGATTCATGTCTTCCCTTGGGAAACTGTAGAAATACTGCAGAAGTAATCTTGAGATCAATTCAAATTTATGCACGTTACAGATCATTAAGCGTTTATTCCTTCCGTCTTTCCGCAAAACGCGTCTCTACATAAACGGATATAAAGTGGCGAACGCATGACACTTTCCATCTGGAATATTCATTGGATAAAGTGCAATCTATGCAATTAATATTCACCATTGAATTAATTACATTGACAGGGAAGGGCATTATCTTGATAGTAGTATTTGTTGTTTAAAGTTTATTTACTTATGAAAAATATATTTATAAAATATAGATTAATTATAAAAAAAAAAAACAAATAAATTAAAAACATTACATTTACATGCACCCAGTTACACATATACATATATTGCCGCACAAAAAAACGTATATTAACCTATATATATTCTTCATAAGTAAATGAACTGCACCACTATCGTTACAGTATATTATAAATATTAATGTTTAAATTTTAATACGGTTAGTTGCCAAACCGGATCTAACAATTGCCATGTACATAAAACTGAGAGTTGTGTTTAATGCATTTGATAAGTTGTTTTGCAAAATATTCCTCTTTTGTTCATATAAAATTCATTTAAATTTCTTGAGGTTTCTCCGATGTATTTTTCTGGCAATCATGAGTAGAGTAAATTCCTTCTTCAAGTTTTAACTTATTGTTTTCTTTTGCACTGATTAAATCTTTTTATTGTTTTAAATGAGGTTGTGAAAAATTGAGTTTAGATAAATTCTTTTGTATTGTAGTTATGATAGAGATAGATTGTAGAACAATATATTTTTTGATTGATCAAGAGGGGTCCCTTTTACCACTTTGTTATATATAATATATATTTTTAGTGGATACCCATATTTGGATAAAAACTCCGAATATTTATGAAACAGTGTATTTGATTTATTTATCTACTGGCCTAAATCTTGTTCTTCAACGCACTTCGTGACCGAGACGTTATAAAGCATGTCGGATCTAACGACGATTTATCCTGCCAAAAGGGACGCAGTTTCGAATCCTACCATAGCGCTCATACTTATCCTTAATAAATTTGTCGAATATTCAGGCTAGTAGATAAGTAAATATACAGTTTAATAAATAAACGAAGCGTCTACTTAAATATAGGTATCCATTCAAGATAACGTTTAAGTGATAAAATCTTTCCGATTGATATATAAAAAATAAATTACTTCATTATATATATATATATATATATATATATATATATATATATATATATATATATGCAAATTTCACTGAATGCAACGGACAAGGTGTTTGATTTAGTTTTTTCTACAATTTCTCATGTGATTTGATAATTTTTTCCTTTACGATGAAAAATTATATAAAAACTGTCCAATTGTTCTTTTTATCCGCGATCTTGCGGCTATACATTTAGCCATTTTGAAGGTTCAAATATATTGACTGTTAACAAGAAATAGATTCTTGTATGTATGTATTTATATGATGTTTTCCTTTTCAAAACACGGTCAAGATATTGTGTCCATGTCCATAGTTGATATTTTTTTTGTTTTTATTAATGACGCTATCATTATATTTAGTAATTTAGTAATTTAGCATGTAGAAGATGCTATTATATTTCTGTTGTCAACAAATATGCTACGAATAGAAAAGAAAAAAATATTAGATCACATGAGAAATTGTATAAAAAGCTAAATCAAAGCAGCTTGTCTGTCGAATTCAATGAAATGTACATGAAAGAAGGATTTCTGTCTAAATACACACACACACACACACTGTGACGTCGTCCCCCGGTCGCAGCGCCAACTTTGACGTTCTATCCTGATCTACCACGGCGCCAGTTGTGATGTCCCCAAACAGCAACAATTGTGACGTCCTCGCCGCGGCGCCAGCTGTTCGCTCCTCGCTGCTCCGTCCGGGTGTCGCTGCTCCAAACCTGATGTCCGCCTGTCGCGTCAGTCGTGTTGTCTCGACCTGTGACGACCAACTGGCTTGGTATCGGTCGCGACACCCAAATGTGACGTTCTAACCTTTTGGTGATTCGGGTGGGAATCTGGTTAGATTTGATATCAGCCTCGTCGTTCCCAACTCGCTTCCGACGCCTGGTTACCAAGGTAACTGCATTGATCTCCAGTCTGCCTACCCACGTTGTGAATTGATCTTAGACAGACGAGATCAAACAGTGGTTGGGGCCGTAATGCAAATTGAGTTCAACAGGGGTGATACTACACAAATATGCATAAAAGAAAATAAAATGAAAACTCAAAAAGTTCAAGGTATCAAAGAAAAAGGTAACAAACTTTATGTCTAGTTGTTCGATACATAGGACTGCATCTATCTCCCGACCCGTTCTGTGGATTGTGACACGTCGTTTCCGCTAGGCAAGTTTTAACGCTTCAAGTTGTTTGCTCTCTAAGAAATTGGTGTTTCGGTGTGTCTTTGGACGAAAGTCGAAAAAACTTATTTCGGTGGTCTGGTTCTAAGTCGTTCTTCAAAATAATTGTTCTTGGGTTGAAGAGGAGTCCGGAATTTGCATGAATCTTGGTCAGCTATCTCCGAGGCGGTTTCAACTGGAGACTGACTCTGGGAACTCAACTCTGGAAACTCGAGCACGAACTCTGATTTCTTCCTGTTGGGGCCTCGCTTTTATTGGCGCCGACCAAATCCGGGTTGGGTCTGTTGGCGTCTTGGGGTTCCTCGATAATTCTAAATACATATCCACCTCTTTTATTTCTGGTTAGGGATTTTCGACTCTTTTCCATTTTTGGGAACCCTTCCTCACTCCCACTTTCTCACCATACCTCTGAGGGGCGTGAACTGCCCTCCCCACTTCTTCGTAGCAGCTTCTCATACTTATACTCTGGATGGGGCGTCGACAGCCTTCTTCGTGCGTCACGTGATCACTCTCGGCCAATGAGGTCTTGGTCGGGTATCTTTCCTCCTCCTTCGTGCGTCACGTGATCACCACTTGACCAAAGATGTCTTAGTCGGGCGTGAACAATCCGTGGCTTTGTTTCGGGAAAAAAAAATATCTTGCTTAACTAAAAAAAAATTATCTCTTCTCTTTCGCTTAAATCGCCGTTATCATTTTTCTAGCCACGGACAATATGACAACTCTTGTTTTACACGTGGTGTTTGTCAGGTATCTTATCGTTAATTCATCAAGATGGGTGGT
>CAHIKZ030000335.1:490000-617500 GCA_903632075.3 Acanthosepion pharaonis | reverse complement strand
CGTAAGCTTCAGGGATATGCTATTACAGGACTATTATTTCATTTAATCCAATCATTCCATTCAAACCGTGAAATGAAGGACGTCCTAAACGGGTTCTCTTCCAGTTCCTTTCATACGAAATCTGGTGTTTCCCCAAACTCTATCCTGATCTTCATCAACGATCTTCCTGGTGTCATCAGTTGTTAAGTAGGCATCTACGTAGACGAAACTACCATTTACTCTTGTCTCAATAGTAAATCCGGCATTGCTGACAAAGTTAAGTTGGCTGTTGGTCTCGAAAATGACCTCCAATCTGTAGTTGACGAGGGCAGGATATGGCTTGTAAATTTGAATGCCTCCAAAATGAAACTGCTCTCATTCGCCCACCACAGAGAAACCTCCCAGCCTCCTATCAGCATGGCTGATGCTCAACTTCACGATAGCTGCTCTCTGCGACGTCTCACGTTTTTCACTGACCTGAGGTGAAACAACAACATTGAATTAATAGCTACATCTATCCCAAGGAGAAATGGTTCGCTATGTCGCACCAGAAGGTTTTCTGGTCCGAGTCTATATTCTTCAGATCTACAAATCTACCATTCGTCCTTGCATTGAATACTGTTGCCATATATGGTTTGGTGCACGTGCTGTTCATCTCGAGGTTTTCGACTAAACACAAAGAAGGATATGCAATGTGATAGGTTCTGACCTGTCATTTCGACTCCAGTCACTTTCTCACAGAGGTGATGTGCCTTCCCTATGTCTTTCCTCCAAATAGTTTCATGACAACTGCTCTGACGAGCTGTTTTCACTAGTACGCCCACTGCATGAGTTGAAGCGTACTACTAGGTTGGCATCTCGCCCCTACCCTTTTTTTCTGTCGAAACATTTAAACCGACTCTTCAACTCCAACAGCTACTTCTCTTATCCGTCTCGACAGTGGAACTCCCTCCCTCTTATTTAACTATAATCTTCGTCCTTCTCGTTGTCCCTTTCTCAAACACCCTAATTTTCTCTCAATTTTATTCTCTGTAACCCCTACGTGCTTACCGAGAGGCAAATGCTTTATATATATATATATATATATATATATATATATATATATATATATATATTTTAAAGACATTTGTCCATTTCATAATATATATATATATATATATATATATATATATATATAATAAAAAAAAATGACAATAGGAAAACTGGTAATTGCTGACGCGTTTCGTCCAATGTGGACGTTATCAAAGCAAAATACGAAAATGAAATTAAATGAACAAAGTAACTAATAAAAACAAAAACAGAATGTACCTAGCAACTGGAATGTAGAGAAACGCTATTTTTATATTTTTTAACTGAAAATAACGTATATATATATATATATATATATATATATATATATATATATATATATATTTGAACTTTATTTCACTCATTCATGAGCTATAATTAATTAATGATGAACATGTCATTTTCGTTTATGATCGATTTCATCACGATTCTTCAGTTAAGCCTGGAGAGTAATATTTCATTGTTATTATTCGAAATAGAATGCAATAATTCTATAAAAACCTCGGAGAACTCAAGTAAGATATCTTTAACCATTTCTAAGATACAGCATCTCAAAGAGGACACTGAGTTCAACACCCAACGTCGACAATATATCTTCAGGCCTCAATGTACACTTTTATATTTGCATACATTCTATCCCCGACATTGAGCACTTTAACCCATAAATATAGCATAAATTAAATCTATATTTTTATCATATATATATATATATATATATATATATATATATATATATATAATATAAATTTCTTGTTTCAAACTTACTGTCAAAACGCGAGGTAAGAAACAGGTTCTTATTCAATCAGAGAAGTTAAACAGTGTCGACACCATTCAATATATTGATGGAGGTCCGCTTAGGATACTATGAGTGGCCTACACTAATCCAAAATCTGTTTTGACTTTTTTCTTGTTTATTTAAACTAAAAGGGGTTAAATTTATTTAAAAACTAAAAAGGTTTGATAGTTTATTTAAAGTAAAATGGGTTGATAAGCCTTAAAATCTATCCGTACAATCAAATTTATATTAAATGTCTAGTATCGACCACACACACTGCTAAATTCCTTTCTCAAAAATTAAACACATAATTATAATTAAATAACAGATGTTACAATCTATGTTTGATTAATGCGGCTTTTATATACACTGGGATTTCACAATTTAGAAAGATTCCAAATTTGAAACTCAAGTGTAATGTGAGCGGTTAGAAATTCTGTCACAGAGTCGTGGGTTCGTGTCTCACTATTGCGGTTTTTTACACGAATAAGCGAAGCTTATTCTATGAGAAAAAAAGCCGATGGAAAAATGTTTAGCAAGTTTGTTTCATAAATGCTGCTGAGTCGCTGGATATCTAATATATGCGATTTTCTGCTACACGAAATTTACAGTCAAATAATCTATAATCTGTAGTTTTCTGTTGTTAATGAAGATTGTGAACTCTTTAATTAATATTTCTTGTTAATATACATTAGGAAAAGCTCCTTTTATATACCATGTCAATTCAGGACATGGATGATCATGGCCCTTCACATCTTCATATTCTTTATTCATAAATAATGTTTAACTCCTTACTATCTCTATTCTTTCATTCATTAATAAAAGCTCGGTGGGTAAGTTGTTCGATGTCTTATTCTGTCGCCCATGACTTCAATATAACCTGTAAGTATTAAATTCTCCAAGCCCTCTTTCCTCATTATGTGCGCTAGAAGTTTCAGATGTCTCTTTCTGATGTATACTTGCCTTTTGCTTTTTTTTTCGATAAAACTTCGTCGTTGCTCATAATGCCCGCTGCATGGTATCTCAGCATAGTAGAACCATATTTCTATCGCCATACGAACCATCGGGAGTAAACTAGAATTGGATACATTTTATCTGAGGCTGAAGAATTCACAGTGAAACTATGAGATATGACACCCTCTGAATAAAACATCACAAACTACAAAAGCTAGTAAAATATTTTTTTTCATTATCTGCCCAATAAGTTTCAGCTGTTTCTTATTAGTTCCATCTTCCTTTCAATCCCCTTGTTATTTACGTGTTCAGTCCATGGTATTCTTAGGATTCTTCTGTCGAATCACATTTCTGTTTCTTCAAGTCTCCTCTTCATTTGCCATATAGGGGGATTTGATACGACATAACAGTTCAGTCCTTTTTTGTCGTTTATAACGTCATTAATCTCTTCCGTAATACGCTGTTTAGGTTTTAGAAGAATCTTTCGCTATACTAACGCTTATTCGGATTTCGATGACATATTTTCTGTCGTCTGTTAAAACATTTACCAGATAGAAGAGAGTCTGTTTCTAAGACATATACGTCAATAATGAACTTAAACATAAAAACTAAAAAATTCCAAAACAGATTAACTCAGTGTCCATCAATATTATTCAAAATCAATGTTTCCAGAAGATACATAATAAATTTAAATGTCATAAAATATTGGTCTAGTAGTAATAATGATATCGATGTTGTTATGCTACACCAAAAAATCAGTGTTTATTGGTTACGATTTACTAAATGCCAATGTTATACATTTCCATTTCTGTCTACAATTTTATTCGTCAATAAATACTTTCTTGAAGCCCTAATGCCATAAAGAAATTGACATCAACTCTTTGCAGAAGAAATTTTTTCAGAAAAAGATTAATATGCATTCTGAATGAAACGAAAATGCCAATAACACTTTATTTTTTAAATTGATTTGTTCTCGCCACCAATGGTTTGCGATAGATATTATTGGACGTGAACTGTGTAATTTAACAGCTCTACATTTATGTCTTCAAGTAAAATGAAAATACGCCAATACAAATGTTTCATCCTGAGTAAAAAAAATAATAAAAAAATAAAATCAACCATATTTTGTTTCGAAACATTCTCCCCGCAAAACGTATTATATCGGAATTTAAACGGAAAGCACGTATGGGAATTGCATAATTACTGATAATTTTTTCTCTAAAGTAGAAGAATATTTTCAAATAATAATAATAATCTATATTACACTTACATAAAACGCATTTCACACATGTATATATATATATATATATATATATATATATATATATATATATATATATATATAGTGTATTTAGGCAACAATCCTTCTTTCACGCATATTTCATTGAATACGACAGAGAAATTGCATTGATTTAGATTTTTATACAATTTCTCATATTAGCTAATTTTTTTTTTCTTTTCAGATGATAAATTTTTTTCGAACGCTTTCGGCTATACATTATAGCCATTTTCAAGGATGAAATATTTTAATTGTTAAATAAGAAATAGTTTGTTGCCTCTATGTATTTCTATGTTTTCATTTTTTCAAACACAGTTAAGACATTGTGCCCATATTCATAGTTGATATTATTGAATGTTGTTTTTTTGCTTTTATTATTATTCTTTTTTAACAGTTAAGTGCACTCAGAATTTGCAGCCCTCAATATTTACACGAAGAGAAATACATTGAAATCACTTTCATGCGTCTTTAGAAGATTAATTATTTTATATTCAATGCGAAACCAAAGTGTCATAAAATATTCCAATGTAGAAAATCAACCCGTCCTGATAAAATGAATGAATAAAAAAATATATTGATGTAACAACTAATTCTATAACATCTACAATTGGAAAGAATCTATCTAAATTCAACATAAAATTTGTTACTACTACATCTAAAGCAATAAAAACTTACTCAATACTAAACAAAACAATGACCTAAAACCATATTGGATTCTGCTTTAAGAAATAAGAATGTATAATTACTCTCCAAGCTTAACAGAAGAATCATGATGAGATCGATCATAAACGAAAATGACATGTTCATCATTAATTAATCATAGCTAAGGATCGGAAGCTCATGAAAGATTGGAGTAAAGTAACACACGCACACGCACACACACATATATATATATTAAAGACATTTTTATGTTTAACGTTCTTTTTTATAGATACAAGTATTTAAGTAAATGCTCTGTTTATAATAAACAGTATTAAATAACATTTACCGGCCTGAATGTCCGAGAAATTTTCATAGGAAATATTCGTTCTTTTGACAGGATTCAAACCTGCATCCTGCGTCATTTACGCTGACGTGCCTTACCTACCGGCCACAAAGGAGCGTTCGGTAGACAAGGTCGAATTTACTGCTTATAAACTTCAATCTTCCATGAATCTCGTACATTCATAACTGCTCTGGCTTATCAAATGTAAACAAATGACGTCATATATTAAGAAATGGACAAGGTCCGACAATTTATTTATTAAAGGCATTTTTATGTTTAACGTTCTTTTTTATAATTAGAAGTATTTAAGTAAATGCTCTGTTTATAATAAACAGTATTAAATAACATTTACCGGCCTGAATGTCCGAGAAATTTTCATTATATATTATTATAAACAGAGCATTTACTTAAATACTTGTATCTATAAAAAAGAACGTTAAACATAAAAAATGTCTTTAATAAATAAATTGTCTTTGTCCATTTCTTAATATATATATATATATATATATATATATATATATATATATATATATATATTCCCCCCCCCAGCAAGGCGGGGAGTGCCACTAGAAGGCAAGGGGTTAGACAGAGTGAAAGTAAGAGTAAAGAGGGCTGTTTGAAGAAAGGATAAACAGATGGACGGGGACAAAGATTAAGGGATAAGAAGATGTCGATTGACATTACATTTACTTTTTTAAGGTTATAGTTATCAAGGAAGTAAGTGGAAGAGAAGAAACTGTTGGAGTTGAAGAGGCGGTTACATTTAACTATTTGACAGTAAAAGGGTGGGACAGAGATGCCGAATTACTAGCACACTTAAATTCATGCAATTGTGGCACCAGAGAAAATGGCTCGTCAGAGCAGTTGTCATGAAAATGTTTTTAGAAAAGACAGAGGGAAGCCATCTCACCTATGTGAGTGGAGTCGAGATTCTATGTCAGGGCCTACCACAATGCATGTCATTGTTTGGATTTTGACAAGAACCTCGACATAAACAGCGGGTGCACCAGACCGTATATGGCAACAGTATCCAATGCAAGGACGAAATCCTGTATCTTAGAAATGATTAATGATATCTTACTGGAATTTTCTGAGATTTTTATACCTTACATTTAGCAATAAGAATGTATAGTTACTCTCCAATCTTAACAGAAAAATCGTGATAAAATCGATCATAAATGAATATGACATGTACATCATTAAGTAAAATGTTCTGGAAATATACGTGCGGGAGCCTGTTCGCCAAAGTGGTGGTTCTAGGGAAAAAGAAACTTTCGATGTGAAACGTCATTCTTACTAAATTAATACGAAGGAAATGCCGATGATTCAACCACGTGGACGAAGTAAGGCGGGACAAGGATCTAAAGGTTCTGTCTTTATCCGTGATGTTCTTTTTTTTTTAAGTGACAATGTGTGTTGGCGTACTTCAAGCGACAATGTGTGTTGGCGTACTGTTTTAAAAATTTGTCAAATACATGGAAAATTTTCTTGTCTAAATACGATGCATTTAATATACATTTTGTCTATTAACTAAGCTCAGCTCAGAATGGCACAGTCATTGTAGCGAACCAATGTCATTGATGAGATGTAATGCCCACTCGATCAGCTTCTCACAAACCGCTGATTTAGGAAACAGGCTCACAATATGATGCTTCCCCGATCGCTAATCTTAACCTGTTCAAGTTTAGGGTTAATCGTTATCTTCTTGACATAATGCTATCAACTGCACAGTAATCTTTTGCATCGAGTCGCTGTCGAGGCTTGTAAAGGGTGAAAAACATTGCAAAAAAGAAAATAAAGTTATTGGCTAAGCTTAGCTTAGAATAGTAAAAACCATAAAAGTTAAGGCCTCAGTGTTGAAATATTTCTGTATAAGTATCTATATTAAGACAAAAAAGTGCTTACGAGAAACGGTATGTTATCAGACAATAAATATCTCGTAATTAATATGTAAAAAGATAGCAATAAAATCTAATTACACGAGATAGAAAATGTAGAATGGTTAATATTTAAGGATAATATTTAAAAAAAAATATCAATTCTCAGGTTCTGAAAGTTCTGAAAAGGTAGACGTCGAATTTAAAATCTGTTCAAAGCATAAATCGTGTAATATCGATTGACTGTAGTCGACAGGAATCTTCCTATTGTTATGGACACAATACAAAACGAAATCAATTTGGTATTCATCTTTGAATAAAACAACGATTAAAATTTTCAGCTACATTGCGCTTGGGCTTGTAATTTTTCGGTGCTTATAATTTCCATTGTATTCAAAAGATTTAATCTCATCAGAAGCCACTGAAAAGCGGTGTTCAGTACATTAAATATACCGTTCCTTGTAAAAGTATCTAAATATTAAGATAACAAATATACAGCACATTGCAAAATCATCTAAATATTAAAATATCGAATATACCATATTTTGAAAAGGTTTATAAATATTTAGAATAAAATATACAGCATATTGCTAAAGCATATAAATATTTAAGAATAAATAATATGCCTTATTAAAAGATTGTATATAAATATTAAAAATATACCTTCTCTTGCTTATACATCTAAATAAACAAATTTTTATATACAGCATATTCAGAAATATATTTTACAAATAATATATATTGTAAAGATATCATTACTTAAACCTTTATTTTTAGTGGATAACCATGATTAGAAATTGCATTAAAGGCAAGGCGGGAGTGCCACTAGAATGCAAGGGGTTAGGCAGAGTGAAAGTAAGAGTAAAGAGGGCTGTTTGAAGAAAGGATAAACAGAAGGACGGAGACCAAGATTAAGGCATAAGAAGATGTCGATTGACATTACATTTATTTTTTTGAAATTATAGTTATCAAGTAAGTAAGTGCAAGAGAAGAAGCTGTTGGAGTGGAATAGGCGGTTACATTTAACTATTTGACAGTAAAAGGGTGGAACCGAGATGCCGACTTACTAGGACGCTTAAATTCATGCAATTGTGGCACCAGAGAAAATGGCTCATCAGAGCAGATGCCATGAAAATATTTTTAAGAAAAGACAGAGGGAAGCCATATCATCTATGTGAGTGGAGTCGAGATTCTATGTCAGGGCCTACCACAATGCATGTCATTGTTTGGATTTTGACAAGAACCTCGACATAAACAGCGGGTGCGCCAGACCGTATATGGCAACAGTATTTAATGCAAGGACGAAATCCTGTATCTTAGAAATGATTATTATCTAAATTTATTGAATATTTTTTTATAATTTCACCCTAAGCAAGGCCGTAATCACGCGAGAAGGCAAAGAGTTACGGGACGTGAAAGAGTAATGGAAGACATTAGTGAGAATAAGCGAGGACAATAAAAGGACAGATTTATAAAAGACAGACGATGACAATTGGCATTACATTTAAATTTGCCATGGAAGCAAGAAAACAGAAGGGAATTCCACAGATGTTTAGTGCAAGAAAATTGACACTGAAGTCATCACATCCACGTTAGATAAAGCCAAAATCTTCGCCTCAATCACTGCTTCGAATTCAACGTTAGATGACAAGGGTGACCGCTTCCTGATTTCATGCGTCTTACTGAACACAATCACAGTAATATTTTCATTTCAGCCCGAATAATCTAAAGATTTATCAAAAGATTTCTCCCTAACAAAACTCTCGTTCAAAATCCCTTTGATTATCATAGCGAAATTATTTAAGCGCTGTTTGAATGAGAAATCCTTCTCGAGTCTGTGGAAGATGTAAAGTGTATCCTCAATTTTCTAGAATGCGAACCAGCGCGCATTCCTTACTCAGAGTATAGACCTATCAGTTTTATGCAAGTGTCTACACAGCTTTGTTGATGATGGATTATTTTCCACGCTCCAAACCCATTTCCCACAGACGAAACGTCGCAAACATCTCGTTTCGACGAGCTAAATTCCTTGGTTCCACCAGCCCTGAAATTTGCAGCTGGGATCTGTCGTGCCACGAACACAAGGATGTATTATCCTCATTCCCTTGGTATTCTCATCGTAAGACGTAAGTTCTACTCGGGTATCTTCTTCCCAAAGACTACTTGTTTGCGTTAGAAGCGCACGGTGGAATTTTTCTCGATCACAATGATATTTACCTCTTCATGCCCAGGGTTAGCAGTTATCTTTCCATTATAGCATATATTTCTTGTTATTCTTGTCTTTTCTTTCGCTCATAATCAGGTCAGGTCAGACTTAGGACTGTTACTAGGTACATATAACCAGTACAACCTGCTCATGGACGGCTGGTTCACGTCTAAACTAGCTCCCCTACTAACTTTTCTGTTAGTCAGGGCGGTGGTATGTCATCCCTCAGGTCGAAAAACAAGACATGTAAAAGCGTTGCTTCAATACATTATGACAAATCCTTTGTCAGGTATGACGCACCTTTTTTTTATGAGATTAATCCTGTTCCTGCCTTAACAAATACAAGAAAACGACTATTGAATCATTCTGCCAAAGATATAAAGATGTTAAACCTATATCATATCATGTAAGAATTTATATATCTTCCATTATGATAGGGATTTCCGGTTTCTTAATCTACCTGGTGCTGTCGAGTCTACACTATCTGTCTTGATACTGTTCAAAAGCGCAACACCACGCAGTAACCTTCTACATTGAGTGATGTAACCGCGTATCGACTCTTCTTAGATGAAAGTTTCCTGATTGAAATTAAATTCGATATAAACGTCTAGAATTTTTGGCGTGAATCTATACTACACAGACACGAATATCACCAAGGTCATCTTCGTTGTCAGTTGCCAATTCGACCTATACAACCTACATTAAAACAAAACTAAATAGCTGTGTCATCAGCATAGATACCGAGTCATTAACTGATGATATTGAGCAGATCGTTGATAAAAATCAAGAACAAAGTCCAAGGAGAGAGCCCTGGGTGACACCTGCATGAAGATACATACAGGAAGATCAAGAAGAATGGCCATTCAAGATAACCTCCATTTTGCAATTTGATAAGATTGAATCAAATAAAAAATGAAGCCTGAAACACCATGACCTTTCAACTTGTGAAAACCAGCATTCCAAATGATGTTAAATTCCTTCACGAGATATCTAAGGCAACAGCCTCCGCGTCACCATTCTTATCTAAATCTTAATAGACTCTTTCAGCAATGACCGTCAAGATATCGGCAGCTAACTTAGAGCAACAACCCATAACACATTAAATCTATAATAATGTATTGGTTTAAAAAGTACGTGTGTTAGGAAAACACATCATTTTATAAATGATATGAGATTATTGGATTAGTCACATTATCTTATTGATCTCATAATTACAAAATTAATAATCGTCAGATGGACGACTTATGGTTTTCGAAGCTTCTCTCAGTAATTGATATTTACAAGCACGAGTTGAATATTTTAAAAAAAAATTAATATGAATTAATTAAGAATAAATGATTAAAATGCTTTAAGCTTGCAGAAGTGGGGGGTGAAGGTTTAGCTATGCGGTTTTATACTAAATGGAATAGAAAAGAAATCAGGCTAAAACTGCTGAGTGAAACGCCACGAATCGTGGCCAATTTGTTGGATCAGTAATTTATAATAGCGTGTTGAATTTGATTTTCTTTTTGACAGCTCTGATAATTCATGTCTCCTTTGTCTTCAGATGTAATTTCATGCTGCATCCCACTGACTAACGTCTATCTAAAGTGATTGTCTCTAAGATTTAAGAGTCTGCTTAATTTGAAATGTAGACAGATTTATACGATTATTAACCTGAAATTACTGTGAAGAAAAATCATAAAATTAACTTAAGTATGAATTTCGATGCAATTCACTGTCGCTCCGCGTTACTAGAATATATCAACATAAATAATGCCTTCATATGTTTCTGAAGAGGACACGGTGGCGTAATAGATGGACTCGAAAAGCCGAGTTCGAATTCCAGTCGAATCCATTACATTCACTTACGAGCTAATACTTTGGGAAAGGTATGAATACTCTTCTTCTCTTCCCAGCTATGGATAAAATAGCAGGAAACATCGCGTTCTTGGATGGCAACTGGTCTACCGCAGAAAGAAATGGTAGTCTACTTCGGGAAAAAATCTTCCTCGTCAGCCATGTATCGAAAGATATATGATCGCCTAAGCGTGTATTACACATGGAACATAACTGATATGTCTCTGTCTATATTTCTGAGGTAATGTAGTGTAACTAGTAACACTAAGTACATCTTTTTGTATTTACTCAACCCCACACGAAGTCAGGTTGTGACACAAAGTCGGTTTAATGTGGAGAGCCCGGGCGCGAACACCGGGCTAGGAACAAAAATTGCCTGCAGCCCCCTGCAACCGACGGTTGCGCTGGTCTCGATCCCTCTGTCTGGTGTGATGAGAGAGCGAGGTTTCAGGCAGCTGTTCCCAAGTTCTGTGCACCTCTCAGTATAATTTTCCCCAGTTGCGATTCTGTCCTTTGACGGAGTCGCCCCTGAGCACATTCTGTCCAAAGACAGAGACGCAAATGAGAGATGATAAATAATGTGTTACAGACCACTAGAGAGAGAGGGAGAGAGAGAGAGAGAGAGAGAGAGAGAGAGAGAGAGGAAGAGAGAGAAAGAAATTTACACATGGTTTTGACTATTCTCCTCATGTTTATCATCATATCTACGCCATTTCGGCCGTTCCCCGCAGAGGCCTTCTTCAGGTGATATAAGATGGAGTTTTGAAACGAATATTTTATTTAGGCCATCGGGGTAGACTGTTCTAGTTCCACGTGCCATGCCTTTTCTGGATATTTTACTTATCTCTCTTTAGTATCTCAACTTTATGAGTTTTTGTTCACCTCTCCTTTGACCAGATATTGAACTCACATCTCTTTTGGGTCAAGTCAATGGTTTACTTCAGCCAACGAAATAAAAGGCCGGGTTACAAATTCCCGTATATATCATCTAAAGATGAGGAGTTTGTCTATTAACTAAGCTCAGGCTTACTTACAACGGCCGAAATGTGAATATGAAAGTAACAATGAGACCAACAGTCCAAACAATGTCAATAGTGTAAATACAATATATATATATATATATATATATATTTGGTTGGTTGGATAGATTAGCTCTATCTCTGATATTGAGCGCTTTCTAATAAGTACCGCGCATATAATATATAAATAATTATACATATATATATATTTATTTATATTTATATACACTTTTCACACACACACACACATATATATATAAACCTGCATGGATATCTACCCAAACTTTTATAATTATATCCATTCAAGCAGGAATGTATGTCGATAGTAACGTTTATATGTATGTTTCAATGTTAATGGCAGTAATGGCTGGTTGTCTTCCTATATGGAAACATTTTAATTCAATGATAGACTTTTGTGAATTCTTCATGAAATGATGTTTCTCAAGTTCAGTAGCTGTTATCGCCCTTTCTAGTTTTGACTGGTGTTTCGTTCCAAACCTTTTATTTAAAGTTGTGTGGAATGTCAACTTTGCCTTTCTCTTCAAGTAGAGTTACATGAGCTATCTATTTTAGTTGTTGCAGCTATTGGTTGTCCTTGAGTGATGTGTTTTATGTTATTTGGTACAGTACTTTGTTCGTGGTTCTGTAACGCCAGTCTACAATCTTCAAATAGGGAAAGATAACGTATACCCTAGACTTGAAGTAGTTAAGATGGTAGTGATCGTGGAAGCATCCTCGCGGGAGTCTGGTCGTAAAAGAATCAGTTCTAAGGGAAGAACCTATCCGTATATAACTTACTTTGTATAAATATCTCTTTTCATCGCTATAAAAACCTGTACGATTATATCCCTATAAACATTTATATACATATCCATATGTATATCCATGTTACTTATTTATTAGATTAAAACTCTCCATACCAATAGCTAAATCATAAAATCTGCCGTGCACTTTTTTTAAAAATTTGGTGAATTAGCTCCTATACATATTCTTCATCCACATCACCGGTCCTTGTAGATAAACTAAACAAAATCGAACATATGAAGAGGTAAACAGGAACAAATAACTATTAATCTTTCCTCGATATCTTACACAGTACTAACAGTGACCTGAAACTAAATCCATCGCAAATCAACTAATAAAAATGATCTCAAATTTTTATTCTCACAATAACCAGAAAATAAATTCTGGAATAATTGTAGGTTTCTATTTACGAGCACTCAGAATATTCATATGGAGAGGAGAAATATATTGAAAATATTTTTAAACTCCTCCAATGACATAATAATTTTTTTTATTTAACGCAAAATGAAAAGTCACGTAAAGAATTTAAAATTATGAGACAAAATTATCTAACAAAACTCAATGAATTAAAATATATTGTTTTACCTACCGACTCTATCACACTATCACGTATATCGATATAAGAATGTATGCATATCTATATAAATATTTATATGATTGTCTATATAAATCTACATGCACGTTCATATAAACCTGTCTATCTATCTATCTATCTATCTATCTATCTATCTATATATATATATATAAATGTATAATTTACTTATTTCCTTTATACATGTACATAGAAACAGGGGACATCTTGAAAAAATTATTTTGACAATCAGGGAAAAATATTTTGACATGTATCTCCGATCAATAGGCGCCATGAGAAAAAAAGGTTTTTTATTTCAAAATTCATCCTTCCCATGACATCGATTGATCGACGAAATATACCAAAATTAAATTTTTCAAATAATCTAATATATTTACTATTCCATCCGATTCTATATTCAAACTTTACTGATACATAAATATATTTATCCACACTAAAAACTATATATATATATATATATATATATATATATATATATATATATATATAATATATATAAAAAGCATTTATGTGCATATCCGCATAAACTAATTCATATCTATCCATATAAACTTCTATATGCATATCCATATCAAATGAAACGTATATCCATATACATACGTACAAAGGTAAAGACAACAGGAAAATTGTGATATTAGCCGACGCATTTCGTCCAATGTGGATTCTTTCAAGGCAAAAGCAAAATGAATTTATTGAAAACAAAGTTACTATTAACAACAAACAAAATATCCTTAGCAACTAGAAGAATTTAGAAAACACTATTGTATTCATATTGTCAACTGAAAATTACGTCAAGTACTTTCACGTGTAGAAATATTGCTTCATTGTTGTATTGACGGATTCAACATTTTCTTTTGATTTTGTATATATTGTGTACGTTGGCTTGGGAGATTTTTGCCTTGAAAAAGTCCACATCGGATGAAATGTGTCGGCCAGTAATACAGTTTTTCTATTGTCTTTTACCTTTATTGTCATTTTTCTACAGAACCCTGAGAAATTTTTCCATAGATATATGTATAGAAACCATTTTAATATTCATGTCCTTTTACACCTGTACTTGTATATTCCTATAAGCTTGTATATGCATGTATAATCGAAAGAAAGTTCTCTCCGATTTTTTAGGTAAAAATTTTGAACCAAATTTTTTAAAGTATTGCTTCATTATTTGTTGATTGGTTGCTTCATTTTCTACGGCTTATCAAACGTTTGCAGGTTATTTAATGTGAGAAAATATTTTTAAAATGTTGGTATTATTTTGCGAAATAATAATTATTCAATGCTGTAAGTTTTATTTCATAAAACATACGTGGTAAAGGAGAAAGTTTTTTTCATACTTTTTCCCAAAAGCATTTGCCCTTAAGTGTATATGACAGACAACTGATATTGAAACTCGTCACCATTAACAATTCAGTGCGATTATCCATTCTACCCCTACACATTCAAGCTTAGATTACCTGGTAATCCCAAACGGTTACCCATCTAGATATTGCCCACGCTCAACATTGATTAACTTCGCTGATATGGGAAAATATTGAACTCCCAAACTGGGGTCAAAATATGAAAATATTAAAATGCATTGCGAAAACATACCAGCAATATATTTTCATACTAAAAAGGCAAAATTACTGACAATAATTTTTTTTCAGAATAAAAAAAAATACCAAAGCTCACAAGAAAATAGAATTTCTGCCGTAAATGACCGATAAGGAGTTGTTGTTATGCCGTTAAACAAACAAACCAGAACCATCGATTTCGACGTATCAACATCCGACAAATCATTAATTTTTCTGTTTGTGTCGTAAGTGACAATTCAGTCTTGTTAATGACCTGCATACAAGTCCACGTATTTTTCAACAGCGAGGATATTGAGACATAGCAATAGGAATATTTGCTGAGGCATTTCGCCGCTGTCTTTTTGTTCTTAGCCGGTCAATACGACTGATTTTAAATTTCAGATATTTCGGCTCGAATATCAATCATGCCAAGTACAGCATGCCGTTTCCAAATATCTAGTGGAGTGAATTGCGTCATGGAGCTCTTTTTCTCGTAGACGGTATTGAAATGATCATACTATACTGTACAGTGGATAAAATAAAAAACAAACAACGCGCATGCCTGAAATTAAAAATATAAAAAGTCGGCAATTTACCCATCGATTGCTGTATATATAGTTTTAGGTTTGTCTTAGTCTATTAAATATCAGTTAAAAAGAACATAATCTGTAAAAAGATTTTAATAGATTTATTGTTGCGACCTTCGAATCAGAATGGGTAATTTGTTGAAATCTAAAGAAAATAATTGCTGAATTTACTCTTACAATTGCTGAATTTACTTGAAGATACCGAAATTGTTGTCACTATGCTGGAACTTCAGAAATAGCCAGAATCTAATTTTTTTTTTAAAGTTCATCATGTTTAATCTACTAATTCATTAAACTTGAAGTTTAACGAAGTAATAAGCTGATATAAAAATAGATAGTAATATTTGAACAAATAGTTGTCTATCGAGATGTATACAAAAAAACTAAGATAGTTGATAGATAGAAAGAGAGATAGGTATGAGTAAATTGAGATTGATAAAAACATATATATATAGAGAGAGAGAAAGAGAGAGATGCAAGAAGATTGATATATATATATAGAGAGAGAGCGAGAGCGCGAGAGACAGACAGATAGACAAAGATATATATGAGCAGATTGAAACAGACAGAGAGACATATATATATATATATATATATATGTGTGTGTGTGTTTGTGTGTGTGTGTGTGTGTTGTGTGTGAGTGTGTGTTTAGATAGATAGATAGATAGATAGATAGATAGATAGATATGGTCAAATTGAGTTAGATTGAGAGATAGAGAGATAGGTATGAGCAGATTGAGATAGATACATAGACAGAAAAACAGACAGATGATAGATAGATAGATAGATAGATAAATAGATAGATAGATAGATAGATAGATGAGATAGATAGATAGATAGATAGATGAGATAGATAGATAGATAGATAGATAGATAGATAGATAGATAGATGAGATAGATAGATAGATAGATAGATAGATAGATAGATAGATAGATAGATAGATAGATAGATAAGATTCACCAGAAAAGCCGACATGGAAATTTTCGTGTGATAAAGGTAAAACTAGAAATACACGAACAGGAATCGCAAGCCTTTATCCCAGTGCTATTGCTTGCAAGCACATCTCCGAAATCAATTTTGATCCTCATTGTGGATTGTAATTTTTTTAATCAATTCACCACAAGAAAGGCAATAATATCAGTAAGACGCAAGAGACTTACTTGCAGTGAAAGAGCATAAAAATACTTTAGAAGGAACCGGAAACCTAACCCTAGACAGGGAACAATGGTTAAATCCGTGCTTCTCTTCAAAAGATCTTAGAAACAATGTGAACATAAAAACTTGTGAAACTATCTGCTCTATTGACGAGAAAAATAAAATAATTAGGGAATTAATTTACAGAATTTAGACGGAGAATTTAGAAGTATAGACATGATGTCGAATTTAGAAGTGACTGGAATCCACATTCTAAACCGAAAACAGTGGATAAAGCTCTAATCCCGTTCAAAAGACCCGGGAGGAGTTTGAACTGGATTATTGGCGAACCTATTTACTCCTGATGAGTAATAAATAAATACTCAATAAAATCAGAGAATTTAGACGGAGACGTTGCATACAGGACAATAGGGACAAGAAAGAAAAAAAAAGGACAAAATTCAGTAAAATTAAGAACAATGAGAGGACGGTGGATTTCCAAGTATGGGATTGATACCAAATATATAACCAGGACAATTAACAGCCATGTCAAATTTTGTCCCGACTCCCTTAACCAATAGCCATTTGAGCACTACGTGTACAGCACCACATCAGAGTATTAGCGTGTCTAAAGTAAGATAGCCTGGATGGGTCCATCAATCTCAACAGTTGTTTTAATTCTTCTCGATGAATTGTTCTCAAGCGTCTAGCAAGTCAAATTAACTCCGCAGAGAAGAAATGCATCCATTAATTTCCAAGTGTATCTGTGCGAACGCTAACGTAACGACTTCGGCTGGAATTTGCTCACAGCCCGCCATTTTCTGCGACCATAACCACTCTGCCACGCTTATATCCTAGTAGAGAGCACTAAGATGTTTTTTAGACTCACTTTCATATTTGCTGTTTTTAACACAAATCGATATACAAGGCGTCCGATATAAAACTGACAGGAAGGAAGACTAACAGAAGAGAAAATTGGGAACGCTATTTATCTGGGAAGAACAGACCAGAAAGGACAGGAAAAATATGTAGAAGGGACAGAAACACAACCACTTGAGGTTAAGTTTAGAATTCCACTACTTAAGCTTCGCCTCTTCGTGTTTCGTGCTTCAAAAATAATGGGGAATTCTTTCGATCGACACAAATAAATAAGCGAGATATTTTCTGCAAAAAGTATTTGTTGTTCTAACGTCAGTTGGAGACATGTTAAAGTCAAGGGTTTGCAAAGTGTTATTTTCGTCCACGACTATTTTTCCCCGGTTGTACCTCAAAATGTTGCTTTCTGACGATTGGCTAATTTTTAATTTGGCTAAATCAGTAACGTGATAACACAAGAAAATTTTTCGTTTTTTTCCCAGGTATTTAATTGTAATGAGGGTTAACCTGATTAATCTTTTCAGGTATAAAACTGATAGTCAGAAGGCCGAGTTTTAAATTCTCGTTTAACTGATCATAGTGTGATAGCAGACGAGATCACGGCTCTCCGAGAATTTTAAAACGAGACCTTTTCTCTTTTCACTACTTGTTTTTGATTTGTGACAGTTCCAAAAAACAAATAAATAAATCTATTTCACATCATACAAAAAAAAAAATGAAAAAAAACTTATTTAGTTGACTTCGATACGAGAATTTTAAATTGTAATTCTTGCTTTTTTACCGCGTGCTTCTGCTGAGATCGGACGTCTCGTATGATTCTGTTAGCCTGATATTGGTCTTGCAATGAAGATAAAAGAAATCTACAAACTTGTCCGCTACATTCGTACTCTAGCTAGTATTCAATGGAGAATCTGACTTTGTTTTGAGAAATTCCTCTGTAAGAAAGATGAGGTACCGATTCTGTCTGTGTTTGTAGACACTCGACACCCAATGAGTCAGAGAATTAGTTTCCGCCCACTATGAGTACTGCTTATTTAAAAATATGAATTTAGTATTGAATAGCTGATTCCCTAAATATTAAGTTAATCTTTCGGGACACATTTGATGTCATTGTGTTAACTCGGTTTCCTTATGCATTTGTTTATACTTTAATGAATTTGCTGGCTTGATATCGTATTTTGTCTATAATTGACGCTTCATTCCATAGGAAGGAAAGTGTCCCGTCCATGTCATGTTCTGAAGTCGCTAGTCTATCGCTGTTTCCACGGAGAGTGTTCAGATGAACTACACTCCTTAGTTCCATCAGTTCTAACCATGACCCGACATGTTCCGCACATTGTAGCAAATCACCCCGTTCTTTTCATATTCCCCTGGTGAGATGTAAGTTTCACTCATACAGCATCTTCCCACGAACCACTATCTTGTGATACTGACTACCATGAGATTGCATCCTTGATCAATACATTCTTAGCAGTCTAGTGATAACCATTATCTTCCACACATATCAGCATAAGTCATGACACTTACTCTGTGACCGTCTAACCTGAGTGACCCGCGGATCTACAATAGGGTGAACGCTACTGTAAGAAAAAAAAATCAAAGTAGTTTAAATAAATTTGATAATAGGAATGTAAACTGTTAACATAAAACTGTTACTTCAAATAATTAACCAATACCGTTCCAATTATGTCTTTTATCACATTTATATGACTAACATTATATGTTAATTCGAAGAGTGCGATATTCTAGTTGACAATATCTGTCTATATTTCTGAGATGAGGTATTGTAATTATTTACTCTATTTGAATTGATCGGACTGCTGTCCTCATCTTCGTTGCTATATTCACCACCTTTCGTTGTTCGTTCCGGTCTTTATAAGGTGATTGGAATTTCGAACTGAACCCTTTATTTTGTCCACCGGGATCGATTATTCTAGTTCCACGTGTCATGCCTCTTCCAGATATCTCAGTATCAGTTATCCCCCTTTTAACTCAACTCTCCAAGTTTTTGTCCACCCTGGCTGTAGCAAGGTACCGAACTCACACCATAAGGAGACATGGCACAGTGGATAAAAGCGTAGATTGAATCCAGTGAATTGACCCAAAGAGTTGTGAGTTCAATACCTGGCTACAACGGAAGTGAACAAAAAAAAAAAAAAAAAAAGGAAAATAGGAGATAACTGATACTGAGACATCTGGAAAATGCATGCTACGTCGAAATAGAATAATCTACCCCGGTCGACGAAATAAAGGGTTCATTTCGAAATTCCAATCACCTGAAGAAGACCGGAACGTACAACGGTCGAAAGGTTGTGAATATAGCAACAGAGATGAGGACAACAGTCCGAACAATGCAAATAGAGTAAATAATTACAATTCCTCATCTCAGAAATATAAACAGATATTGTCAACTAGAATATTGCAATCATCGCAGTCCGAAAAATGTAAGCAATTGTTGTCAAAAGTAAGTGCCGTTGCCGACACTGTGGTTTGAAATTAAATAGCCAGTTAGTAACACAGGCGATTCCATTATTATGTGATCATAAAGAAAGTGAAGAAATAGGAAGTAGTGTGATGACTATACGATCATTAGGATCACTGTTCACTCTTCTTGTCTATTTACTATTGCTATACGTTCATTCTCTCTATTCTAATACTATACTGATTACGATTCTCTTCTGATCATTATACTATTTGGTGACTACTACTTGAACAAGTATTTCTAGTGGGGATATTATTGGAAGGCGTAACGACTAGTACTGGCGTCTACGAAGTCTCGAAAATAGCAAGCGTTTTTAGAAGTGTAACGTGCTTTCGCTAGATACAGTAAAAGTGACAAGCGAAGCCACTGAACATCACAAAATAGTGTAAATAATCTAGTTGAGAAATTGAAAAAATATGAAGCCAACTAAAAATAAAATACTAGATGCGGAATACACGCAGTCCTTAAAACCGCAGTATATTCGTGTTAAAAAAAGTTTGAACAAGGAACGTCAACACGTCATTATTTACTCTTCGAATTACATGTGCTATCCATTTTAGTAGTCACTGTTGTTTAAAGTCTTGAATTTATCCGGTTTCTGTTTTGTGGTAAATTTCTTTGTACGCCATTCTGTAGTGCCAGTACACGGCATCCAAATAGATCCCTTCTGAGACTTACATGCTTCACTCGCTCAAAGACAATTTGAGATTGATTCAATTGTATATAAACTAAATATTAATATACTTTATTGCAAATACTTAATTTTTCTAGAATGGTTAATCTGTAAATCAATAAATTGGAGACAGCTTCTAGGAAGTTGTAGTTTTGAAGATCTTTATTAAGCAGTCAGGCATTTTATTTGATCATGTTCTGACATTCTAACCAATAAGTAAACTAAGGGTTCGTTTCTGCAAGAAGACGAATATCCAAATTATCAATAAAAGAAAGGAGAAAAAGATATGAGTGGATCGATAATTCTGGAGACAATTCCAATCATGTTGGCAAAGGAAGTCTTGTACAATCAACGTTGACAATTCTTGTTCTTGCATCATTGTGTCTATCGAACGAAATACTCAAGAAACTGCGAGTATTAGTCGGCAAATGCTGAATAAGAATAGAAAAAAATATTTCCAACGTATAAACTAAAGAAATAAATACAGAGTTGGCAAAGTTGAGCAAACATCGGAGTTTTTGTCTATGTGCATTAGAAACTTATTGAGACAATTCCATGAATGCATTGTACGTTTTATATAAAGCATTATAAATATGTTTTTTGGCATTAAACAGAATACAAATAGATTCCTTTCTTAAAGACCATAACCAGTTCACGCGTGAAAATACTATATTGTAGATGCCTTATTTCTAAAGTTTTCATAGTCTAGCTGTTGTAATATTTATATTTGAACTTAATACAAATTATTGAGCCAAAAATAATTTCCGATATTTTTCTTTATCAATTATATCCATTAATAAATAAAAAAAATAACAATTACATTATGTTCAACTATATATAGACCATTATTATAAATGGTATCTTGTCAATTATCAGTCAGTTCTTCCGGCAAACTTCCGCAGGGTTTGATGAGTTTTCGACGAACTCTTGAATCTGGTTTTCTTTAGAGAACGTTTTCCCCTTCAAAATGTTTTCAGCAATCGAAAAAGGCAGTAATCGTTTGATGCAAATTGAAGTTGGACGGCATAAAACAGATCAAGTTTCCAATTTATTTCATACGTTATTCTTACTGTATGCGGCACAACGCTGTCCTGGAGAAGACTATTTTCCCTTTTATCCACGGTGTATACCACCAATGTCGTGCAAAAACTAAGGTATGATAGTGTACACAAAATTATCTCTTAAATTTTACGTATGATTTGTAGTTGGTTCATCATGACATTCAATTCTGAAATACTCAAACAATGTAATAGTTGAGTTGATATTAAATAACTATAACATAATACTTCAGATAACCTTTTAAGAGACCTTTAAATAGCCGCAGTAGTGTCTTTGTTTAGTAACAGGGCACATCACGTTGAAACAACTGTTCCCGTACGATCACCGAAGTTAAGCAATGTTGAGCCTGGTAAGTACCTAGAGGTGTAACCATTTGGGAATACAATGGTGATGTAAGTTTAGATGAGCGGGTGCTGTAATGGGTAATACCTTTAAGTTGTTAATCGTAAAGTCAAGTTCAAATTCCCGTTGGGTTCGTTATTTACGCTTACGCGTAAATATCCCTGTGGAAAGTTATAAATCTACAACCTCCCCTCCTGCTATGGATTAATTACCAACATGTGTATTATTACTAATTCCAAAATAAATAAAAAAATCTTACTATCTGAACAAAGGTTTTTGAATAATACCAATCAAGATGTAAAAACTCTTCTTTTTTGGTCTAGGAATAGGGTTAACAAATAGGTTGTTCTAACTCCGAAAATAGCTTAATATAATTTTCCGATTTAGTCATTTCTCAAATAAATCTATGTAAAGGTGAATGATAAGATTATCATTGTTTTTAAAGTAATTCACCCCAAGCAAAGAAGGAGTGCCACTAGCACCTAAGGGGTTACAGATGGAAGAGAAGAAGAGTAAAGAGG
Source organism: Acanthosepion pharaonis (assembly GCA_903632075.3). Taxonomy (NCBI): domain Eukaryota; kingdom Metazoa; phylum Mollusca; class Cephalopoda; order Sepiida; family Sepiidae; genus Acanthosepion; species Acanthosepion pharaonis. The sequence goes on along the minus strand of CAHIKZ030000335.1, from coordinate 594,895 downwards.
CGTGTTTGTGAAAAGGAAACAGAAGGTCGGGGAACAAGATCAAGGTATCAGATGTCGATTGGCATTATATTTTAATATTTGAAGATTATAGTTACCGGAGACGCAAGCAAGGGGAAGGGAGTTCCACAGACGGGAAGTGCAAGAGAAATTGTTTGAGTAGAAGAGACGGTTACATTTAACCGTTTCGACAGTGAAAAGGTTGGACCGAGATGCCAACGTAGTAGCGGGCTTAAATTCCTGCAATCTGAGAACTAGCGAAAGCAAATCGTCTGAACAGTCGCCGTGAAAATACTTCTAGAAGAGACAGAGGGAAGCCATGGCACGCCTGTGAGAAAGTCACTGTAGAAGAGAAGCCTGATCAGAACCTGCATATTCGTCTCTGGATTTTGTCGATGACCTCGAGACGTACAGCGAGGTCACCAGACCATATATGACAGCAATATTCCATGCATGGACGGATGGTTGATTTATAGTTTGGAAGGACGGGCTCAGACGAGAAAAACTTTCTGGCACGACAAAGAGAAGCCATTTTCCTTGTAGTAGATGAAGCTATTGGTTCAATGTATTTATTCCACCTCATGTCAGCGGACAGCGTGAGACCAAGCAGGCGTAGAGAGGCCCTATCGAGGAGTTGGGAATCAGCCATTCTGAGGCAGGGAGGGTTATCTGTGGTTTGTAAAAGAGAGCAGTTTCTTTTTGAGAAGCATTTGGAAAAGCAACATATCAACTCTTTAATCATAGGTTAAATATTAAGACTTGTATCAATAAACCATCGTAAATGATCCTGAAATTTAATAACAAAACCAGTATATTAAAATTGTCTTGTAGATTTTTTCAAATTGTTCACCTGGGATCGGACGGTGTACTTTTCCCTTTTAAAAACCGTCTATAAAATCCTCTTCCGTTGCTTTTTTCGAATTCTACGTCATGTTTAATCGCGTTCATTCTCTGAAATCATATCTTCCGATGTCGATTTTAGCCTTGGAAGAAGTTAGAGATCGCAAGTAGGCGGAATCTGTTTAGTAATGCTTTGATATTATTTTTTGACAAAAATCATCAGCCTGTAATTTAATTTGCTGTGTAAGTCGCTTACATATTACACGCTCATAACGTGCCTGAATTTCTCTGAGGAAGAATTATCATTGTGTACATTATTTATAGTCGGGTCATTGTCCGTATCTTGGTTGTTATTATGGCATCGTTTCAGTCGTTGTGCTTTGCAGTGTACTTCAGGTGTTTGTCAAATTGTATAACTTTCAGGGAATTTGGAACTGAACCCTGTCTATTATCTACGGGGTTAATTTGGCGCCATAGTATTTGTAATTCAATTACTAGGCCAGATTTCATTAGAAACAGGGCGAGCAATAACTGAACATCACTAAATAATAACAAACGAGATATGGATGCCGTAACGAAAACAATATATATCCGTAGATTAAATAAAGGCTTCAGGTAAAAATTCCTTAAAAATTACATTGATCAAACAGCCCCAGAGAAAGTTCGGAGAAAACAGCGGCCAAAACATTGTGCTAATAGCAAAATAAATACGGGCAATAATCCGAATGTTAATAATATAATTATTGCTCAAGATCTCTTAATAATGTAAATATCCGAATGAATATCTCTATGGGAGAATTTCTGTTACGAAAATTGCATCAATTTTCCTTACGACTGGTTTTCAAGACTTACAAAATATCTAAAATCTTTTTTAACTAGTATATACAAGGAAGCTTTTAGTTGGTCTGCTCTTGTTGAATATACAATAATTAGAAGTAAAAAGGTTTGAACCTAAGAACTCTGTATCCAGAACCTAAGACTTTTTAATCAAGTATCATTTTTCAAGGATTGTATTTAGAAGATTCTCTGAGTTTTGTGTTAATGGTCCGTGGGTTTTAACTGCAAGGTCCAAAGTGAATATGTTTTTACACGACAGAAAAAAAAAGAAAAGAAATTAAAGAAAAAATAGCGAAAAGAAAAAAATAAGTGGATCAGGTTGTTGAATGCAATTATTTGACTACAGGAAGCAGTCATCATCTCCCAAGGGTAATAATACAGCTTTCACTACTCACAAAGCAGATTTATCAGTTTTCGTAAAGATACGTCATTGCAGCTTTTCAATGATGTGTCACTGAAACATCTCAGTATTGCAGCCAGCCCCAAAGGAATTATATTTGAATACTGAGGCGTCATGATTTCTGTTCATTGAACGAACACAAAGAACAAATGTCTCGAGTGCTGAGAGAGCCAATATACACTCGAGGTGGTTGAAATATAAACTTGAGTAGCTATAAAGACGTCTGGATTTGTTTCAATCCATAAAGTTATCAGCTCTGTCCGTGTGAATTCGTCGAAGGCCGCCTTACCGTTTCAGCCGTTCAAATAACACGGAGAACGAGTTTTGTTTTCGGACAAAAGAAAAAGGTTATTTTCCATTAGTCGTAAAAATAGATGAAGTTAGAACTGAAGTGGACTCATACTCGTAAAGTGAATGATATCAATTTATTTTTCCTAGAATGATCTTATGATATATAAACACTTTACATTCCAAATGTTGACAGGCTAGTAAGAAATAAAACAAAAGTTATAATATACATCAGCTCAGACATTGAAAGAAATACAGTAAACATTTGTAGTAGAACTTCAAAATTGTCTTTTGAAAATAACATTTTATGTTCCGATTACGAGTGAATACTCACTACCGGATGTAGGAATTGAACACACTTACCTGTCTATTGGGCACGTCACCGAGTGGTTAGAACATTCGCATTCTGACAATGAGCCTCTGGGTTCGATTTGTCAGGAAGGAGACTTCCTTATGTTATTGAAATGGAGGGATCGATCCCAACGTGCGGCAGCTTTGGGAAGTGTCTGAAAAACCATAGCACGTGTTGACCCAAGCCTTGTGAGTAAAATTAGATAGACGGAAGTCTTCTTGGGTGCAGTCCATAGCAATGCTAGAACGAAGTCACAAGTCATTGTGATCTAGGGCTTGAGCGTGCAGGCCTTGTTCAAATTGTTGATCACGCTAGATAATACGCTCTTTCTCAGAAACAGGTAACTAAGGTCTGCTCATCATTATTGCAGTATAAACCACAGGTGAGCTCTGTGGCTGTCGAATAAACACAAATACGCCTGAGCAAGCGTCTGCAATAGGGGTTGGCTAGTTGAACGGTAGAATAGTAGAATACGAGTTGCCAGATATATATATATATATATATATATATATATATATATATATATATATATATATATATATATAAGCTTATAGATTTCGACTACCTCTTCAATATTACATTGCTCGCAAAATGAACTGTTAGTACGTCGTGTTAAAATCGAGAGAGAGAGAGAATTTGATTGAATAAATACCTATTAAGTTTTAAAAATCACATGCACTTCTGCTCTTTCAAAGTAAGAACGTAAATGTTGGAATCGTACAATAATATCTTATCTTAATAATTTGAATGAAACAGGTCTAAGTGATATGAAATGTGTTTTACTTCGTATTTTATGAGTCCAGCAGTATTCCTTTATCTCGCATACCGAGAGCTTGATGTGTTAGTGCACCAAGGTCGCAACCGAATGTGACACAATATCGCGGTTAAATGAGTTTAACGGCAATATCACACAAAAATTTTCCAATCTCACTCGGAACTTTCCTATTTTGGAGACGACTTAGGCACCGGGCAGTAAACCTAGCTACTGCCTGGGGGTTGGGCTTCTCGGGGCTTGAGCGAATATTAATGACAGAGGAGCGAACCACTCTGCTGGTCGGCAAACAATAATAGCATAAAGAAAGCAACTCTAATTTTACTGCTTGTGTATTTATATAGTCTACGATTTAGCAATGCTAATTAGGCAGTCATTTACATAAGTAAACAGTAAGTTTTAACTGCTGCAAACGGAATGTTAAATAATTTCGTAAATCACTCAAAACTGTTGCAGTTAAATTGCTTAATTTAAATTTTATTTTGCTGCTTCCTAAAATTGGATGATGTTTCAGAACACAAAATCAAAAGACATGCCATCTTGTTATTACTGAAACTTGACACAGTATTAAGTAAAAGCCATTATCTCATTAGGATTAAAATGAATATTTTAGAAAAAAAATTTATATCTGTCTATATTTATGAGATGAGGCATTGTAACTGTTTACACTATTTGATTTGTTCAGACTATTGTCCTCATTTTTATTGTCGTATTCATGACGTTTCGACCGTTGTACGCTCCGGCGTTGTTCAGGAGATATACGTTGGAATTACGAACTGAACCCTTTATTTTCCCAAGGACTCATGGCCCATTGTATAAATTCGTTGGTTGAAGTAATCCAATCACTTGACCCAAAGAGTTGTGAGTTCAATACTTGGCCAAGGGAGAGGTGAATAATACCTTGGAGAGTTCAGTCACTAAAGAGAAATAACTGAAACTGAGATATCCAGAAAAGGCATGGCACGTGGAACTAGTACAATCTACCCCAGTGGAGAAAATAAAGGGTGCGGTTCGAATTTCCAACGTATATAACCTGAAGAAGTCCTTAGCGTATAACGGTCAAAATGTCGTGAATATGACAATAAATATGAGAACAACAGTCCGAACAATGCAAATGGTGTAAATGGAATTAATCTATTTCAATCGAAATTCAGAAATCATGATAGTTAAGTGAAGTTTTGCCAAAAGGCAAGCAATATCTTGCGAGGATTTCTTTATTTTGTATCTTGTTTTAGGAGAGAAATATGTAGCTATAAAATACAATTAATAAATGATGTCGAAAACGAGGAAGGCAATAAATATCTCAGAATAACTAAACTGCTACAGTTTTTGTTTGCCGTAGAAACTCTTACTATAACATTCAGTTACATAGTGGTAACTTGTTATAACATTCTTTGCTGAATTAAACAGCGACACAAGACTGTTTCTTCATGATAATGAAGACAGAGAAAGCTATGATTCTCCTGAAGCATCAAAAAGAAATTTAATCTTATTCTGGCTGTGAGTTTTAGCGATAAAGGGAATATGTCGATCGCGATGCAATCAATATATATAAAACATTGTCTTGTAGCGACGGTCACCAGATCTCAGCTGAAAATTGAACACTGGGTCTTCTTACAGTCTTAGTTTGCTGGAAGCTGAGTTAATATAATTTTAGTTCGCGATAAAGTAAAGGAAGGGAATATTCTTCGATGTGTTCTTGAGTAGATATTACGTTGACATGATTTCCCAGGTTGATATGGATAGTGTACGTATCTTCCCGGCGCCTTTTCTGTAAATATTTTCCGAGAAATTCTTATAAGCTTTCCGCTTTGGTACAACTACTTTACGAATTTACCCATATTACTAGACTGGAATGCGTCAACGAAATTCGTACACGCAATGAAGTAGCGGAATATGCCTTCCTGAAGATAAGCAAATACTAAATTCTGGCCTTGGTATTCTCAAATTATCCACGTCAACCAAAGAATCTTCTTCATCTGAATAATTTTGGTTGATTTTGTTTAGCGTCATTCAAAATTATTTAATGCCGAAATATTGATATTTAAACACGATTTTATGTCTTCAACTATAGATAAAATATATTGTTAGTCATTTTGCTATGAATATGTATTTCTGTTCATTTTATTATAAATATGTATTGCTAGTAATTTTTACTATCAATACGTATTATATACTTTCATAGTGTTTTATTTTTGTTTTGGGGTTCGGTATTTTTACACAGATGAGGCCCTAACAAGTGCTACTGCCCCTGTTTAGGGTGGATTTGGAAATAACAGGGAAATTTAATTAGAAAACAAATGAAAGACAGCTGAACTATTATGTAATATCGCCCCTAATATATGACAGTGAATGCTGGACTGTCTCCTCACAGATTGAGAAGACACATGAGGCCACAGAAATGTGGTTCTGGAGAATGATGCTAAGAATTTAATAGACTCTATATGTGAGAAAAGAGGAAGTTTTAAGGAAAGTCTAAACAAAAAGGGCGTTTATACAAAGACAAAGTTTAATCGGACAAAGTCAGCCAACTAAACATGTCAATAACGAAAAGGTTTTAAAGAAATTGGAAACAAAATGGAGATATACATAGAAAAAGAAGGAGGCACTTAGGGAATGTGAGACTGACAGAACATACTGAAAGCAACAGAGACAGGGAAAGCCGTGAATAACTTATATAACGAGCTTGCGTAAATGAATTTCAGAAAAAAAAGCTTAGGAGAGAAATAAAAAAAATAACTTGCAAAGACCTGTAAATTATAGGAAGTTATGGAGAGCCTTGATCACACATGTCCTGAAAGGTCGTGGCACACGAAAGGAGAAGAAGAACATTAGATTGGCCGTTAAGTGTCATAATTAGAACAGTTGAAATTGTTAGTTTTTAACTATAACTTCTATGTTAATATTTTCTTCTGTACTTGTCGCTTGTGGAACATTATCTCCTTTCCTGTTTACCAGGATCTTCAATGTAGTGTCAATCGTAATCTTCTGTCTCGTGAATCCTGATTTTTTTATTCCCTCCTCAGTTCCTTTCCTTCTCCATTATCCTTTGCATCTTAGTAGCTTTATCTCCTTGCTTGTGGGGAATTGGTTACAAAGGATACAGTGTATCGAGCATAGGAAATTTGCCATCTAGGCCAAAAATCAATTTTCACTGAGAAGCTGTAATTATAGGACAATGTACCATAGTGTATCGTATATATTGTCATTCAGAACAGGAATTCAATTTCGTATTCACGTCAACAGAGAACAAGCGAAGAAACTGCCAATAAGTTAAGCAAAAGTTATGAGACACTTGACGCACCTCAAGATTAACCATAATCTCAGATTAAGATGTGTCTGCAGACGTCTCATGTTAGCGGCTTAAACACAGATTACATAAAATCTGGAAGATCCAACTTATCTTTTTTTTTGGAAGAGTTGAGGTAAAAGGGAGTTTAAAGAGAATTGAAATTGTCGAAATGTCACAAAGAATGGCAGAATTTAAAATATCAAGGCATGCTAAGTCCCTAAAATGAAGCGTACTGGATGTTGGGATAGTTTCCCATACGAAAAGTAAACGAAAGAAATGAAAGAATGTTAGCAGTTATCAAAATGCAACCGAAAATGAACAGCTTACCAAGTAAATGACGAAAGCAAGTTTAAATGCCGAATGGTCAATTCATCGTGTAAGAAGGATATTACGTAAAAACAACCTAGATTGATGCATCGAAGCAAAGTCCGTCAGCAACCATCAAATACTAAAGAAGACGAAAGAACTGGGCAAAAGAAGATTTGCTATGGGATAATGAAATTGACTAAAAGTATGTGATACTATTTGTCGTTGCCGTGGTGAAACAGAAGAAGGTGTTATTAAAACATAGGAAAACATTGGAACGTAAGAAAGCATTATGTGTTTGAGAGACATGGAAACATGAAGAGTTATCGACAAAAAAAAAAAAACAAAAAAACTTGGAGATTAAATTCACATATAAACGGGTTGAATTGTATGTTGAGCGTTTTGAACAATGCAAAAGTGACCGAGACTTGAGGGTCGATGTTTGATTGACGCACAGATGCAAAGCGACAATTTCATTTTTGCTAAACAACGGATGAGTTTGATTCGAGAGAGTAGGGGGTGGGTAGGCCGCATACACTAACTGAAAAGGTTGGTGAGAGATATTGAGATGAGAGAAGGAATTCCCCAAAGTTATGACGTAAACCGGAGGCGATTCACCGAAATATCCCTACCTCACCATACCCATATGACAGTTATTGACAATATTCATAAATAAGAATGCGCGAAGCGAATTCGCCACATAGAGACGGACGAGAAACGAGACGAAAGAAAGGCCACGTGATTGCCTGTCGAAGAGAAGCTCCGACTTCCGTATTGTGCCGAACTTTACCAAAATAGCAAACCAGATTTGTCGACGAGAGTATCACTTCCGATTTAGATTCGGGCTGGGCTGATAATTAATTGCATACGAACAATTTATATAAACTAATTATTGTATGGAAACTGTTATAAAATCAGTATCTGCTTTCGTTCAATTTATTCGAGTGTTATTTTTTCTCTGTACGTCACGGCCCTGCTTGGACCAGCCCAACGCGAAGATAGTTGCGACGATACGATCTTGGCTGCCTTATGATCTAAAAATCACAACGTGGGATAGGGTAGCTCAGGAGTGAAGAGGTCACTTCAACGACTAGCTGCCGTGTTAGAAGTCATAGACGACCGACTGGGGTGTGCGAACGTTTGCATATATAGTGATCGAAGCAAAATATAACCGAATTATAATGCAAAAAATAACTGATGAAAGAAATCATTTTAAATCTACAGCAAAAACAGTAAAATTCGGTTTCAAGGTGTTTGTTTGAGACAACATCAAAATTTGTCATGCAAGAAAGCTGTTAAAAATTGATGAAAAATTGAACAGCCAAAAATATATTACTTTGCTAAAGTCAAGCCTGTTAAGGTATATAGCAGAAAGTAAAATATCTCAACGTGAAAAATCACCTTGATAAAGATCGCGTATAACTAAATTCTTTCTTTTATAAAATCGTTTCAGTGTTACATGCACAAGCGATAACATACTCAAATAGTTGTAGGAAGATTTGAAAATTCAGCTTTGTAAGAAAAAGCTAAATAACTTGCAAGGGCATAGTGTATCAATAAAAATGCTAGAACATTTGTAATAAAATAATTTTAAAGTTGTTTTCCACTTTCCCATATAGTTCATGCTAATGGAAGCTATACTAAATAACTATTAAAACTTGCAATGTTCCTAAATATATAAATACATTTCCTCTATTTGGTTCATAACATTTTCGGGAATTATTTTAAGTATCACATTATGTTCAAGTATGTATCTCTTATTGTAAATGTCCATATGCATGCGAAAACTTGCATTACAGTCCTGAATGCCCTAAGATATTGCTCGTGTGATTACCTTGTCAAAAATTTAAGATCTTCTTATCAAAAATGACCCATATTGACTTTTTGGCTATATGGTTCATTTCTTCAGTTCAGCACTGTAGTAGCTTTAGATAAGATCGACATCTTGCACTAAAATTTCAAATAAGTCTCCCCTCGAATAAAAGCGTTGAAATATCTCTGCCCCAAATGATTAAGATGCCATACTATTAAATAGAATCATAATGTTTATTTTAACGTTGGACAAGATTGAAATAATAGTAAGGGGCGTTAAATGTTACATCTCAGTATAGATCAATTAGTAGGAACCTAGTCTTGGTATTTATTACAGTCTTCACTCTAGGTCTAAAACATTTCACAAAAACCGTTCCTAACTCCGTAGGTACTTGCATTACATATTAAATTATTTATTAGATATAAAGTTGGTACATACTTTATGTCCGATATGATTTGCAATGTAAATCTTCAGCTATAAAACATGGATATTCGTTTAAGAAAAGGCTTTAAAATATATCTCCAAAAAAGGACGCATACTGGTAAAAATAGCAAAAACAGAATGAACTGTGCAAAGGAATACTTTTGATATTTCTTTAAGCTTGGAGAAAGTTCTGAGAATTTTACCTCACATCAGTTGATTCGTTGATCTCTTTTTTATAGCTTATCAATCAATCCTTTCCAGGTTATTTAAGACAAAAAAGTATTTTATTCAGATTTTATGTTTTTGAACATAATAATGATTTACTGATACAAGTCTTACTAATTAAACCATAGGAGAGACGAGACAAGCTAAAAGGGAATTTGCGCGTGAGTTATTTATAAAGAACCCAACCGGAATTAGAAATCGGGAAGCCGAGATTCATTTCCGAGCCATTTTCAATTACACCTTACGCACATCCAAGCTTACAACACCTGGTATTGCAAAGCAGTTATCCATCTAGATGCTAACCAGGATCGACATTGCTTAACTCGGTGACCATACGAGGGCAGGTGTTTTGACGAGATATGGTCGTAATCCTAATGCGCACCAATAATTTAAAGACAACACAAAAGATATAGCGTGTATGTATCTGGAGAATTCACGATCATTTTTAAAATTAATAATTAGAAATAAGACAACATTTAAATTGATAGTTTTGCCGAGAAGTCGTTTACCTCCTGTTTTATACCCAACTTCGCTTGCATATGTCCTGTGAAAGTTATCATGCTAAGGAATTTTTTTCGGAAATGTAAAATATATATTTTTTTTACTGATGTTTGCTGTGATTCAAAGTAGATTTGTAAAAATTGTAAATAATTTTTCTCTGTCGTTTTCAGGCTCACTAATCTTCAACATATACCACTGGGAACTTCTATCTTAACGAATCATAGTCTTTATCCCATCAAATCTATATTGATTTACTATTTTATCTTATAAGTTTGAAAAACTGTGATCAATGTAGGCATGAAGATTATGCCAAATGATTTATTCATAAAATCAACGATTGGTATATTTTCATAGAAGATAGACTTATATAAGAATATATAGCAGAGAAAAACTCGATGTTGACGCCAGCGATCTCGAACGATTACGGGACGATAGTACTAGAAACAAAAGAAAGGGGTGCAACTTGAAGTGTGTTATCGAGAAATAGTTCTTTTATTAAGACCTTCAGGCTTCAGTAGCTCAATGTATGTTTAATCATAGATCAGAGAAAGACGTTGTATACAGCATAGAGTTTAGACATTTTCGAACTTGTTTTTCACCCTTTGCTTTCTCTTTTAATCGATTCAAATAAGTAAGACGATAACGTCACAAAGACGCAAGAAACTACTGGATGCGAAAGACAAAACATTACAAGGAACCGGAAACCTATGTCCTAAACAGGAAACAAGGAATAAACTGTCTATATTTCTGAGATGAGGTATTATGTACATTATTTATATTATTCGGATTATTGTCCTCATCTTTGTCGCCATATTTGTTACAACGTTTCGACCGTTGTACGCTCCGGCCTTTTTCAGGTGGTTGGAATGTCGAACTGAACCCTTTATTTAGCTCCCTGGGGTAGACTGTTCTAGTTCCACGTGCCATTATCTCCTGTTAATTCCCCTCTGAAAGTTCTCCACTTAATTGCAATATGAGCACCGGGTATTGAACTCACACTCTCTGGGTCCTGTCACTGGATCTAACCAACGTCTTTATCCACTGTGCCATGTGTCCTTGAGGACATCTGGGTATGAATTTCTGGGTATTATAAACCTAATGTCTTCAGCAACCATTTTTACCAGTGCTCATATTGCAATTTTGCTGTTATCATTCATTTTTTCCAGAGCTCATATTGCAACTTTGTTGTTATTATCGCTTTACCCTGGTACTTCTTATTACTGGTTCCCATATTGTATTTATTTCTATGCTTGGTCGGCTCAGGAGATTTTTGTGGCCTAGCATATGTGCTGATTCCTTAAGTTTACGAATTTTCCAATGGTATTCCTTGTGTATGATCTCAACATGATCCCACAGAAAGTTCAACATTCCAACCACTTGAAGAAGGCCGGAGAGTACAACGGCCGAAACGTTGTAACAAATATGGCGACAAAGATGAGGACAATAGTCCGAATAATGTAAATAATGAATAAACTCCTTCTTTTCAATAGGCAGGGTGGATATGAAGCGGACGATAGGCAAATGTATATACTCTTTTATTTTTAGCAACTTGCAGTATTGTAAGAAACTACCTTGCCGCAACATCTTCTATGTTCAATTTTATTGCTCCTATACTAAATTTGTTATAGCAGATTCTGGCATCAAATTATTTGAAGACTTTAGCATTTTTTAATTCCACATTCTGGATTTTTATGGTGGATTCAGTGTATGTGCAATCACAGATTTTATTCCAATTCCAGATCACAATTTCTCTGATGGAAAGGATTTTCTTGAGGCCTATTTCATGGAAGTTTTGGTAGATTATATTGATTTTCTGTTTAAGATCATTATTATACACGCTGTTTTCTATTGGTATATTCATTTGGGATGTAGTACAGAATGCTTAAATGATCAGTGCTCATCTCTTCAACTCTGTGCTTGCGTATGTGCAGGGTATAGTCTAAGGAAATATCAAATAGATTAGGACTCTCATTTCCTTCCTGTTGTAATCCTGATGAGGTTTTAAAATAATGTGGTATTAGGGTCTTCACCAGGAATGTACTACTTTATGAAACTATATTGTTCTTGACTTTGATCTGTGATAGGAAATTTCTTAAGTTGAAAGTTGTAGCATTGTCCGACTTGTGTTTTATCACTGAATGAGTTCAATGAATATCGAAATAGATAGTAACACAAGGCAGCGTTTTCTCTCCAGAGTTATTTTCCCTAATTTCTATCTGAATTTCTTGTCACACTACTCAGAGCTGACGAGGAAAGTAATAACCGAACAGTACTCAAAATAAGAACTAGACGTTATCCCTAGATATAGCAAATGGAAGTAGAATAATCTAACCCCGTAGGGTTAAGTTCTAAATTCTTTATAGGTTACCTGGATAAAAATACCCATGATGAAGGTCGCAGGGCACAACGGCCGAAACGTTATGATACAAAAATCATCAAAGATGAAAACAAATGTAAATAGTGTAAATTATTCGCCTTATACAATTCGACGGGAAACAGAATACCTAACAGGATTTATAAACGGTGGATATATTCTTAACGCGTTAAACTGAAGGAACGCATAAACAATGTAATATAAGGAAGCCTCAAGAGAGGACTAACTATTATTTGTAAAAATTAATACATGGCTGTCAGGAAAAGAACTAGTTTAAGGGTGTGAGTTATTTATTAGAGATGTCAAAATCAAGCAGAGACAAAAATTTATCTGGATAGTGTCGTAATAGACTACATAATATATGACACATACGTCCGGAGGTGCAACAGGTGTCTTCCAAAGTCATTTTATGTATTAAAAAATATCGTTAGAAACAACGAAAACAGTTCTTAATAACGATGCAATATCTAATGTCATATAGGGCAGAGAACGATGGACGTTTTCTTCACAGATGAAGAAGAAATGTTACGTAATAGGGACGGGAATCTATCGACGAATACTAACAATATCTTCGACAGAAAATATGAGCAACAAGGAAGTTTTAAATAAAATATGAACAAGGAAACTTCTATTTACAACCATAGACAATTGAATGTTCCGGGAGACATTATCAGGAATGAAGATATGTAACGTTCATTGGCCCTGTTCTATGGACCATGCCCCTTCAGGATGTGGCTCTCCACAATTTCCTGTACTTCCTAGCTCTTAATAAATAATATCTTTGCATTATTTCTCCTAAGACTAATTCAGTTATCCATTTACTCAAGCAAACTAAGTAGGTTATATCTTGCTTTCCTCTGTTCCTCTTGTCTTCAATTTATCCTTTGGGTATCAAATATTTCAAGCCATTTTTCTCATTATGTGTCCTATTAATTTCAAATGTTCTTCATAATGTTAAATATAACTTTCATTTTTGTTTCCATTTTCTCTGAGAGATCATCGTTGCCAACATGTTCGGTCCATGGTATTCTTACCATCCTTCTGTAGAACCACTGAAGAGATTGTCCAGCATTCGCTGCCTTATAAAAGAACAGATATTATCAAATAGTTCAGTACTCTTTTCATTTTGGCTAATGAAATGTTCCCATTCAATGCCAAAAAGGAGAAAACAGCGAATATTGGGTGGTAGTGACACAAATCGTTCGTAAAGTCACAACATTTACTTAAAGGAAAGACGTAATGAAAAAGAAAGCAAGAAAAGACGCAGTCTTGGAGAGCCATGATCATCGACCTCCTGAAATCTCTTGAGAAATAAAAGCAAAAAAAGCTTTTTCTGTTACAATGCAGTTTATGTATTCTTACAATAATGTTGAGTGCCATTAGCAATTCTCATTTAACTAATGAAATATTTTCGGTGACAAATTCATAATTTATTTTCCTCTGCTGTGATGACTAACAACGAGAAACACTCGCTCAGTTTATCGTAATGCTCTCATAATCCAATTCATTAAACCCAGTTTCGAAAGTACAAATTAATAATTAACTCAACTATCATATCTGCGTGCTAATCGGGCGAAACCATTAATATATAAGTTGTATATAATTGTTGTATATGCAGCGATGTGGTTTTACTAAACAGGAATAATGACCAGCGTAAATAAAGAACACAGCTCAAATATTCGGTATGATGACGTGGGCATATGAAGCCTGGAACCGTCACAAAATATCTCTAAGGCCGAGTACACAGTGCGGAATCAGCTGAAAAATTAAGTACATGTCATCAGGTGCAACTGTAGTTTTCATTACGAAAGGCATGCATAACGCGATCAATTAATATTCCTTAAAAGGTTAATCTTTTGCGTAGAAAATTTGTTTTGCTTTTTTCTTTCTTTTATTTCCTTTTTCCGTTTTTTCCTTTATTCTTTCTCTTGCTTTTTTTTTCTCTCTCTTTCTTTTTCAATTCATTGATGCCCTTCTAGACCGGGCTCTGCCCAAGGCTAGAGAACCTAATCTGCCCTGCTATTTAACCCATAATTAAATTCTATAAAAATTATTTTAAGAATCATTTAACGAGTTAAACACTCCACAAATTTCCATAATTATCTGCAGCACTTCATAACTTCAAGATAAACGTGTACTTTATAACTAATAATGTCAAAGTTCTTTGACTTTGTAATCCAAATTTAATTAAACTTTTTTTCTTTTTTATTTTGGAAATGATTACAGTAGTTGACTTTACTAAATGTTTTAAAAAAAAAGTTAATATTCAATGAGTTTCTGAAGATCCTAATATAATTCTTTTTTTTTTAAATATTATTTTCATTTTTTCTTATTTATTCTTTTATACTAATAAATTACTTCTATACTAGAAGAAGGGAAACTTTTCGGATAATTTCCGGTTCTCAATATCAGGAACAATCATCCCCACGTTGACAGAGATACTCATGAAAAGCCTGGGACATTTTTAACCGCCCCTTACAGAATATTTCTATCATCTGAGCGATGATCGCCGAACTGGAATTATGGCTAGCCAAGGGAGACAAATCTGGACTTCAAGGCCATTTCAACGCGTGGATTTATCAGCACTTTGTGGGCCTATAATTATCGGTCCCTTTTATATCTATGACTTCCCAATGACATCAGTTGGAGGCCATGGAAAGAAGAATTAACGACTACACCCGCAGTTGGCTAGGGCTACCAACTAGTGCAGCATTATATGGCAACTCAAACGCGCTACAACTCACCTTTAAAGCTTTGGTGGAGAAATTTGTGGTCTCTCGGACAAGGGAATTCCATCAGTAAAGGGACTCTATGGACCCAAAAGTGGTGGCAGCAGGCATCGAGGTCATTAGTGCAAGGAAAATGGAGTGCAGGGAGTGAACTAAGTATAGCCGAGTTTAAGGCAGAAGACTCTGGTAGGGACGGGGCCAACAAGTCATACTGGCCAGGCTTTTTTTCTTTGCACACGAATAAAAGTCAGAGGTAAGCGGAGACGGAAACTAATTCAAGAGGAATTCCAAACCAACTTTGACGAAAAAAAAGAATATGCTAGATGGTGGGACTAATCCAGTAGGGTGTATGGACACGGTATGAGAAGTTTTACGGCGGAAGATCTAGCTCGTCGGAGATCTCGCACTCCGATGCCATTCGGATTAAATTCCTTGTACAATCCGTGTATGATTTAATACCGAGACCCTACAAACTTGCATACTGGGGGGGGGGAACAAGTGAGAAAAATCATGCCCACACTATGCCAGAAAAGGTACGCTGAAACACATTCTTAACGCCTATCCGAGTGCCCTTGGTGATCGATTTGGTTTGGTTTGTTTTGTTTTACGGCATATCAACCTCAATGGGTTATTTAATACCGAAAACCTTTTTTCCTGGTAATATTTTGTTTTGTCAAAAATCTATTTCTGGTAATAATTTTTTCTTTAAAAATGTATAGCTGGTAATAACTTTTTGTTTTTTTAAAAGTATTGCTGGTAATATTTTCTTTCATACATGTATTGCTGGTAATAGTCTTTTTCTTCAAAAATTCATTTCTGGTAATAATATTTTACAAAGTATTTCTGGTATTAAAATCTATTTTTACACTTTCATAATGCTTTTTACCTCAGTTTCGGGCTTAACTATTTGCCCATAGATGGGACCGTAATAAGTGCTACCACCCTAGGTCAGAGTGGACCTGGGAACACCAGAAATTAAGAGATGGTTCCACACTCCTCAAAGCCTCCTCATCAGAGGCCTTGCTGTAGGATGTAGCTTGTCATCTTACCATGGACGCGGGTGTAGTTGATCGTCATTCCCAGGACGCCCCTTGCTGATTGGATCTATCGATGGAGACATGACCACGTACTTAAGAAATTGACCGAAGTAGTGACCGCAGCAATCAGCGTTAGCAGTTTCAAACTTGAAACGAATTTGATTAATTTCGTCAAAGCCAGCGACCCCAACAACGAGTAAGCCCATCAACTTCCACCCTAGGCTGGAAGGTGTGAGTACAATTCGAGAGTCAATTGAAATTCCCAGAGCAGATAGCAACACCTTCTCTGCTCACAGATTCAGTAATCTGGTCAGTTGACTCCAGCCAAGTTGTAATGTTCGAAATTATGGTAAATTGATGGAAGAGGCCATTGAAAGAAAACTCGAAAAATACCAGGAGGTATTAGAGGTTTGCATGTGCGACCATTGGCGAACAGCCTGTCGTCCGATTGAAGTCCGATGACGTGGTTTTAAAGGAAGTCTTTATGCAGAATCCTAAGTCGACTTGGATCGTAGGAAGTAAAAAAGATAAAGGTCATCAGAGTAATTTCAGGATCTGCAGAAAAAAGCTTCAAAACCGTTATGGATTAAAAGAACAGATCCATGTAGCTCTAAGACGGAGATCGGTGGACGTCAAGGTACTGTTTGAGTTCGAAGGATGAAAGGAAAACAGGATAAAAATGATAGTAATAATAAGGTGAGCCAGGTCGCCGTTTTAGAGGAGTGTCGATTTATTTTAATTTTCAACCTCGACGACGACTTAGTTTTCCCAGTGTGTGCAGGGTTTTTATCTGTCCCGTAACATAAATCGTTCCTGATCATAATTCCTACTATCAGCGAATGAGTACGACTCTTTTTCTCCATTAAGAGAAATATTATTTCATATTATATAAAAACCTTCCCGACGATAAGTAAAAACTACTTACCTGTAAATGTCAAGGAGTCTTGTTGTGAGTGTGTATCCTTACACATGTTAGGCCTAAAAGGGAAAAGACAAACAAAGGGTTATTCTTTTGTCTTTTCTTGACTGAGAGGGAAGTGACGTAGGTCGTTTGTCATTGGTCACTTTCTACTTCCAACTGAGTTCTTCGTTATTGTGTGTTTGGTGGGTATTTGCTTCAGAGGCTGCGGTTGTAGTATCTGTTTCGTTCCGGAGGCCTTCTCCCCTCTCTTGTGTCCTTACCTCCGTTGCGGTACATCTCTTACGTAGCGGTGGAATGACCAGCTATGACTTAAACAAGCTATGACCAGCTTAGACCAGCTAAGACAAGCTTTGACCAGCTGAGACAAACCGACCTTGTATCACAATCTGACTCACTGGTGGGTTAAGGTAAATCTCAGGCATTTGTTCCAGCTTGGGCGAACAGGCTTGATGTTGAAAGACCCGAAACTTGTTATGAGACCAAGTCAATAACATTAGTGATGAGTCGATCCTCTTGGCTTGCAAGTCGTGTTTCTTGATTATCGTAAAAGAAGAACCCAACCAGTTTCCCAGCCATCGTCTCTATCCAATGTCGTTCTATATTCATTTTTAAAATTATATTTCTCCCAAAGTATCCGTTTCGCTTTGTGATATTTTCTTAAAAATATCAGATTGCTTGCTTTCAGATCGTTAGACAGTATACTTCAAATTATATTTGTTTACTCTCTGTTTACATTCGCAACACCAGATTCTTAAAATATTTTCTTGTACGCCTTTTCTTCTTCTGTGTGCCTTGACCCTTCAGGACATCATGGCCCTCCACAACTTCAACCTGTAGTGGCCCTTAGCAGTTTTTTCTTTTTTTGCTAGAGCTACCGCACCCCGTTCCGCCATCCGTTCACACAAGCTCATCAGATAAATGGCTCGCTACATTCCCCTATCACTCTTCTCCTTAATATACCCCGTGAAGATTACCTTTTCCAAGCCCCCTTTCCTCATCATGTTTTCAAGAAATTTCAGCAGTCTTTTCCTGATTCTAAGTATTCTTTCTATTGCCATTTTCTATAAAACAATTGTTCCATTCATGGAATTTTCAGTGTTTTTCTGCTACCTCCATTTTCTTTCATTATCCATAGGGAGATCTTTCAGCATTCACTGTCATATAAGAGTTTGGATATCAACTCGTAAACCAGCACATTTTTCTTTGTTTGTAACGAACTTTTTCAGTTTCTCAGCACATTTCTTTTGGAATGCATTGTCCAATGTTTGTTCGGATTTTCGTTTCACTTCCCAAATATTTAAACTTCTGCACTTGCTTGATGATTATATCTCTAATTCGTAACTCGCATCTTGGAGTTTTTCTCCAACTGATGTCCATCTTCTTGCAGTTGATGGTTAGCCTTTTTATGCCTTTCATATAGCAGCCGATTTATGTGGTCCTGTAGTTTCCTTTCCAGTGTGGCCACCGACACAGTGTCATCTGGGTATCCTATATTAATAAGATTACGCCTACGATAAATAATACTAGTAAAGCTACCAGATCCTTTAGAAGAGATTCGCCGTAGAGGTCCAATAAATCAGGGAAGAAGATGCATCTTTGCTTCATGCCCTATTCTGTTTTTTTGGGTTTTTTTGTATAACAATTCCACTCGTCCGTTTTCCGGCGTTTTGCCCCTTATATATGTTCTGGATTATTCCAACATCTTTTCCAAATGAATCCAGTTTTGCTAGAAGTTCGAATTGATCCACACACGCCTTTAACGTCTTCTATAATTGACTGTGTTAAAGATTAAAAGTGAAAGCAATCATTTTCTTCGAATGGCCGACGAGATATCGTGTTACAAAATTATTGTCTTCGACCTTCTTACTTTGACAGCGAATTCTATGGTGATATAAGATAATTCAATCAGCAAGATGGAGACAGTGAAAACAATGGTTGTCCTGAAACGCCTGACGAGATAGATTGCTTGAACCATATTTTGTTTGACACTGAGTTATAGATGAATGAAATGGTTCCTTAATGGTAATATCAGCAATTTCTCTACAAAGAAAAAGATGGCATTCATTGCCTGAACAGCCAGTAATACTTCCAGTTGAAATAGATGAAGATCTTTCAGGAAAACAAGTTTCTCAAGTTTAGTAGCTGTTGTCGCTGTTTCCAGGTTTGATAAGGGTTTACTTCTTAAACTCACATTTGAAGTAGTGTGGGAATGTTAACATCTTGATTATGTCATTATTTTCACTTCGAGTTACGTGCGCTATCCATTTTAGGCATTGCTGCTTTTTGTAGTCCTCGAGTGGCATTGTAATGGGAGGGAGCTAAAAAAGAATGATGTATTCTCGCATTTCACCCATTATGGGAACTATTATGGTCATGATACAATAACATCGGGTGGAATGGAATGTCTGAAAGGAAAAGAAATGACAATGCTATATATACATATATAAATATGTCGCACGGGGAGAATAATATATCATATATATCTACACAGCAAAGCAGAATGTAAGGAGAAACAAAATGAAGTGTCTTATAATAAAGAGATACTTCTGTGTCTGGCAAAGGACGCAAGATTCAAACGGACCAGATTAATACTTGAGCCAGGCTTGGACATAAGAATGGGACACAGAATGCCTTGGGTTTATCCAAAATTGAAGACTGCGAGCTGGAGTTTCATTTCATATCTCGGAAAGATATAATGCCAAAGGGGAAAGGCACTATGGACCTTTAAGCTGCTGGGTGAAGATGATTTAGCAAATCTTACGTGGTGGCTGCTGTAAAAAAAAACAAAAAACTAAATTTTGACAGCTGCTGTTCTCACTGTAAGAAGTGACGTCACTTAGCCGTGGTCACGTGACACATGTGACTTATCTTCACGAAATGCAGTCAATTGCTTTCTGTATCCTTATAACAGTAGGAATCCTGTTCGTTTTCGAAACGTTTTGAAAAATATTCTTGAAACTTGTTTATTCGTGAATTCACAACAACTGCAAAATTTTATTGGGTAAGTAGATATTTAATTCACTTAAATAAACAAAAAATAATTATATTACCAAATTCTTCTTATTTTTACAAATCTACTGAATAAATGATAACAAAATACGATTGATTTTACATTTTTCAATAACGACTGATATTAGAATCATCCAAATACAATGGCTTTTGGAATCTGTTTTTTGTTTGTGAAACTGTAGCGCCAATCCACACTGTTCAAAGAAGGATGATATTTACCGAGGCTCTCCAGAGAAAAAAATGATTACGCTGAATTATCTAAAAGAGCTATTAAATTAGAAGTTGGATCTTAATCTGGCAATGGGTCTTAGTAATTAATACGAATATATCAATAGTGATGCAAAACATTTGTCCTGTAGCGACGCTAGCGAAATCTCACCAGAAGATTTTATATTCGATTCACTTACACGATGATGAATGAAAACAAGGGGATCTTTTCTGTTAATTTACCCCAGAAGAAAAGACATTTATATATCATAAAATTCACACCAAATTCTCCTAGAGTGAGGCCTTTCCATTGTACTTCGGTTGACTTGACCGTTGCGATCGCCTCAAATGTGGGTGACTCAGATGCAGTTTTTTCAAGTGTGAGGTTGGTGTTCGTCCTCAGTTCCATAAACAAGCCAAAAACAGATTTGAAAATAATTATTGTAGCTACCTCGATTAACATCCGCACTTAGGAAATGTGAATAACTAATTGATTTTTGGCAATTTTTAATTTTGGGGGTTGGATTTGCTAAAGCTAAAAGAATTACGATTTAAAATTTATAATTTATTTGGGTGAATTAATATTTGCGATAAGTAACTTTACATTATTTCGGGTGAATTAACAAAAAAACATCCAAATAATTTTAATGGCGATGAATTACATAATAGAAGACTACTAAAATAAGAAGAGGTGTACATACTTTATGCTAATTTTTAAAAAATCTTTTCTGGGGGAATATATTCAATTTTCACAATTTCTAAAGTTGTGTTCATATCACCCAGTAAATTTAAAATATTTTTCTTTTGAACTTATATATCTCTTCCGTTCATATGATTTCCATAGGGTAAATATTCAGCATTCGTTGAGTCAACAGCTAGCTTAACTGTCAGATGATATTAATAAAATCTTTCTCTTGAACTTTTTTTTTTTTTTGGAGAATGAACTTATCGCACTAGAAATCAGTATATATTAAAATTAAAAAGTAAATGCCAATAAGTATACTATTATATAGATTTATTTAAAATATGATGAACAATTTGAAGTTGCATAATAACATTATACGCAACCAAATAGTTTATTATAAATACCCTTTAATAAAGCATTTATTAAAAATTGAAATTGAACTGATATATTTTAAATAAATCTAAGTTTATGTTGCTAATTCAACATTCACTGCAACAAAATTTACTCATGGAATAAAATCAACACATAATCGGTACAGAGCAATATTTATTTTTAAATATTTGACAACTTTCATACAATATGGCCGCTGTTTTCTAGGTGACAAATTCTGTTAACACTCGCTTATACATTCACTTCCATATAAACAAAAAGGAACGAGCGAGCGTATCGTATTCTGTTTGCCGTGTCCCTTTAGGGCTTTGGCGATTATAGCTCTCAACAATTTCCAGGCTATTGTGGTTTTAATAAATTTTATATTTTTGTTACCTCTCCAAAACCTTGCCATCATCCTTTTATTCAAGTCTGCTAAGTAGGTTATCTCTTGTTTTATCCTGTCACCCTTGCCTTCAGCCTGTCATGTGAGTATACATATTTCAAAAACTCTTTCCTCATTATGTACCCGAGAAATTTCAACTCTTTGCTTCCGATGTTAACTATAAGTTTCCTTTTTGATTCCTATTTTGTCTTAAACTTCATCGTTTCTCATATGTTCGGTCCATGGTATTCTTAATAATTTGTAGAATCACATATCTGTTGCTTCAAGTCTTCTTGATCTGTGAGGAGATTGTCCATCATTCACTGTTATATAGAAGGACTGATATTACGTATATACAGGTTGCCATGAATATGGAAACAGCATGCTGTACCAGAATCTCCAATACGAATATTTCAGTGTGTTTGAGTGTCAATCAGCGGACAGTGCAGACGATTCGGAAAGGGTTGAATGAGTCTAATGGTTATTAGGAAGGTACTGATCGGAAAACTCACTCTGATCGTTCTGATGAGAAAAGAACTTCCGAATTTAGGAGTGAGACCCTCAGACATATCACGGAGGCCTAAATCAAGTTCCTTGAGGGGGTAGTGCTACCCTAGGTCAAGAGAGTGGCTGTTGAAAGAACCTACGTTTGGCAACAAGACTCTGTCCCATGCCACACAAACACGAGAACCCTGTCATAGCTGTCAGACAATTTCTGCTACCACGTCACCGCTTATATCTGATCACCTAACTCCCCAGACTGCAACCCCCTTGATTATTATATGCGGGTCGCATTTTTTCGAGAGACCAACAAAACTCCTTGTAACACCAAAGATGAAATTTAGGTAAGTTTTATGGCAGCATCACCAAGAAATTAGACAAGAAGATTTGCAAGAGATTCCGAAGGTGTATGGAGGCTGTGGTTGAAGCCAATGGCGATTTTATTGAATAAATTTACTCTTTCGTATTTCAGGATATTTTTGTGTGATTTTGCTAAATATATCGGTTAAAATGAGATGTCAGTGTTATTTTTATTTTTGCCTAATTTAGACGACAATGTATCCATCGAACTCTGTAAATTCTTTTATTTACTTCTTTCTTCTTGACTTTTTCTTGAGTGATTTGGGTGTTTTTACACATCGTAAAACAAGAGATCTCCTTTTTCCAGCTATCCGCGGTTCTACATCGTCGATTCTCAATACATTTTACTTTCTATTCATAATCAAATATTCTGAAGATTATCAGCCTGAAACTGGTCAAAAATCATCAATCACCTGAAAAGTTTGTTGTAGAGACAAAAAAAAAAAAAAAAAAAAGGAAGCCATCAACTATTTTCCTATAAGTTGTTGTTTATGAGAATCCAATAGTTTTTAATGCATGATTAATTACGTTCAGAACTTTGTTAGTGTCACTTGATTATAAATTAATAATCGCGGATTTGAAAGAAAAACTTAATCATATTCTTGATAATGTTTCAGCAGCATAGTAAGATTATACAGTGTCACAATGGACAACATACAAGACGTTGGTTTCTGGCTCTCACGTTGAAAAATACAATGTGGACTTAATTGAATAACGGTTCGTGTAATCCAGTTAACTTTCTCTTGCTCCAGTGACTCTGAGGCAAAAGTGATAAAGCAACAGGCAAACGGCTATATAATGTTATCTTATGTTCTCATTTGTTGGGATTTCATAGCATGATGGTCGCGTTTTAGCAGTAACTATACACAATTTAATCGAAGTTAAAACTCCAGGGGGTTTAGAACCATGTGGGTGGGATTGTAGCTTTCGATATTGAGCTTTTGTCAGGAAATATTGTTTTTATGAAACAGTTTGAATAGAAGAAGAAACTGTAAATTCATTAAAAAAAAAAATTCTCGCAGTACTTTAGATTTCAGAATGCATTTCTTTAAGCCAATATATTCAAGAAATAATGTTAACTTTTTATTTTGATTAATCTTCGATAAAAAATAAAAAATAAAACACATGCTGATACCGCTTGCAGTTAATTTTGAATGTTAGAACAGTGAAAACAGTGCAATCGTCACATCACGATTCCCGTAACCGGTTAGGATAGAAAGGGCACCGAATGTACTGTAACCTTAACATCAGTTTGTGTGTCTAGGCCAAGATAGAAACCTATCTCTTTTCAGGATGGTTTTTCAGTTAAGCGTTTTCTTTTTCTAGATTGGCTTACAGCCATATCATATTGCTTACAGCCATATCATATTGCTGCGCTGGTAAGATCTACGAAGTTAAGCAACGCCGAGCCTGGTCAGTAAGTATATGGGTGATCGCCTCCGAATGCCAGTAAGCTTGGCTGTGCGGGTAGTGTAATCGATAACGTCATCATAATTGTAAATTGAGTGCAGAGTTCGAATTCCAGTTGGGTTCGTTACTCGCAATTACACTTGGGAAATGTATGAATCCACTTCATCGCCCACAGCTATGGGTTACTTGGTAGGACTTGTATTTGTATATCGGTATTGTCTCTATAAATAATAAAAAAAATTCTTACAATCTATCTATGGCTTTAAATAACCCGCAAAAGATTGATAAGCCGTAATAAACTAATATATCAATTTCTTCTAGAATTGTTGTCAGATTTGCGAGAGAGAGAGAAGTCAATCCTATCATTAACTCATAGCCGGTGGAAAAAATAGATTTAAACTTTTTTGAGGGTATTTGTATGAAAATGAATGTAATATACTCGGCCAGGTTATAGCACCCGCACATATGTTAATATAAGTAAAAAACAAACAAACCCAAAAACATCATTTTTTTAGATAACTCTTATTTCACTGAAATAGACTAGAACCATAAAACCATAGAACCATAAAATATCTTAAAGTCTGAAGCTTTCTATGACATATTTTTATTATTATCAGTTTTATATAAAATTTTGTAAAAATGTGTTATATAAATTCAACAATGGCGAATGACAAAACGAACAATTCTTTGTAATACGTTTCAGCCTTCCTTCATTCAAGAAAGCTATTAGATTTAGTTGGTTGATTTCATTTATTGGTATATCAACACCTCTATGGATGATTTAATGCCAAAATCTAAATATTTTGAAAAACATTTTATACCTTCAGCTAAATATAGTTTTGAACATAATTGTATGCCTTCAACTGCAGATAAAATTTATTGTTGGTCATTTTGCAATAAAATGAATTGTTGGTAATTCTACTATAAAATTATACTACTGGTCATTTTGTTTAGAAATGTATTGTTGGTGATTTTGCTTTAAATATGTCTTGTTATTCATTTTAATATAATCATGTATTCTTCAATGCTATCAACGCTATGCCAATGAGCCCATGTTTGACCATCAGCTGCAACTACTGCGATCGTTTATGCTTGTCCTGCATTGGTCTTATCAGTCACAAACGTACCTGGAAGCGACGTGTATAAACTCCATCTTGATCTTCGTTTTGAGGAGCCAAGCCATGATGATGATGATGATGATGATGATGATGATTGTTGGTAATTTTATTTTTATATAAAAATGTATTGCTGGTATTTTTACTATAAAAATGTATTTTTTATAGTTTCCTAGATTTTGTTTTCATTTGGGAGTTCTCAATTTGTCCATAACCGGGATTCTAAGAGGTGGTACCACCGTGCGTCAGAGTGAACCCTGGAACAATAGCAATTAAAGGTTAGTTCAAGGCTCCTCAAAATCTCCAATCTTGCTCTCAATGCTTTGCATACACACAACTAGAAGTTCTTTAGAAAGACGAAACATACACACAGAGTGTTTCCATTTCTTTTTCATTCAATTAGTCACTGTATTAAATGATACCGTATAGGGAATGGATGTTAAGATATTCTGAGTCGAAAAAGGATTAAGCTGAGATAGCACCAAGAGGTTCCCAACATTATATCAAGAAATACTCTGAAGGAATCAGCTTGGTTACACGTCGATCTACTAAGTCATGGAATAATTTGAAATGCTAAATATACGCTGTTTAACCGGTAGATTGTTATCTATAAAGTGTATGATCTTTCGTTTTTATTTTTCAATAGTCTGCACTGAGGCAATGCATATATATTTAAATTCAAGAAAGTGATTTCCCGACATGGCTTACTCAATAACCAGAACATAAATCAGTTTTGATTTGAGGATATCGCGTAAATAAACTTCCATTGACTGTGAGTCCTTTACTTGAAAGCCAGGTTTTCAAGCAGCAAAATAAATCGAATTTCGGCATCAAGGAATTTCATATGTAATAATAACTCATCTCTCGCCAAGCGAAGAGATTACGATTGAACGGAGTCAATTTTTAGACATGGAAATCAAAATTCCATGAAAGACAAGATAAGGAAATGTCCATTGTCTAAAAATACCCGAAACTAAATTCATTTTACGTACACTGAACTGACTATAAAATAGAAAGACGTGCCCAGATTTCATTCAGCAAATCTACGTTCTTCAACTTTGATATTCGTACATTTTGCCACTGACGCTGGAAGAATATTAATGGATCCAATTTTGGCAGTGAAGAAACAAGCTGAAGTTAATATTTACTCATCTTGGTCTGGTAAAAGCTAAATGACGGAGAAAGGTTGTTAGAGTGAAGTTTGAAAATCAGGATTTCGACATGCCGTTTTAAAATGAGATTATTTCATTAACAAAAAATAATAATTTGATTATTAGAACTTGACAGAAAGATATTTGGGCTCTAAAAAGGATTCGTTTTATCAATTTGTATACGTATCTCTGGTAGAAATTTAGAGGCTAGTACTCTAGAAGCTAGAACTTTAGAAGCTAGAAATCTAGAAGTGAAAAATCTTCCCGCTTGTGTCAAACTAATGTTCTCATCTCGTTTTTAAAAACTCCTTCAAAATTTCAATTGTTAAAACGGAAAATTTGATATTTTTATATTAGAATAATATTTCTATTAAAAATAAACGTATTTAATAAAACAAGAGTGTGTGTTTTGATTATAAGTTTATTATGTTGCTTGAAAAAACAAATATGAATCACTATTCATTGAAAAACGTTTTGTTTGAATGTTTAACTTTCTGGGATGATGAGTCATCATTATTTAAACTATTTACATGTGGACTATTGTTCACATCTTTGTTGTTGTTATCACAACATTTCGGCCGCTGTGCCCTCCGGCCTGCATTAGGTGTATGTCGATCCGTGTAACCTACAGAGAATTCCAAACTTTATTTAATTCCGAAGATAGACTGTATGGATATCTTGTCTCGTACTGATTTTCATTACGACTCAGTTATTCCTCGCCCTGTTTTCACTGCGTCCAAATACACACTGCATTCAGGTTAGGTTTAAGGCTCCAAGTTCCCCATAAAAAATGTCTTAGGTGATAATACCCTAGTTGATTAAAGCGTTGGTTTTTGGATTTGGTGACATTTTGTGAGCTTATGTGATTGTATAGCATAATGTCGGGAAAAAGGGATGGTAAAAATATAAAACTTAAACGTGCTGTAAAGTTTACAAGGCAGTGGAGAACCATGGTTAACAACGGCCTGAAGGGACACGGCACACAGAAGACGTTTTTTGGTTATATTTATTATCTTTCAGCACATTTGTAAGACAAATCGCAAGACAATCATTTACATTAAGACTGTATTCACAGTATCACTCAAATGTGAGGCTAATTAACACAGAGGGAATACAGATAAAAGAACCTTATATATATATATATATATATATATATAGTAGTCCTAAAGTAGTCCAAAAGCTCGAGGCATAGATGAAATTAGATCTCGAGATGTTTATCTGAATAACAGAGAGACGAGATTATTCCCCATATACATGTATTAAGACGTCTCTCTGTCTGTCTGATGCGGCGTTCACCCTGGGCGGATTGAGGGCTTCTTCCTGTTGTGAGAAGAAGATTCTTGGGATAAATTACAGAAGTAGGGGAAGGCCTACTCGGATAAAAGACGCAGAGACAGGAACGACCAGGCCGCCGGTTGCCGATAGACGATTTTCACCAGACTATTAGCCGTTCCTGTCCGCCTCTACCAGAACGAAGTTCCGACGTTTATCTGAATAACCGACTGTGAGGTATACTTTGGGGCAGATTAGTCCCCATCTAAGTACTACCTGTACGATCAATTCGGTGATCGAATCCGGTTATTTGACTAAGCGTTCAAGAATCTTATTTGACTACTTGAACGTAGTAACTTCGAATATAAAAAAATCCCTTTGCTCGGGCCATCCACGTCAATTTTTGGTTTTGCTAAATCTATAACAGTTAATTAATCAGAAAAATATAGAGATTATTCATCCTCAAATTATACGAATAGTTATCATTGTTTTAAATCATAGAGAAGATATTTTATAAAACTAAATAAGCAGGTTTTTTATTACAATAAATTCTATTCTTCTACGACTCAGCGTGTATACATCGAAAGGAGAACGGACATTTTTCAAGTACTAAGTAACAAGTATTCTTTCTAAAATTCTCTCTTAGATTGGATTAGATCTGTAAAGTTTTGCGTGATTCAAACATTTCCAGTAAAGTATATTTTGGTAATTACATTTCTTTGCAGACATCAAAACAACGACTGTTTTTTCATCAATTCGCGAATCATTTCGATGTCTATTCCAAGGACATTTTGTTTATAAGAAAAACAATGTTTAGAATTTTTTTACATTGGCGAACAAATGTTCTCGGAAAACTACATAAAATAATTATATACCTTCATTTTATTTAATGACTTAAGATCTTTTATCAGATTGTCTGTGGACCTTACGGATTAGAACATAAGTTGCTGCATTTTGGAGATGTCATGTAACTGCTTTAGGACGGTGGGCTGAAAACTTGATAGACTGACTATGAAGGAGAAATGTTTGTGTTTTGAAATCTTGCTTGCATTAATGTCAACATTAATTTCAGATATCTTATTAATAACTGCATTGTGTTTTTTCCGGCTAAACTGATACCTTCAAGATTAACTAGCAGCGACTTCTCTTGAAAGTAGACGAAAATTTGCATCGGGCTGTTCTCAAATTCTGCAGAAAGAGGAAGTAACCCCTAAAGATATTCACACTGACAAGGTTACTACGTTAGGGGATGATACTCCAGCGTTATCAAATGTGTAAAAGTGGGCAGTTGAATTTAGGAGAGAAAGGGGTAATCCAGTATATGACCTAAATTTTGGATGTCCTGCAACTGTCACCCCTGAGGAAAACATTGATCCTCTTCACCCCATGGTGATGGATGACGAGCGATTGACTATAAATCAAACCAATGATATTAGCATATTACGCGAGAGAGTTGAGAATATTCTATTCAATGAACGTCGCATGACGAAGGTTTCTATTCGATGGGAAACCTGAACAAAAGGTCATCAGTCTGATCACATCCTGGTAAGATATTACATTGATTGAGACAGATCCATCTGGTTTTCTTGAATGTTTCCTAACCCAAGATGAGTGTTGGGTCCATCGCTTTGAAGCAGAGACAAAAGACAATCGATGCAGTGGAAACATTCCTCCCCACCTGCTCCAAAGGCCAAGTTAGTTTCATCGACAGCGAAAGTGATGTTTTTAGGTATTGTGTCTATTGACTATCTTCAAATGGGACAATCGTCAATGGAGAGAACTATGCCTACTGGCTGAGGCAGTAACAGAAGCCTATCATGTCAAAAAACCCCGGAAAACTGACGTAAGGTGTCTGCTTTGCTTAAGACAATGGCTCAGTACACAAATCTTTAATGATGTCTATTCTTGACTATGGCATTCAACAGGTTGATTAACATCTCTTTTGTTTGATTATCATTTGTTCTCCAACATGAGCGAGAACCAGTATCGTAATGATGTTGATGTCATATCTGATGTTGATAACTTTATGGGTCAACAAGATGAATAGTATTCTTGAACAGTCAAATTTCAGTTGCCTGGAGGAAAACAACTCAGTAATAAATAAGATGAGTTGAAATAACATGGAAGATTTCACATCTCTAGTCTCCTTCATAGTCCGCCTATGAACTATTCAGCAACTTACAAGCTGTAAAAGGTTTATCAAATGTATTGATGAATGAAAGATCTGAGCTGATAAAATCATGATAATACAAATATTTCTAAGTAGAAAACCTTTAATCTTATTAACACTAGAATGACCAGCTCCTTTGACATCTTTATTTACATTACGTCGTGAAGCAGCCATCTCTAATATATTCAATATTCAAGTCAGGTATAACAAGTCTGAAAAGAAATTCACAAATATTAGTATACCTCATACTGAAAGAAAGTGATTATATATATATATATATATATATATATATATATATGCCCGATGACAGAATTCCAAAAATTGCGATGTACAGTCAGCTTGAAGGTGGTAAAAGAAATGTCGGACGTCCTTGGCTTAGGTACAAGGACAAGTTGAAGAGTAACTTGTCTGCAGTGAACATACGATACAGGAGTCTTGAAGATGAAGTGAGTGACCGCAAAGGATGGAGATCAAGGTGTTTTGAAGGTCTCCAGAAGTTACAGTCTGAAAGCTTAAGCCAACTGAAAGAAAACAGAGAAAGAGCAAAACGACTGGCAGCCGCACCAATGTCTGCAGCGTTAAATCCACATTCATGTTCTATTTGTGGCCTTGTTTGCAAATCCCTTGCTGGACTAAAAAGTCATCAGAGGCAAAAGCATAAATGAATTTTATAAATATGGGTTGTCCGAACCTCATACGTTGAAATCGATGGGAGAGTCCATCATATATATATGTATATATATGTATATATATATATATATATATATATATATATAATTATGTGTGTGTGTGTATAGATAGATAGATAAATAGATGATAGGGGACATAAACACAAGTATTATTGCTTGTGAGAAATTTTTCAATGCATTTACCCTATAAATAGCCTAGGTGGCAAAAACGACATCTCGGCCATTCAAGGTAAAACCTCAAATATCAGCTATTCCACTGAATATTTTTTAAAGAATTAAGTCTGTTAAGCATATTTGCTAAAATTCAATAATTGTCCATAAGCCTCAGCATCGAACCAAAACTAGTTATTCCATAGGAATTTGTTGAAAATTTGAAGGTGTCGAAAACAACACCTCGGCCATCCTAGTGTTAACATGCGAGTAAAGTATCTTGGAATCCCACATTTCTAGAAGATTTGATTGCGTTATTACCCTAACATCATGGCTAAATTTTATGCCTAAACAAAGATCAAGATTGGGGCTTTTAAGTAGAAGATAACTCAACGAAAAATAACCGTTTAGAAATTCCCAATAATAATTTAAACCCCGTGAAAAATCGTTTGCTTTATTAAGTGAAAAGAAAACCAGAAAACCAGAAAAGATAGGCAAGAAAAATGAAAAGAATATTGTAATAGTCTCGGTAGACCATCCAAAATTAATAGGCAAACAAGAGAGGAATAAATGAAAGGAGTCATAACAGTGGGATTTCAGTTGATACAGTACACAAAAATATGGCTTATTTATTTATAATACATTTTTTTAATGTGCCAATTTTCTTCTGCTTGTGGTTGGACATAGCGCTCCACAACGTCCTGTTCTTTTTGGCTCTAAGCAACGTTTGATTATCTACCATCATTCTATGTTCTCAAACTGCTGCCCATTCAGACAAACAAGTTAGGTCACTCGATGCTTCCCTCTACCGCTTCTGACCTCATTATGTTTTGTGAAGGTTAATTTCTCCAAGAACCCTTTCTTCATGATATCTATAGAATCACTTACCAACAAGTAAATTTTGTCCATATGTAGATCCATCTCACAGTCGCATCAAGCCTGTTCTGAAAGGAAATTGTTTAGAATTCACTAACGTATAGGAGGATAAATATGAGATAGGGCATTTTATGAAGGAGAGCTGAAAAGACCAACTTCCTATAATCGATAGACAGATGTTTTTTTTTTCTTAAATATAAAGTGTATTGAACCGTGAGATTTTCAGTTTAGGTTCATCGATCGTCATGCAGCATGTATTTAATTTTCGCATAATCGATTCGATTATATTAATCAACTTCGAATTTTTCCAGATCTAGCCACGTTCTAAAACCATGCTAAATATGAGATATTTTTGTTAAACACCTCCTTGGTATGTTTGATCACTTTCAACACAACTCATATCTATCTATCTATCTATCTATCTATCTATCTATCTATCTATCTATCTGAGTCTGTGATGTGGGGCCAAAGTTGGGACCACAGAAGTAAAACACGGAACACGGATCAGATGTAAGAAAGATATATTAACAACAGGTTACAGAAATAGTGTAAGCGGAGCTTACTATATCATCCTCTAGAGTGCTATGTCGCCTACTTAATATAGGCCTGGAAGACTATATTGTGTAGGTAGTTTCCGGTCTCACAATACCCACCTTCCAAAGAGTTTTCTTTTTGAAAAGGAGAGAAAAAAATAAAACTTAATACTTTTTCCTCTTGGGATTTAAATCGAGCGGTTGAGTAAATTTCCTTTTCCTTCCTGAGCGTCGCACTTCAGGAGAGACTTGGGGCATGTCGAGATCGAAATGATCGAAAATTACGTCGATCGGCTCTTCAGAGTTAATTTGTAGTGATTCCTCCGATTCCTTCAAACGGCATTTTCTGAGCTGGTTCCAATGGAATTTCTGAATGTTTTTTGGTCCTTGGACCATATATACCAGTTCGCCAATTCTCTGCTTTATGATGCCCACTTCCCAGAATGTGATATTGTTCTTGTACGCCTTGAAAAAGGCCCTATCGCCAGGATTGAAATATTTCCTATGAGGCGATACGGTGTTTTTTTTAAATTTTGCTTGCCGTGGAATAAGTTTGTCGACAGACTTTATTTTCCTTGCGAACATTGTTTCTGCAGGCGAGCTTCCCATAGGCGTGTTCGGATTAGGGGTTATACGATACACCTGCAGAAATTTTTGCAATGCTTTATCTGTCGGTTTGACTAGTGCCTTTCTTAAAGCCCTTTTTAAAGTGTCCACGAACCTTTCGGCCTGGCCATTTGACCTAGGGTGGTACTGAGGCGTTGTAACGTGGTCCACCTGATATGACTTGCAGGAGTCTCTAAATTCACTTGATGTGAATTGAGTGCCATTATCAGTAACTATATAATCTACGACGCCAAAATGCGCGAAAAGCTCGTGTAAAAATCCGATCATGCAGATTGTGGTTGGTCTTTTACATTGTAGGACCTCAGGCCATTTTGGGTGGCTATCCACAACAATGAGATAGTACATGTTGTCCATAGGCCCTGCATGAATTCTTTGCCAAGGATGTTCTGTTTTGGGCCATGGTTTGCACGTCGTGTTTGGAGCTTTTGCTGCAAGCGCGCATCCTTTGCATGATTCTATCAAGTCTGCTATGTCCTTGTCCATGTTTGGCCAACAAACGTAGCAGCGCATGAGGCTTTTCATACGGTTCTTCCCCGGATGTCCCATGTGAAAATCCCTGAGGATTTTTCTTTGTAGGCTGTTTGGAATCACTACGCGGTCATTATATAGCAGGACATCATCGCAGAAGGAGAAAACTTCCGGCACCTTGGGGTCTTTGTTGCGCATTTTACTTTTTATGGATTGAATGAATTCATCCTCTCGAGACTCCCTTTTAATGTCGGCCAAAGTAACTGGGAGCTCACTTATGGTACTCGTGATCATGTTTTTGATTTCACAATTTGAGCAGCAATGATGGAGTCTTCAAAGACTTCTGTATTTTTTGGAATAAGTCGCGATAAACTGTCTGCATGGCAAATATTTTTGGTTGTTAGGAACTATATCGTGAAATTATACTTTAAAAGAATTGTACCCCAACGAAGTAGTCTATTTGCAGTATAGACTGGCAGACCTTTTTTAGACCACAAAATTGTGATTAAAGGTTTATGGTCCGTCTGCAGTATGAACCGTCTACCATGTAGATATCTGTGAAACTTTGTCACAGCGAATATTAACCCTAGAGCCTCTTTCTCTATTTGGGAATATTGTTTCTCAGCTGGAAGTAGAGATCTTGATGCGTGAGCCACAGCTTTTCGCGAACCATCTGGCAGTTCATGTAAAATGCAAGCACCAATGCCGTATGAGCTTGCATCACTTGCGACTATGATGTCGAGACTAGGGTCGAAATGCGTGAGGGAGAGGTCTGAAGTAAGAGTTTTCTTGATCTTCTCGAATGCGTCTTGGCATTTCGGGGTCCATGACCATGGTTTGTCCTTTTTTAAAAGTTGGTTGAGAGGCCCTGTCAAATTTTGCATGTTCTTAATGAACCCTTGGTAAAAGTTAGCTAGGCCGAGGAAGCTTTGTAACGCTTGAAAGTTATCTGGGGCCGGTATGTTTCTGGATCCGGCCGACGACCGTCTTTATTTATGATTTGACCTAAGTATTTAATCTCTGGTAAGAAAAAGTCACACTTTTCCTCCTTAACCTTAAATCCGTATTCTTGTATCTTTTCGAATACGTTTATTATATGGTTCCGGTGCTCTGCCATAGTTTTACTGGTAACCAGTATATCATCCAAATAGGCTGTTGCGTAGTCAAGATTGCCCAGCATGGCGTCCATGACCTGCTGGAAAATTGCAGGCGCAATCTTTACTCCAAAAGCCAGTCTGTTGCATTTGTACAATCCTCTATGGGTGTTTATGCAGAGCAATTTCGAACTTTCTTCTTCCACATCTATCTGAAGGTATGCGTCCGAGAGGTCGATTTTAGAAAAAAAAAATTTCCACCATTGAGTTTATTGAAAATTTCTTCAGAGCTTGGGAGAGGATAGTGGTGATCTTGCAAGGCATCGTTTAACCCTGTGGAAAAATCTGCGCATACTCGTATTTGATTGGACTTCTTTTTTACGTAGACCGTAGGTGCTGCCCACTCGCTGAAATCTGTTTTTGACAGAATACCTGCTTGTTCGAGTCTATCTAACTCTTTGTTGATTTGCTCTAGAGCAGTGAAAGGGACATTCCGTTTCTTTTTGAATACCGGTTGTGCACCGTCCTTCACCTTGAACTTAGCTTTCATTTTAGTACATTTCACAAGGCCGCCAGAAAAAAACCTGGGGAAATTGTTGTTTGAGTTCCTTTTTAGATTTACCAAATTGGACGTTGTACTTTTGTATCTTGCGACAAAATGTACTGATTGCGCAATCCCAAAAATTGAATTTTTCGATCCAATCGGTTCCAAATAAGTTGTCTGAAGTTTTTAATACGTAGGCTTTGAGCTTTTTGGTAACTCCATTTAGTGTTACTGTAAGTATTACCTCGCCTAAAATATTAATCTTTTCGCCAGTTACGGACTTTGCTGTTTTATCCGTCTGTAATAAGGTCGGCTTGTTTAATTTTCGCCAAGTACGCCAGTTAATCACTGAAATATCAGAACCCGAGTCGAGCTGAAATTTAATGGACTTATTGAAAATATCCACTGTTACATATTTTCTTAAATTCCTATCGACAATATTGTCAGATTGAGCTTGCCTAATTTTATTTTTGGGTTTTCTCGTTTTGTTGGCGTACCAGCACGAAGTTAAAGTATGTCGACTTTTATTGCAATTTTTGCAAAATTGTCTGTTCTTAACTGGACAGAATTTCATCCAATGCCATTTACCACAATGGTAACATGGTCCGGGCGTTTTCTTTAACTTATCTGGATTTTGGTTACTGCGTAATTTAGGACATGAGATTTGCCTTTTGTCTTTTTGAGGGGAATAGGAGGTAGACTTACTTCTGATTTTATTAATCTGAGTCACACCTGATTCCTCGATAGTGTTTGAATCACACTTTACAGTCCTCCGCCAGTTTTTGGAGAGTCAATCATTGTTCATTCTCAACGTTGGTCAGTACCCGTCGTCTGACTTCGGCATCTTCTGATGATACTAGACCCTGTGCGAAAATTAAGCACTTGAAATCATCGGCAGTCAGTTCGGCTAGTTTAAAATCATTACAGAACTTTTTTACCGATGCTGCAAACGTTAGAAAATCTTGCTGGTTTTCTTTGACTGTGTCCAGTGGAAGAAGGTTGTGTTAGGCCCGAATAGATCCGATAGGAGCTTAATAGTCTCTGAAAAATCCAAGTCAGTCGTTTTCTTGGGTAGTATGAAGTCTACGAACCTACTATGTTCTGTAGTTCCCAGTTTTCTCAATAGTAGACGTACCTTTTTTTTTACTGGACCATTGTTCACAGTCTACGTTGAAAATATCTTCGTAGCGCCTGTAAAAAACGTCGAACGTTTTGCCGTTCTCTGGTACGTATTCAAAGGTTTCTATTGAATTGTAGATTGTACTCTGGGAGAATATTGTATCTTTTCCAGAGTTTGAGCCTTTTAATGCATTTATGTGTAATTCTTTAAGTTGTTTCTGTTGTAGTTCAGCATTCTGAAGCGTAGTTTTTGAAATTCCATTTGTTGTTTATGTAATTCCAAAAATATTTGTTGTTGTCTTTCTTCTGATTTTTGTTGCTGATCCAAATTTAGTTTTAACATTTGGTCAACTGCTTTTTGAAAATCTTCCATATTTATTTAAAGAAAAATGACAGCGCTTTTTTTTGTTGCTTTGAAACATGTGTACCAAGATGAGGTACACAAAAAAAGTCTTGATAGATTTGTTCTTTTTTTTTTTTACAGAAAAAAAATATAGACAGACAATAGTTAAACTAAACTAATTATGTGTTTAGCTTTTTTTCCCGTGGTTCCGTTAATTTTAACGTAATTGAATAGTTTTTCACCACACTTTTTAGAAAGGTAAAAAAAAAAAAGAGAAAACTCACCTCAGTGAATTTGAGGGGAGAATAATTTTATGCCCGAGTTCAAGTCAGTTACATAAAAAAAAAAAATTCAATAGTTTTTTTCGAAAACTTGAGTACAATGGTAGTACTTGCTCTTGTATTGTCAGTTTGTTTTACGAACAACTGTTTTTTTTCCTGTGTGTGTGTGGGTGTGTAGAAATCGTTCTCGTATTTTGGACAAACTTTAATATTCAGTAGATGTCGAATCGCTAGTTCGTCAATGGTGTTTGGTATTGGAATATACATAGACGCTGGGTGTTTAGCTTTTAAATCGCTAATGTATTAATACCAGCTTAATTTCACGTTCAACACTGCTGTGGGAATGCGTGGAGTTTGTGTATTTTTCGAGTACTGTCGCTATTGATATGGTGAGAACGAAATTCTCGAATCTTTTCTGTCGCCACTGTTGTGGGACTGGCAAGGTATTGCGGTTCTTCGACGTGAATGCGTTTCTAGAATTCTTCGTCGACCCAAATGTGGGATTGGTAAGGTATTTAGGTTTCGCCGTGAGTGTGTTTCTAGAATCCTCGTCGCCACTGATGTGGGGCCAAAGTTGAGACCACAGAAGTAAAACACGGAAAACGGATTAGATGTAAGAAAGATATATTAACAACAGGTTACAGAGATAGTGTAAGCGGAGCTTACTATATCACTCTCTAGAGTGCTATGTCGCCTACTTAATATAGGCCTGGAATAGTCTATTGTGTAGGTAGTTTCCGGTCTCACAATAGTCTGTTTACATTTATATCAAATTTTCCTGTCTGCTATCAATCTATCTATATGCCTGTTTAAACATATTTCATACTTTTCACAATTATCTATCTATCTATCTATCTATCTATCTATCTATCTATCTATCTATCTCAAACTGATTATATCTCTGGCGTACTTTTTCCTCTCTCTCTATGTCTCGATCTGTCTATATTAATCCGTTTACATTTATGAAATATTTTTCATATCTATCTATCTATCTATCTATCTATCTATCTATCTATCTATCTATCTTAGCTGACAGCTAAATGACTGTTTTCAGATAAAGTCGTTTTGACAGCAGTGTATTTGATTAATTGCATTCTGTTCAAAATTTCCTCTGCAGAAACGGCAGGAATACCAATGAATTGAAGAAGACATATTTCTTATAATTTGCATTACACTTTTCGCGTCGTTTTCTTGATGTGAAATTCAGGCAGAAGCAATTAGGACGCTGTTACGGGAAATTATTCATCCAAGTTTGAGTAAAGAAGTAAAACGATTCGAAAATCAAGCTAAATAAATTAATCCAGCTCGCAACACGAAGGAAACAAAATTCAATAAGACTCAAAACATTTCTGAGCGTAGTTTTTACTTGCTTCGATCGGTGAGAAGTTGACATTGATGTCAGAAACGAGTTAACGACTGTCTTTCTGAATAACGTCCTTTATATTTGAAACAATCCGTTGACAACTGGTCCAGTCTGATTAACACTTGTGCTTCTAGCCCAGTGGTTCAACACCAGAATGGGATTTTTCTGTATAATGTTACAAGAGTGTGACAAAGAAATCCAAAGGCGCATTGGAATAGTGAAATATAATTTAAAATATATTAACGAAATATTACAGAATAGGAAAATATCGTTGGAAGAAAGGATAGCATTGCTCAACTTTTATGTAATCAATCGTTCTATGTGAGAGTGAATGATGGACTATTGTGTCACAAATGACGAAGACTTGAGGCAACACACATGGAGGTCAGCTGAATGATGCTGAGTGTCATGGATTATTCGTATGGGCAATGCTTTTTTTTCAGGACAGTGGGAACGAAAAGCTTAGGATAAGAAAAAGACTGTTGAGACATATGGGGCGCATACTGAGGAAAGTATTTAACACTCAGATGGAATCCTAAATACAGGATTGATTTGCTTTTACGGCTCATTAACGCTTTGCACACTATTTGAAGCCAGAATAAATTTTAGGAGATAATAATGATTTAGTAGTGCATGTTTCACTAATTAACACATAGTTGGGGGAGAAGAGGTGGATTCATAGATTTTCCAATGTTATTTACACGTAAGTAAATATAATGAACCCAGCTGGAACACGGCTTTCCGATGAACAATGCTGAAATATTAGTCATTAGAGCACCTGGTATTCACAAGCAGTCAGCCATTATAAGTACTGACCTGGCTAAACTTTGCTTAAATTCGATGACCGCACGGGACCCCGTGTTTCAATGTGATGTGAACGAAAGTCCAAAATACAAGAGGGACAGAGGGAAACAGCAAATAATATACAGAATGAGCTTATGTAATTGGATGGCAGAACATGTTCTGAGAGAAATATTGAGAGGAAATATATTATTATTGGAAGTTGATGACAGCCATGATCGCCCACCTCCGGAAGGGACATTGAGAAAAAAGAAGTCTGGTAAATAACATATTCGGCTGCCAAATGTGGCAGAGACTGGAGGAAGGCTAGTGGGTACATTGGGCGGAACGTCTTGACAAATATAAAAAAATGGAGAAAAATAATGATAAAAAATATGAAGTGATCTATAAATATAGATAACAGGGGAGCCTAAGAAATAATGTCATACTTTTCCGGAGGTCATTTGGAGCAAAATGATGAAAACAGGCAAGGACTCCATTTAAGTTCGACGGTTTCACTTCCGCCATGATAACCGATCACAAGATGCCAGTGTCTGTGCAATTTTCAAGGTGACAAGAGTCAGATGCGGCTTGCGGCAATGAATTGCTTTTTTTCACATTTTTAAAAACGACATTTATTTTTCGGTCATAGAAATAAAGTTATGCTTGTTTAATAAATGAGAATGTTACCCAGTTCTTATTTAGCTAAAAGCAATTTTTCTTTTGTGTTCGACGACGAATCCCAGGCGAGATTTCTTATTTGAAAACACATCTCTTTGAACAGATAAATTAGATACATTCTTTAGCAACACATTGGTGTGTATATGTGAAAAATAAAATTAAGTTTACAAACCAAAAGCACTTCAAAAATTGATCTATGGGTGAGAAGTATAATATTTTCATCAAATTAGATTGAGCAAAATGAGTCTTCTCATTAAAAGGTAGTTTTTTTTATATAAAGTTTATATACATATCGCAAACATCTGTTGTTAAATAATGTGGACAAGTTTTGTCTATTACGTTTTCTTATTGAATCTTTTTTTGTTTTGTGTTATCGTCAAATTTTTCAAAATTCATATTAACTTCATACGTTTGAAAGAATTGTTCTGTGTGCAGTTATGCAGCTGGCTTTAATTCCGGCGTTAGATGAAAACAATTTCCAGTCACTGAATGTCTGTCAGATAAACTCTCAAAGTAAAATTATATATATATATATATATATATATATATATATATATATATATATATATAGAAATTATTATAGAAATTGTTGATGCGTTATTTTTATGGATACAAATTATTTGAGTAAATGCTCTGTTTTTAATTAAACAGTATTAATTATATTTACCAGCCTAAATAATCAATGAATAATTTCTCGAGGCGGGTAAATATAATACACGTTTGATTAAAAACGGAATATTTACTCAAATACGTAATATCCATAAAAATGACCTATAAACAGAAATTATCTTAAAATAATTGTCGGAATTAATCCATTACATATAATATACATATATGAAGGCCTGTTCCTCTGTACCACAGCTTATAAGTGTGGCTAGACAACCAATTGCTTCAAGCCGGGATCGAAATCGATCGACTAGACATTAGTTAGAACCTCTACCCCTAAGCTATCGGCGCACCTCAGAGAAAGGGACTCTTTGAACGTATTATATACGTGATGTATATAAAAAGCTAAATCAGCAGCCAGAGCGCTCAATTCATATGAAGAGCGACGCGTTAAGCAGGAGCAGCTACTATTTTAAAATTCCTATTCCCTATAGTGCTCAATCGGTTGCTAGGTTTCATTTTTTTTATTATTCATTTATAATAGACGTGACTTCTCTCTGCCTGTTCTACAAATATTTCCATAGTACCTGCCTAGACAAGCATTTTACCTGACACCCCGACTACATGAATTTAAGCGTGATTAATTCTACTAGATTGGCAAACAGTCACTTTTTAACTAGCTAGATGCAACTGTCATTTCTACTCTAACATTTTTCTCTCGCGGATTTCACACTTGTGGAACTCCCTTCAAATTTCTTGCTTCCTTGATAACTTCAAGAATTTAAATGCACCTCAATCACCATCTTCTGTCTTCTTGAAGCCTATTCCTTTTTTGTACTTTCTTCAATCTCTCCTGCACTATTCTAAGTTCGTTCTGGGTATGAGTATATACTACATCCGCGTCCTGGGTAAGACGATAAACTACGTCCAACAGCAAGGCCTCTGAACAGGAGGTTTGAGGAGCGTGGAACCACCACTTAATTGCTTGTGTTCTCAGGTTAACTCAGAACCGGAGTGGTAGCACCCGTTAGGGTCCCAGGCATGGGTAAATAGTTAACTGCCAAAGTGGGGTTTAAACACCATGAAACTGTTAAAATATCAGAGATACTTTGTAAAAAATTATTACTAGCAATATATTATATATCAGCAATATATTTTAAACAAAAAAAATCACTAGCAGTACATGTTTGAAAAAATATATTACCAGCAAAATTTTGTCGGCATTAAATAACTCATTGAGGTTGACATACCGT
Organism: Acanthosepion pharaonis; assembly: GCA_903632075.3. Classification (NCBI taxonomy): domain Eukaryota; kingdom Metazoa; phylum Mollusca; class Cephalopoda; order Sepiida; family Sepiidae; genus Acanthosepion; species Acanthosepion pharaonis. The sequence goes on along the minus strand of CAHIKZ030000335.1, from coordinate 553,746 downwards.
AAAACATACCAAACAAAACCCCATTCTCAGTCTTCATATTATTATTCACTTTTCAGTCTCTGTAACACACTGCGTTCTAGTGACATAGTCGCCTTGTTTGAGAAGCAATGATTAAACATACAGACGCATACAGGCAGGCAGACACACACTCACGTATATATATATATATATATATATATATATATATATATATATATATATATATATATATATATATATAGTTGGACATCAACCTTTCTTTCAAACGTTTCGTTGAATATGACAGACAACGAAAATCTGATGATATTCTTTTGAGTTTTTCTAATATATTTTTTCATCTGGTGTTTTTAAGGTAGTGTTTGTGCGATGTTGCTGACAATCCAGTCAGAGATGTTCAGTTGATTTGAAATTAGAAATTTATATTCGACAACATTTTTACCAATATTGAGAGCGATTGTTTTTTTTTTTGTTTTTCCTCTATTACTCCCAAAAGAGAAATGATTGGCTTTTTCACTTTTGGTATATCTGTTAAGTGCGTCACCGTCAAATTTCTTTCATACAATGCCATTATTTTTCAGACAATAGCAGACCAACGACATTAAATAGTTTTATAACATCGTTATTTTGAAAAAAAAATGCGAGAGTTAAAGCCTGGAAATTTCTAAATATACAAATCATTCAGAAAGCCGTATTGTCATTTGAAGAGAAGTATCATGCGCCTGTCCATCATATTAAGATGCATCAAGAAAAATGAAAATTTATTTACTATCGATTTTTTGATTAATGATGAATTTTTTGTAATTGAAAATTTGTCGAAAACTGAATAATAAAAATGGCGAACTCTTTTCGTGATCGACTTGAATAATCTACATTTTCTTTGTTTTATTTTTGATAAATAGTTATATATAAAATCGTAATGGTAATTGCTATATTATTTGTTTCCATACAAGAAACGTTCTTTACTCATTGACCGACTGTCGGTTGAAATTTATACAATATTTCCCTTAAAACGATTTGATTTGTTTGTTCATTGGCATATCAAATTCTTATGGGCCAATTTAATTTTCTAGTCAGCTTTGAAGTAATGAAAATACGATATATCTTATACTGTTTTCATAACTGAGTACATGGTAGATGATACTCAGATTTTGTGCATAGACATGTTTATTACTAGAGACAGTGATATATGTGTTTTATGTTGTAGTTTTGTTGATATCATATTGTGAAATACAGTTTGATTTCTTTAAGAAATTATGGGATATTATATGTCATGAAATGTTTCATGTTGTTTGTTTAGTTGGTTGATTTGCTGGTTGATTTTGTTTAGCGGCATATCAATCTCTATGGGTTATTGAAAGCCGAAATCTATATATTTTGAACGCCATTGTATGCCTTCAACTACAGATTTGAGATGTATTGTTAAGAATTTTACTATAGATACGTATTGTTGGTAATTGATTTATATATAAAAATGTATTGCTGGTATTTTTAGTGTAAAAATGTATTTTTATACTTACATAGTCTTTTCTTTTTGCTTATAGTTGGGACCCTAACAGGTGTACCACCCTGAGGAAGGGTAGACATGGGAACAATAGCAAATGAAGAGGGGGTTTCACTTTCCTCAAATCGTCCCGATCACAGACTGTCCTCCCGGATGTAGTTTATCGTCATATCCAAGACCCCCTTACAATAGTTTTTCATGAAATTAAGTTTCTCTAGCCCACTAAGAGTTATTACTCTTTCTAGTAATGATGGGGGATTCCATCTAAACCTTGTTTTAATGTGTGGAAAGTTACATGCAATTTTCCCTTAAAGTTACATGTACTGTCTGTTTTAATTGTTGCTGCTGTTGAAAGTCTTGAATTGATGCGAATTGTTTTATTTGGTAAAATCATTGTTTTATATTTGTAGGGACAGGCTATATGATCAGATGAAGGATTGGATTCTTTAAGACTCAGAACATTCGTTCACTTTAAGCTATTTTTTATTATTGATCTGAAAAAGCGTTTATCCTTTACTTATATTTCTGTGATAGTTATTTATACAGAAATGACACTATTCAAAGCTTTTACAGTCTTTAACAAAAATCAGTTAGAAGCATTTACATAGCATATAATAATTTAGACATCAAGAGGCGTAGCAGACATTAATATATACTTACACTTTTGAAAACACTTTCTATATACAAATATAATGTAGAATAAATTTTTTTTTGAGTTAAGATAACAGATATACCATAGCGACTGTTTTCTGTGACGTAGACTTTAACTGATATCAGCAACGCGCCTTTGTTTATGTAGAACATATAAATGTGGGAAGCATATATATTTGCAAATGCATCATCAGTGACAGGAGAGCGTAAAAGATTTTACCGATATTGATAATTCAATAATATTTCTGGAAAATTACACAGCGAAACAAAATTTAAACAAATTGAAAACGTAACAAAAATGAGAGAAATACGTTGATTACTCGCAGCGCGAATGCGTTGATGTAAATGATGCGAGAGCAGAATAAAATAGACGTTCTTGAACAACGTGCTTTGAAAGGAGGAAAAAGAAACATTCGAATTGCAACGGATTACTGATAAAGTCTCAACACTGTGAATTATTTTAAATACCCTTTTAATGACATCTCCTTTCAGGGCGTAGTCGACAATGGTTCTTCTTGGATTCCATTTCATTATGAACTGAGGTTTGAGATGCCTTCTGGGAAAAGATAGCAGAGTATTTTCCAGTTACCTTCTCCTCGCTTTGGAAGTCAGCGTTTTCCTTCTACTTGATCACTGGCAGACCAAGGTTATAGAACGCAGTCAATATTGGTATTTAACCAATAGCTTGGAGAAGAAGAAACGGGTTCATGTCTTTCTGAAGGTCACTTATTTGACCTTCAGAACGACAGAATTAAACAGACTAACGTCGGAATTTGAACTCAGCACACCAATTACACGCTCTCACATCTGATACCGAACATATTATTATTATTATTTGAGTATGTAATGTCTCCTGTTTGTATCCTGTCGAGCCCAATTTAAACTATGGTCCTTCGGCCCTAAAGGAAAAATGTCATTTAATTGATAGCATTTTTCTTGGTTTATGGTATATTCCTAGTTGGGCGATCTTCTAGTCGACTTTATATTGATGCTACCTGGGAAACTGTTAGTAAAACTATCTAATCCTTTTCTCATGAAATATAGAGCTACGATTACTATTGATACCGTCTCAGCTTTCATTCCCCACAACTTGTTAATCGCGATCTCCAGGTCCTTGTATTTGGGCAATCTCTCATAATTTTTATGGGGCTGTTTCTCTCACATGATACTGCTATGTCAATAAGCATACACTTCCTGAATTTCTAGATTTTATGATAATAACAGGTTTTTCGGCTTTTATTTCCTTGTCAGTTCGAATTGGCATATCCCAGAGGATAGTTACAACGTTATTTTGGATAATTGTGTCAGATTGGTGATCATATCAACTCTAGGTGATTTCAATTTTGTGATTCTTGTATATCTTCCAGTGTACACATGTTACTAATTACTATGGCTATATTAATTTTTTTCTAGTTCCGGATATCCTGAGATAATCTATTCGACAGTTTCATCATATTTCCCACAGGTCCTTCATTTCGGGTTAATTCCTTAAATGATTATGTGACAGTGATAAGATGTGGTGGCTAGGTCTTCTTGTCTCGACTTTCAAACCGGTGTCTCTCCGCCACTGAATGTGTTTTCTGCCGATTCATATCTGCTTCTTGTTTTGCTATGCAACGCCTTTTGTTCTCCCTGATTTTTTGTAATTTGATTTGGACAAGTTTTTTTTTTCTGTTTGGCGAAGACGCTTCATTTTATTGTTGGTAGCGTTTCGAGCACATTAAGATGTTTCCTGAAAGTGCTGCTTCTTTGTTGACGGAGTGGATTTGGTGTTTTACTCTTTGCAAGAGACTGTCATTAGTTTTGTGAGGTGTTCTACAAATTCAATTGCTGTAATTTTTAGTGTTAGTTCAAGTTGGATTAGACCTCTGCCTCCTAATGTTCCTTTATGTACAACCTACTGTTATTATTACTATTATTATTATTATTATTATTAATAATAATAATAATAATAATAATAATAATAATAATAAATATCCTAATTCTAAACATGGCCTCGTCCCTATGACCTTTTTGTAGGTTATAGTCCTTGTTATCACGAAAAGTGTGTCCGGCAACAAGTCCTCTGATCGGGAGGCTTGCTCCAGCGTGGAACCTCCTCTTATTTGCTGCTTTATTCAAGTCCACTCTAACCCGAGGTGGTCGCACCTGTTAGGGTCCCAATTATGGGCAAATACTTAACCCCTGTTTACCAGTAATACATCTTTGAAAAATATTAACAGTAATATATTTTTGAAAATAAAATTATTAATGCTTGCATAACAATTAAATTTCGGCATTAAATGGCCCATAAGTAGTTCATATGCCACTTACCAAACAAACAAGCAAGTACATATTTTGCCTGGCTAGGTTACATGTAATAACCCATTCAGTACCACATCTGCTTGTAGGTTGCTTGAACTTACCGAGTAGTATATCTCCACTAGGGGCTGACTCCCCATGCATCTCTGCTAAAACGTGTGAGTAGTAGGGGGAATGGCCGGATGACGAGAAAGTTTTTGAAGCTAACTTTGGAGTTACATCGAGATACTACGTAGTGAACATTCTCCGTCGGAGACTGATGGACTGGGTTATCCGACCTGAAGATATTTTTAATTTGGGCCCACCTGCAAATTTATATACTGTTTCAATCAGAAAGCCTCACAATACCGTGCTCATTTGCTTTGGATGTGCCTGATATACATTTATAGAATTGGGGGTTATTATTGATATACCGGGTTTTGCATATTTGTACCTCGGCGTCGAATTTGTGAGTAATGACCAGGTTTTAGAGAAAATGGACACAAAAAGGGAATTTATAATTATAATCATTAACATCAGGAAGAGACAGTTGAAATTTCTGGGACACGTAATGAGGAAAGAGGGATTGGAAAATCAGATTCTCACAGAACAGATTGAGGGAAAGAAGGAGATAGGTAAGCAGTACGAAATATACTTGATGGAGCTTGAGTTATGGACAGTAGAATACAGTCTGCGTGAAATAACAAAAGCCTATTAAGAGCTACAAGTGACAGGGTCCCTTACGTCATGAAGGGACACGATACAGAAAGAAAGAAGCCCTATCTCCCAAAATACTACTGCTACTTGCTTATCAAAGGCGAATCTCTTTTATCATTGCTCAAAGTCAAACGACAAATACAGCCCCTTCCTAACTTCACACTGAGCACAATCTCAGTAATATTACCATTACAATACGAGAAGTTTCTAGATTCATCTTACCCCTAAGAAACAACTTCTTCCTCTTCTTCTCCCTCCAGCTATGGGTAAATAGGAGTACAGACTGGGTTCTATAGCCTTGGATGGCAACTGGTCTAGGAGAAGGAAAACTCTGAATTCAAAACCTGTGGAGGGGACCTTGTGGCACATAGTGCACCAGGTCTCTGTAATCGGCCCTTCAAAAAGTGTGGATGGTTCTGCACGAAACCTTCACCACTATAATCCAATTTCATGCGGGTTGGGGACCGCTTGTGAATTTCAAATTCCCATGAAACTTCAATATTGGAGCCGGCTCAACCGACCCCGGGTGAATGCCGTTACAGGTAAGAAACAATTTCTCAGATAACTTCTCAGACATCTTCTCAGACAAAATTCCACAGGTTGTCTTTAATAATATCAATGCTATGATAGTTATTCAATCGCTGCTTGAAGGAGAAATCCTTCCCTAGACTCTGGTAGGTGTCAAGAGTATGCTCGGTTTTCAAGAACGCGGGCGTGCAAACTTAAACCCTTCCATTACAGACCCATCTCTATCAGCAATTTCATCGCTAAGCTTTTAGAGGCCTTAATCAATAAGAAGGTCGTCGAGCACATAGAAAAGAACAACCTCTTCAGTGACAAGCAGTATGGTTTTCGGTCGGCCCGATCCACTGCCGACGCCCTAACTACCATCACCCGCAGAATCAGTGAGGCTTTTGATGACATACACAACTCGCAGATCATATCATTAGATATCTCAAAGTCCATCAACAAGTTGTGGCATAAAGGTTTACTGAAAAATCTCTCCAGTTGTGGATGCACTGGTCCGTTCTTTTCTATCATAATATCCTTCCGAACATGCAGGTCACTGGAGGTAGTTTTTAATGTCCAGTTCTCTGGAGTCCTAGTGGTAATAACAGGCGTCTACCATGCGCCATTGCTCGAACCAACTCTCTTATTGATCTATATAAATGATCTGCCTAAGAATATACTACGATTATTTGTAAACTGATACTACTATATACCGGCGCCACTCTAGTCAGAGATTACCAACTGATCACTCTTCCAATAATGTACAAACTACCCAACAGGGTAAAAAAACTGGCTGGTTACATACAATGCCTCGAATATAAAACTAGTTATATTTCTTCATCGCCGATCTGACCCCGAACTGACCAATCAGGATGAATAGGGAGCACTTTGCCTTGAAAGACTGTTGGGCTTTTAACTAACACCCGACCTAAAGTGGAACTCGTACGTACGGTACATTGCTAAAGATGTAGTTAAAATGGTCTGTTTCCTGTTCCGCTCCAGTAAGTACCTGGCTTCAATTGCTATCCTGTAACTTTACAAGAATCAAATCAAGATATAATTGAGTACTGCAGTCATAAGTGAGCGGGAGCTACCCAAACCTCACTCTCCAGCGTTGATAGAGTCCAAAACCGTTTCTGAGCCCTTGTTGGTGACGATTTATTCTCCACCCTCCAGTCTCTCTCACACAGCTGTGTTGTTGCAAGATTCTCGATGCTCTACCGCCAATTCCACGAAAAGTACATTGAAAAAATTCATTCCCTGGTGCCACCAAGTCAAACATTCACGATCAGAACTCGCCATGCCATTTACAAATAGAAAACCACCCACATTCTCTACGTATTCTAACAATACTAATAATGATTATTAATAAATAATCATAATAATATACATTAAATACACACAGACAGAACAATCAAATCTAATCGGTCAGACATCGTGATCAGTGTAAAACAGAATCTGCCTTCTTATTAACATGACAGTCCCTGTAAATTGTAATGTATCTACCATGTTACGAAGGGCATTATCTATGTAAAATGTGTGTTTGTTGGTTATTTAAATGCTCAGTCGAAAATGTCATGAAGCCATTTATGAAATTAGGTCTCTGGTTGGGACCCGGAAAGAAACGACTATACACCAGAAATCAAAGGAACTATAATAATAATAATAATAATAATAATAAAGACAATACAAAATAAACAAAAATCAGAGTATACAATGAATTAAAAACACATCTGCATCTGAGACATTCACCTTAAGAAAGAACAAAAAAGATTAACTGAAATGTTATTGAAAAATTTATAAGATCAAGAATCTAATAAAATTTGATCTCAGAGAGCATGGAGAAGTTTAATACTTTTTTAAAAAAATGTTCCCCTATTAATGAACGATTTAAGTTGTTTTTAAATACGAATTCTGCCGGCTAGACTAATATACATTCTAGAGGCTTACGGCAATCGCGATTAAGCAACGTTGAGCTTGCAGAGTACGTAGATGGCTGAATGCTTGAGAATATAAGGTTCTATAAATTTAGATATACGGGGGTGAGGTGTAATGGTTAATTTCTCGGAATAGTTAATCGGAGAGCCGAGTTAGAATTCCAGTCGTGTTCATTATATTACCTTACTCACAAATATCCTTGGGAAAGGTATGAATCCATCTCTTCTCCCTCCAGCTATGGGTTAATTAGCAAGACTTATATCAGTAAATTATTATTATCTTCAAAGACATTTTTACCACATAGAAATAATTTCTGGCTATATAAACACACCACATTAGGTTGATAAACTATAGAAAATGAATCGATCTAAACTCTACTTTCAAAACTGCATATTATTCTGGGAGGTCGAGCCTAAAAACGAGGCTCTCTGTGATGAATCTGAAATATACTAATATGGACTAAATCTACGGGAGTTGCTCCGAAAATAATTAGTTTATGTTGACAAATACGGATTTCAGTGGTATGGCAGTAGAGGTTCTACTACTTACTGTCGGAGTTCATGTCTACTATCAACATTGTGTCATCTACACAACTTAAATGTTGTTAAGATTGTGTATACCATTAATTAGTCCTCTTACGATTTTTCCTTATATCAGGATCGCCTCGCTGTAAAATTTGAAGAAATCAGGCGAGTACATATCTTCTTGTGTTAAGATCCTTTCTATTTTTATTTTATGTTCCTATCAATAAACCGTATTTTTGCCTTGCTTCAGATATTAGGCATTATGGTAAAATTATTTCTGACAAGACAGTTTACACAGGAGTATCTTTCGTATTTCTGGACGCGAAGAAAATTCGCTGATAGACATACAGAGATTTTTCTATATTTGCTGAGACCAAGTGGATGTAAGCAGTTTGTTGGTGACTAGCGTTTCAGGATCATTGTTATGAAATAACCAGTCGCTTTGCTAGAGCAGATTTCTTTTTTGTGCGCAGAATGAAGGTTCTTTCTCAGCACTAGAAGAAATTCATAGCCACTGATGATGACTGTGCGAAAGAATATAACAGAAAAGATATTGATCTATACAAAGGTGTCATTGTGTTCCCAGTGTTCGTTTTAATTTATTTGGAAATAAAGTAAAGGCATTACTTTCGAAGCGTTCCCTCGTACATTGAATCTATAGCTGTTCTTGAACTTGGCTCAACTGAACACCAAGTGTTGATTTGTAAGTGCCTCATTAGTAAAGGTTGTTACTGATCCGTCTCATTCTTCAACACAAAAACGGTATTCTTTTATTTGTTAGCTAGTTTGATGTAGTTTCTTGTTCCGGGCAATTTGTTGCAAAACTGACAAATAACAATGATTAGGCATTACGTCTCTTGTCCATCGTTGTGTTAATTATTGTTCTACTGTGACTCTTCTGTCTATTAGCCTCCAGTAAAACAGAAAATGAATAATGATTTTAATTCTTGACGAATCATTAAAGTCAAAGTTTATTTTTCTGCAGATGGCTTCTCGAAATTTAATTATGTTAGATTACGTTTACATTACATATTGAAATTAGCACCAGCCTGTGTAAAGTTTTTGTCAAAATTTGTCTCCTAATTGGGAAAGGCACTAAAATCATTTTTTAGATAGCACAAATTTCCCGCCGTTGATTTTTGATACAATGTTAGTAATATCTGTGCATAATGCTGCAACATTTACTAAACAATTTTTGATTGCGTAAGAAGTAAATTATAGTGTTTTGTTTACAACTCTTAAGAAAATACATGATAATAATAATAATAATAATAATTATTATTATTATTATTATTATTATTGCTGTCATCATCATCATTCTCATCATCATCAGTCTCATAACAATTTGTGGTCGTAGTGTCACTGCTAATCTGGGATACTGACCAGTTTCCTTCATATATCTGTGTTGACAGTAGGAATTGTATCATTCATGGCAAGCTTGTGCCTTGATCAAGTCGACCTAGGTAGAACCCATTCCTCTCCAGATTGAACCATAACCGAAGTCCTCCAAATTAAACTTTCGACATGGTCACGGACGATTGACCGTTGATTCCACCATTGCCCATGACTTCAGTTTAGGGATCCCCTCGGCTAACCATGCCATCAACATCGCATGGGATGCATAAATAGCTATTGAGCATAGATTTTTCATTGAGCAATATGGCCGTTGACCCTAAAAATGGTTCATCCGACAAGGTCTTCTATTTATCCTGCTGTGCATCTAATCAGAAAAAAAAAATTTGGTGGATCAGCTGCTTTAATCACTGATGAGTCAATCTTGCTGTAGGTAGTCCTGATTTACATGGTAGCAGTAGCACTCGTAAGGTGACCTGACGTAAAGGAAATATTTAGAAGCTTGCAAAATCGGTTCTACTTAAAGTTACTTAGACGACTTTTAACGGTTTTGTTGAAGTGAGTCAAAGAGAAAAAGAATACATTGGTGGGAAGAAATGCTAATAAATGAACAATATTCAAATCAAACAGAAGATGACGATTGATTTTGCATTTAAATATTTAAAGAATGTAGGTATTAGCGAAACAATAAATTGTAACAGATTTCCACAGGTGAGAAGAATCTATTAGAATAGAACATACGGCTACATCTATCTATTTCAACAGTAAAACGATATGACCTAGTTATCAATCTAGCAGTACGCTAAAATTATGCGGTCAAGGTACCAATTAGGTCAGGTCATTAGAACGGCTGTCATGAAAATGTTTATAGAAAAGACAGAGGGAAGCCAAATCCCGGCGGCGGAAAAGTGACTGAAGTTGAGATATCAGGTAAAGACAGCTTTACAATTCATTCTTTGGATTTTATCGAAATCTGGAGATATATATTTGGAGCACCAGACCTGATATGACAGCCATATTCTCAGGATTCATTGGCATGTAGGAGAGTAACGATTACATATCAATTTAACAATATATTTTTTCCTAATTACATTTCGCTATTACTTAATAAATTGCTCAAAATCCAAAGACGCATATTCATAGCGATATATGTTATATCGCCGTTAATATGCGTCTTTGGATTTTTGTTACACATATCCCGTCATCTGTTATGACAGAAATTATATAGTGTCATGGGGTCCACCCCTTTTTCATATAAGTGGACTCTACCAGTGTACCTGGACTGCTGCCGTTAAATACCCAGACAGTCAGTGAGAAGAGTCGGATAGTGAGAGGGTAGTCAGAAAGAGAGAGAGAGAGAGAGAGAGAGAGGTAGAGACAGAGAGAGAGAGAGAATATACGAACGGAGATAGTGTGAGGTAGCCCCTTGTAGAAGTCAGTTCCAAGCACGTAGACTCTAAGGAAGTCCTACTTCGAGACTGTATATATCTATCTGTATTTGCTACTAACCGTGTTCCTGGGTTTACTAACAGTATTACCCTTTGTATGATTGTGTAAATACATTTTATTTCTTATATTTAATTATTGCGTTTGTTCTTCATTGGAGACCGAATTCATCTCGGAATCCACAACTTATAGTTATACTTTTGTTTCTGCTTGATCATGACATACCCAATACGTAGCTCACATCGCAAGCTACCTCTTTTGCTGACAACTATGCATTTGTTATTCTTACAATTAATAGTTCGTCCTCTCCTCTTCATCTTTTTTATCTCGTCTAACAGTTTCTTCATTTTTTCATTCTGAGTCTTCTATCAACAAAGTGCATCTTAAGTTTTGAGGAATATGACCGCCGATAATAAATCCTCCTAAAGAAAATGTCTGGCTGGATAGGTTAAATTGATCCAGTTGAAATCGCCTTCCTGGTTCTATGAATCTTTCTTTTTTTGGGGGGGGGATTCCCTGAAATATGTATCTACCGATCAGAAAGCTGTGGTTTCCCAGTGAAGTCTACACTCTTGTTGCAATATTAACAGACTATTACGACACATTTCTACAGTGAATAACTGACTTGTTTGAATTTTAGCAGAAGGATAATTCTTAGCAGTGGATGTTTATTTTGAAAAAAAAATACTGTTATAAACAAATACAGAACAAACGGCAGACATTTTAAAACTGGCAAGGAATTCCTGAATATTTACACCTTTCAAGATTTTCAACACTACATGTCTGGTTGAGGATTTCAAACATTTCTTGATATCGGAGAATTTTTCAAAGAATTCCTTTGGGTCAAATCGAGAATCATTCTGTTATGATTGATTGCACTAAAGTGGAAGCCAACAGGAATGCAATATTTCTGAATAAATAATGAGAGATATTAATAATTTTTTTTTTAAATTGCAATAAATTTGGAATATAACAAATAATTATACAATATTTTCACACAGCACTCGCAGATAGTAATTATTTTTTTTTGTTATTATCACAACGATTTGAGGTATGAGCTCGCCTTCTGGTTGTAAGAGTTGAGATAAATTGGCGGTACATACATTTTTGTCGCGGTATATCACTTAGGTCTTCCTCTGGGCGAAAACCATATGAAGCATTAACTCTCTTCACTCTGAAACCACATACGATGATATTTTGACATTTGTGTTAATAGTTTGATAATAGTATTCTCTCAAGTATTTTGCCTGCAATCGAATGGCTTATGATTACTGCGTCCTTGATGTTCTGGGGGTAAGTTGACCTGGTTCTAAAATATGGCAGAAAGTTAGTGAAATGGTCGATGCATAGCGGGAATCAACACCTACAATTTCTCTACTTGCTTGTTTCACGAATTTTTGCCATGTAAATGCTTTACATATAATGGACGTGGTTAACTGCCGAATCTTTTCTTGCTGATCTGATATTTACGGATAGTAGTCGCAGCAACAATAAGAAGAGTTTCAATATGTTTTTAAAATTCAAACAAAAATATCGGAACTGATTTGTTTTAAGTCAAGGTTTTGAAATATCTTTAGCATTTATTTAAGGATAAATCTTCAAACTGTTTGTAATGAAAAGCACAATAAAAAGCAGATGGTGCATTTTTTTAAAATCGGTATCATCCCATGCAAGGCAGTAAGACAGAAGGAATTACAGGGTGTGGAATAGTTAGAAATTGAAATATTAATAATGAGCTAGAAGAGAAAAGAGTAATCAGGAAGGCAGTAGATAGCGATTGACATTTGTTATATAGAAATAAAGTATCACCCGACACTTGAGTTTGAACATAGATCCCCAGAGAGGAAACACAGGCGATCCCATTATTGAATTAAGTAGACCACGTGACCATAGATGAAACGCATAAGTAGGAAGTTGCATGACGTCTAAAAGATTGCCATTGCTGTCCTATCCTCTATTACTATTCGCACGACTATTTCTATTGTATATTCTCTATTATTATACAGACCTCTTTTCTCTATATTATTCACTATATTATTTCTCTATTCGGATCACTATACGGATTCGAGTGAGCGATGTCGAGCAATTAATAGCAGATGGCTATTGGAAGGCGTCTGATAACAGCATTGTTCAACGGCGTACTATAGTTGTATCTGCGACTATAATGTCTCTACTTCAACGAGCATTACAAAAGTGACAACGAGTATTCTTTGGATTCACAAAAGTGACAAGGAGTGTTCGTTGACATCACAAACACTTTGCATTTAAACTTGTGCAGATAAATTTGGCTGGAAAGCATGGAGCCGGAAGGGATTTCTATAAGGGATAAATGCGGAAAAAGAAACTGCTAGCATAGTTTATACGGTTACCCTTAGCCAGCTCAACTGTAAATGATACTTATAATAATTAGTACACTCTTTGAATTTAAGTTAATACTATCTGTTATGATTAAAAACTATTTGCAGTAATATACTTGGCTGAATGAGATTTCATTATGCATCTTCTGGGTTGTTCATCAATGTCGACATTATTTTTATCTCATATACGTAAAAATTGCCAGTTATAGCCTGAAAAGAGAACACAGAATTTTAAAGTCGGACAATGATCAAAGAACAGCCAAAATAGGAACTGTAAAAATTATCATGAAAATTGCAAGAAAAAGAAAGTGACGTTAAAAATGTTAAAACATTAAGTGGATGATGATCAAGAAAAAGTAAATTGGCCAATTCGCTGTCGTTGTGAATGTGAACAGAGTATAAAAGTTGCAGAATGCTAAATAGATTAACTAAAATGATAAACGCAATGAATGCGGCAAATACGACAAAGTGAAACATGGAAAACCGACATATAACTGTATTATTTATTGACGATTCAAGAGTTACATTGAGCGGAACACTTGTCAACAATTTGAAACAGTCTGTGAAAAGGATTGAACAAATATCGCTTAGAAAACAAGCGGTGGTACTTGAATAATGTGCTGGTCTATAACTTTCAACAGATCTGATGGTAGTATCAAGAATGCAAAGAATTATTACATGGGGAAGATATTTTTTTATGTGAGGTAGACAATAGGCAATATGCTTTAAGCTAAACAATATATTCATGGAAGGCAATGGTCATTCCAATTTCTCACTACCTTTTTTGCCTACTTTCTTTTAATAGTCCTCGACCTCTCTAGATAAGAGTTCAATAGAAAACTTGTAGCCCGTGTATAAGAAGACTTATGAAGAATATAAATTATTATTCAAGGAAAGACGATATCTAGGAAATTCAAGTTAAGAATAAGTTAATCTGTTTCTAAATGGAACAAGGAGTGACTTGTTAATTTTAACGCCTCATAAACGAAACTTCTCCGTTTTGATAATCTAAGAGAAGCTGTTTTACCGTCAATCAACATGGCAAATTCTAACCACTACGTTAGTGACACCTTGCGCCTTCTCGTACGAACGTATCAGCTGACATGAAGCACATTGAATCAATATACTGAATCAATATATTGAATCAATATACTGAATCAATATATTGAATCAATACATCGAATCAATTTTTAATTCTGCATCTATCTTGGTTCAATATGTCGTGCTCGACAACCATTCTAGTCAGAATATATTTCCTATATATATATATATATATATATATATATATATATATATATATATATATGATTTATTTATTTCCCCCCTCGTTACATGTATATATACTTGTTTGTTATTTTAGTGTGTTTCCCCCTCTTTTTGCTCTTCATTATCGTTAATATTCTTTTCGCTAATCCAACGATTGTCTCCTGATGAGATGTTGGCTGAAAGGGCCCGTGAGACTTTTAAACTAAAATCAATGCATTCCTTGTTTTTAAATCTATCTATCTATCTATCTATCTATCTATCTATCTATCTATCTATCTATCTATCTATCTATCTATCTATATATATATATATATATATATATACGTGAGATATTCGTCGTTGCTTTGAATATTGTTCCTACATCTTGTCTGGTGCTCCTGCTATATATTTAGAGATTCTAAAGAAACCCAAAGAATAATCTGAAATGTTATTGGTCCTTATCTGGCATCTCATCCACAGTTCCTTTCTCACTACGATAACGTAGCATTCCTGTACCTTTTCTATAAAAACTTTCATGGTAATTCTTCTGAGGAACTTTCTGCTATGGTATCTCGTGATTATGAATTTAAACGTAGCATTGGCTTGGCACAGCGTCTCATCATTTTACACTTGAAATGGATAGATGTAACTGTAAGTTCTATGCAAACAGTTGCTTTAATCCCACTTCTCGCTTGTGGAATTCTCTTCTGGACACTTTTCAATCAAGTTAGATCTTAAAAAAATTAAATTTTAATCGTTATCTTTTGTTTTCTTAATTATTGTTCTTTTATTCTGCCTTTAACATTTTTCTTATATTCTCAGTTAGTAACACCTTTCGTTATGGTGGCTTTATTGACTTACTTAGAGTGAAATGATAAAAAGAAAAGGATTGAAAAAATAATTATCTAACCAATAAAGAGATACACAGGTTATTCGAAATACACTATATTTCTGAAATACTATAGGATCAGTGGACGGTCACACAAGTCTTGCTATATACATATATATATATATATATATATATATATATATATATATATATATATATATATAATATATTTAAGATATGCAATGTATGGGTTAGAGTGCTCGATATAAGA
The DNA here is from genome assembly GCA_903632075.3 of Acanthosepion pharaonis. Lineage (NCBI taxonomy): Eukaryota > Metazoa > Mollusca > Cephalopoda > Sepiida > Sepiidae > Acanthosepion > Acanthosepion pharaonis. The sequence goes on along the minus strand of CAHIKZ030000335.1, from coordinate 538,145 downwards.
GAAGTGGATATTGATGTCAACGCACAGTCCCCGTATACATACACACACACACACACATATATATATATATATATATATATATATATATATATATATATATATATGAAAGAGAAGAAGGAAGTGACGTCACTTTTTCATTGGTGCTTGAATTAGGGAATCCGTAATTAACGAGTAGGTCAAATTTCCAGGTGAATAGAAGGTCCTCTCAAATTCTTCTGTGAGAATTTTCCTCTTGGAGGAAAATGAAAATGCTAGGATTTGGAATTTTCTTTCACTCTCTTCGCCTCCTCTGTTACTGATAATCGACAAGTTTAATCTACTAGCAATAATACTGTTCATAATTTTGGAACTATTTAATACTGCAAAATTTTGTATCTCTTGGTGAAAAGACGACTGATTTGAATCTCATTAAGTAACAGAGTTGGTATAGTGTATTAGCTTGAAGACAGCCGCGAATCATAACAACATATCCGGCCTAGTGCGAATGTACGTCGGTGGTCATCAAACAAACGTTTAAGTCATCAGTTCAAAATAATATGATGAAGAGATTAGGTCATGTAGTATCAATTTCAAAAACAGTAGAAAACTCAACCTAACCAGTGAGTGAAAGAAATGAATATCATAAATGGATATCACATGTAAGTCAATGGGGAAAAATGATATAATTAAAATATTGATATTCCACTCTACTTCTAACAAAGAATTAGGAAGTAAACCTCAGTCAATACTGGAAAAAGCGATAACAGCTGTTGAACTTGAGAAACCTATCTCCCGGAAATATTTTTAAGAGAAAGATTTTATAAATTTCATACGAAAGCTTCAATGAATGAGGAATGTTTCCTTATAAAGAAACAACAAATGTTACAATTACTATATTCAGGAAACAATGCAGTTATTAATAAGAGCGGAAATTAATGTATCCAATTTTTTTTTTGCAGCACTCGCCTTACTCCTTCATAGTAAGCCCTAAACTTAAACTTAAGCCATAAACTTTTCACTTCACCCTCATATAGGAAAAGGAAAAACAGTATAAGTCTGTGAAGTAATATTAAATGCTGTAATTATTTTCAATATTAAATGAGTAAAAAATAATGAAAGAGTCCATATTAACATATAAAATATTAAAGGAAATATCGAGTAGATGGAATATTGCGGTATTCGAGTATATATTGTTAAAGTTGATGTTGGACTTTGCGTTGAAAATAATAAAATCTTACATCTCCGAGACATTTTATTTGCAATATTTACTAATAAGAAATGATAATATGAATAGATCCTTGCCAGTCATATTAATAATATTGAATTTATTTTGTTTGCATATAAATCGCAGAGCTGCTGCCAAATATGGGCAAGAGTTGGCAGATCGCCGCTTTCTAGTATCGATGGAGTCCAAATGCCTCTCTGCTTCCTTGTGGGGGAACTAATCATTTTCCATCCTCCAACTCTATTCTCACAGACTAAACCTCGAAAGATCTCGCTGCACTACGGCTATTTCGATGAAAAGTGTTCGGAAGAACTACATGCTTTAGTTTCCCTAGTACTACGCTTCACGGCTAGGACCCGCCATGGCACGCACATCAAAGAGATCCAGACTCATTCCTTTTGCATTCTATTGGTGAGATGTAATTTTAACTTGAGCAGCTTCTTCCCACCAACCACTGTTTTATTAAATTGACTCTCGAGAGGATGCCTCCCCCATTACTACAATCATAACCTATTCGATTCTAGTGTTAACCTTTATCTTCCTCACATATCCAAATAAAATGAAACTTTTACTTTGTAACCGTTTACCTCAAGTGGCTTTTGGGTTATGTAAATACAACATCATATATTGTCCAAGTATATTTAGATTTGGCGCTACATAATCACAAACAAATAAATGTACCAAATAACAGAAACTACATCATTTAAGGAATTTCAACAATTGTAACAACTACAATGGCTATCAGATGTAAATCTAAGAGAAACTAATGTTATTATCAAAAATTTTAGTTGCTAATCTACACTATTTCAAATAAAATGTTAGGAAGGAAGCACTCATCAATAATGGAAAGAGGGATCACTGAAAGAAATTTTATAAATTTCAGTCGATAATAGTATTGGGTGCTTGGTCACAGAATGCCGAATATTTGCTTATAAAGAAACGGCTAATATTACCATTATCATTACCCTTACCAAAATAGGTTGTTTTATAAGAAATATCTCGTGAAAACATTGGCTGCCATAATAAAGTCTAGCAGTGTTAATACATGATCAGATAAGTATACATGTAAACTTATGTAATTGTGTTATATGGACAAATTTATATGTAATGCCATCATCAAGAAAAAAACAAATCAAATTGAAAGCAATGAAATGTCCAACTTGAAATGATAGGACTCAGGTGCACTGGCTGTTAGGATAATTGTATTTCCCGCTTGAGATACTAAATCGTCGGCCGTTTTGTCTTTCTATAAAAGAATGAATACACATGGATACGTATATATATATATATATATATATATATATATATATATATATATATATATATATAAAACATGAATTCATTCCGAGCAAGGCGATAATGACTCTAAAACGAAAAAAGGGCTACTGACAGTGAAAGAGAATGAGTAGGCTTTAGAAGTAACAAGAAACCGAAATCTAAACAGGAAACAAAAGATAAACATGTACTCCTGTTCAAATGACCGGGAGTAATGTGAATCTGACAAGAGGCGAACATATTATACTCCTATTGATGAAAATAAATAAATAGTAAATAAAATTTCAGAGTTAATATTAGACGCTAGGATTATATATTTAAAGGAAACAGAAACATAATCCCAAAGAGGAAAAATGATAATCTTCTACCCCTGTTCAAAAGACCTGGAAGGAGTGTGAAACGGATATATATATAAAACAGACAACGTTAAGGGGTCATTGATTATATTTTATTTCCACAGGAAAGTGATTTTTTCCTGGTTCTTCACATCACATTTCTAAGTATAAAAAATGTTTTCCATTATTTCATTTTTATTATAGAAATCATTATAGTATCTCATATAATAGGAAACCATATTGCATTTCATTATTATTATAGATATCAATGGATCCTAATGTTTTTTTAATCAAATTAAATTAATATTCGCTCTGGTTTTACATTGAGCTCTCTGGACTACATCCTCCAAGGGATTATCCATAAAATTTCCAAACATTTCATTCTCTCTCTCTCTCTCTCTCTCTCTCTATATATATATATATATATATATATATATATACTATTATTATTAAAGACAGATGTTTTGTGATGATTAATTTTTAGTTTTCCAAATTACGAATAATCCTTCTCAGACAAAGATGCAATTCCGCCAGAAATTGATTGAAGTTCATATTGGAAGAAATAGGGTTCAAGCTTTTGACTATCTTAAGTTTTGACTTTCTTTTTGGAATGTCGGACTAAACCCTTTATTTGTTCTAGTTCCACATGCCATGTCTAATGGATATCAGTTATCTCCTATTAATTCATCTCTCCGAATTCTCCACAGCCTTAGCCAGGTACTGAACTCACAACTCTTTGTGTCCTGTCACTGGATCTAACCAACGCTTTTATCCACTGTGCCATGTATCCTTAAGGGCATATGGTAAAGTTGATAATTGTTTTTATGATTGTTTTCTGCTGTATGACTATTGCTTTGAAGATAATAAGTCTCTTTTTACTGTTCGATTTTGCGTGTTGTTGTTTAACGTTAATATGTTCGACAAAATTAATCGACACCAAACGTCTGATGTTTTTAATAAAATTTGCCTTAAAGGGCATATGCTGCATAAATAGACACACACACGCACACACTCACTCACGCACACACAATATATACTAATCTATAAAACCACCACAAACATACACATTTTTTTATCTGTGTATGTGTATGTATGTGTGCATTATTTTAGATATGTAAAGTCTCTTGTCATAAAAGGTATCGATATAGAACGGTTTTCGTTTTAGTACGGACCTTAATTTGAACTGCAAGAGATATTTATGGTAAAGATGAGCGTCCCAATGATTTAACAGTAGAAGATGCTGTCGCTAATACGTGATTAAATAATAATAATAATAATTATTATTATTATTATTATTACATGTTAGTTCATGAATGTGGATAGCAACGGACCATCGTGGTTGGAAGTCGGGAGGCAAGCAAAGTGATTTGGCAGTCACATCTACACACTTCGAAACAGCTTAATTCGGAAATCGCCTGAGTATAAAGAGATATTCAACCTGAAGCTATTTTAACTTTGGTCTCTCTTGCATGATCACCCGCTGCTATTATCAACACCTGTCACCATATCACGCACATTTGGCGGTGATGCATATGCATGTTATAATCTTATCATACTGAGTGTCATGCTGGGTATATTCGGCTATATTTTTATCCTAGATTCACATTCTTGTCGCGCTGCTTCCTCTCATACTACTACGACTACTACTGACAATAATGATAATGAATCGAATATTGTACGCGATGGGTAAATTGTCGCCATTTTATAGTTTTAATTTCACGCATGAGCGTTGTTTTTTTTTTGTTGTTTTTTTTTGTCGACTGCACAGTATAGTATAGCCAGTTGTGCGAAGTCTGTGAAAAAAGTGCACCATAATGCAATTCACTGCGCCAGAATTCCAGTAAAGGCATGCTGTACTGCTTAGTATTCGCACCGGAAGCTCCAATTCGAACATTTCATATAGGACAGCGCATAGGATTTAGAAGGAGTTGGATGATATATCCAGTCAACATGTGTCGTGCCTCTTCCGTAGATAGGGGATCATGACTCTCCACAATTTCCTGTCTTTGGGGGCTCATAGAATATCTGTCTTTTTGATATCTCTCCTCAGCCAAGTTATGCTAACCATTGACTTAGGTTATACTTTGTTTTCTTCTGTTACTCTTGACTTCAATATGTCCTGTCAGTGTTATATTTTCTAAGCATCTTTCCTCATTATATGCCTAGAAATTCAACGTGTCTTTTTTCTGATTGTCAGTGGTGTCTTTTTTATTTCTTTTTCTTTAAACTTTATCATTGCTCAAATTTTCAGTACATTGTATTCTCAGCATCCTTCTGTAGAATCACTTATCTCTCTCTTCTACATCCGTGAGTAGATTGATCAGAATATAGAATAATCGTGTTCAGCATTCTTTTCTTTGTTTCTAACGAAATTTTCCGATCTTTAGATTTCCGTGTCGCATTTTTGTCTTCTGTTATTTCCCAAATTAATATATATATATATATATATATATATATATATATATTATTGTGGATTCTTTGTCACCAACGAAATCTTCATCTTTAGAATTCTAATATTTTCACCCAGGTTAATGTCCGTCTATCAAACTAGCCAATTTATTAAACTGTCTTTGAGGTCCGTTTTATTCAAATATTCGTTTGATTTCTTTTAGAAAAAAGGAGTAATTTTGCTCATAAAATAATTATGAGACGCTCGCCTTCTTCTTGGTGGAATCAGCAGTCTGAGTCCAAATTTCGGCCGTAACTGTTACTTTAATTTCACATATATACCCTTAGAAAAGGAATGAATCTATCTCTTATCCCATAACTTGGGCTAAAATAATAGGCTTGACAGGTATTTTTAACCTCCGAATAAAAATCAGTGGCTAACATTTCGTAAGCTATGCTTAGTGGGTTTGACCAATTAACTCTTTTGTTGTGGAAATCGTGAAGCCTAAAACACATGAAGCCTAGAAATTACTAATATAAATTAATTCAAATCATATATCTTTTGTATGATTCACTCGATACCAAACTGTAGTACATTTTAACTGAAATTAAATAAAGAATTAAATGGACGATCATAGCTCGCCACAATTTTCTTTATAGAATTAGAGAGTTTCTAACTTTATATTTACATACGTTCTATTTCTGCTATTAAGCACTTTACCTATAAATATAGCATATGTTAAAATAATATTTTCCCCATATATCAGTAATAGATCGTATGTAGACATAAAAATTGACAGTGAAGATACCGTCAAAAGGCAGAAGATTGCCTTCAAGTATGAAAAAGACAGTCACCGCTAGGTGTTAACACTAGTGTACACTTATATATATATATATATATATATATATATATATATATATAGATACACCCACAAACACACATAGAGATATGTAGATACACACACACACACACACACACACACATATATATATATATATATATATATATATATATATATAATTTAATTTAAAATAAAACAGACCACTTTAAAGTTCCATGCATTTGCATTTTGTAGCGGATTCTGAGTATACAGATCAATTTTGTTTCCATTTTCCTTAAAAGTCACCGTTGCTTACGCGTTTCATCCATGTCATTCTTTTAAAAAACGCATCATTTAAAATAATATCTTTCAACTCCTTCCTTGTGAATACAGTTAGTTACATAAAATGAACATTTAGCAGACGAAATTTACTTAAGGACTAAGTGTATGCCTATGAATTTATTGATCTATCTTCAATATATATATATATATATATATATATATATATATATATATATATAAAAAAGTAAAGCTCAACAACAATGGCGGCAGAAGTAGCCTATAGATGGTTTGTTATGGCTTAAAAGATCAAGTGATTGGCAATCAGTTGCGGTTGATTTTTTTCGGGGGAGCTGGGACCTTGGGTAAGACATACAGCTACACAAGACAATGAAGCCTAGATTAGGGGCCAGACTTAGGGTACCTCGAATCATTATTACGTACTGGTGATCTTTGACTAAGATCTAGCACCTGTTAGCCACTAAGGGTTATGGTTTTGTTTGTTTTTTGATTTTTTTTTGGTAGTGGGGGGTAATATACACAATGGACACATGGGAAGGGTGTTTACATTTTTTATTTAAAGATTAACATGTGTTTCCCTCTATGTATCTCAGTGAGGGAGTTAAATATCGTTAATTACCGCTTCTCGCCGAGTGCGTCGCTATATTTCTTATCAGAGCGAAAATGTTAATGCGCTTGTTTAAATTTTTTTTATGAAAAATCGTAGATAACTGCTGAACCGAAGTTTATCTGTGACTGGACATTAAATTTCCAAGAAGTGCCGCAGTGCGCGATTAAAAGCTAATGGATGGCACATTCGATACCCGATCAGTATCGGATGGTTCACCATGGAGAGGGTTTATCATATGAAAAGACCCGAAACCCCTAATAAATCTCAGCTAAAAAACATTACCGATGATGTGTATATATATATATATATATATATATATATATATATATATATATATATATATATATATGTACACTTTTGGTCAAAAATCTCATACATTCTGAGTATGAAAGTGATAATAGTTATGTAACTAACAGCCAATCAAAAATCTTTATCAGATTAAACCCGTTCTCGGAAGTTAGTGAACCTATCAAGTAGGTGAATAGGATAGACTTATATTACTCATTAATTTCTCCTTAAAAAAAACTAACATCCTTCTGAATGCACATCATGTCAGGAGGCATATATTATAAAACATATACTAACTGAAGTAGGTGACCCAACATCTTTTCATCACAAATATTATGACAAGAATAGTGTAAAGGACACCTTCAAGAAGATAAAAGTAGACTACCCTATATTACTTACAGGATGTTGGTTTCATACGACAAATTATAGCACAAAATAACTTCGTTCTTGAGTCATAACTGGAGAGTGATGGAATCAACAGCTCAAGGGATTGTTTATTTAAAGCCTTATACATATATATTTTTAAATAATTTTCGACATTAAATAACTAAAAGACTTGTTTAGTGGAAGAAAAACTAGGTAATCCGTATGGGTAAACCTAAGCACGATAAAATCCAGAGAGCTCGATGTAAATCCAGAGCCAATAATTTAAATAAAAGCAGACCACTTTAAGGTTCCATGTAATAAATTATTTCACCACAGCCCTTTTAAAGGACTGCGGACCATGAGACTTTACTTCCAAACAAAGAATGAAAAGAAAATTTACACATTTTTGACGGGCCGTATTAAACATATGTAAATTAACGAAGTGAGGAATTGAGTGGCACATAAGGTGGAAGGAGAGCTTGGAGAATTTGAAACTCCCGTGACATTTTGAAGGAAAAAGCTCCAAGAGAATTAAACGTGCCGCAGTGTTGACGAGGATTTTGAATCGAAGGCCAAATGGGTTGGTGTTGTGTCAAATGGAAATATATTCCTAATGGGTGCATGGGATAGAATTTTATGGCGGGGCATGATCTCTTATGTCTTGACGAGACACGACAAATACAATAGAATATAAGAATTAATCAAAATAGGTGCCATCGATTTCAACACATCTGCCAAGGTTTTAACTATATGGCTTGAACCCTGAACAATATATCGACATTTATATAGTCAATAAACTCCCTACAGGTATAATTTGCTCTTGTTCGGAAAAAGTCCATTGTTTAGAATGAGACTGGAAGATGTGTCAATAACTAGAGAAAATGTCTGGGGGATGTAAATAATAATAAAAAAAAACAATTGATTTCTAGGCCGTCAAGAAGTTATTTAATAAAAATTATAATCGTATTTAAAATGTTGTTATTTTGAGGCAAGCAAATGCATTGTAATGGTCGATTATGTCAGTTTGCATTTTATTGAAAAATAGACAAAGGTTTATTTCCGTTCGTGTGACTATCTAAAATTATGTCTTGTAGATATGCTTCCAAAATGTTCCGAAGAAAACGATGCTTACACAGAAATAGAAATTTACACATGAGAAAATAGGAAATAAGAAATAGCCATAATATACCCAAGCGAATGCACCAATTCGTACAGTTTTATTTACATATCCATGAAGTTTAAGCTTCAGTAATTTTCGTTCTTAAACAAAAATGCTGTGACTACATAACATTTTTCCAGATACCTTTTGATCAAAACTGTTTGTAGTCAAAACGTAACGAGCATATCCATTTTAATACGGCATAAACGTTTTTCAACACATATTCTTGCTTGTCCCTACATGTGTTGTACAATCATCGATACAAACTTCCGATCGTTTTTATGCAATATGTAACTATTAACTCTTTACCATATCTATTTGACGCTTTTGTCCCATTCATCCATACAAAATCGCGAGGTTGTTTACTGTCTGTTTATCTCTGCTCTTTATTTCTTTCCCTGTGAATTATAAAACTTAAACGTCAGCTTTTATCCTTATACGTGTCTAAAATTTCAGATGTCTCACTACGATTGTGTGACTTGTTATTTCTTGTAAAGCCTATGCGATGTTAAAAGAAATCATATGCAAAGAGATTATTCAGCATCTGTTGCCATATTGGAGATTAGATAGTGCATCGCAATTTATCACTCCTTTGTTTGTTTCTAAATTCTTTAAGCACGCCTTTTTCGAAGATATTTCAGGTAGCCTCATTCTGATTGTAACTAAAAGTTATATTATAGCGTCCATATTCTATAAACCTCTCTGCTTAAATGTTCTGTCCATTCTCAGCATTCGTCGGTAGGAACATCTCTATTGCTTCAAGTTCTTCACTTGTGACGACATTGTTCAGTATTCACTGATATATGGGAGATTATATATTACATAACAAGACAATAGGCTTTTCCATCATTCTAATAAAATTTTCTATCTTTTACTACAATGCTTAGTTTCTGGAAAGTAACTTTCGCTATTCGGATGTGCCTTTAATTTTCTTCGTTATTGTCCGTCGTCTGTTACTACATTATCAACTTTCTGTACCTTAATTCTGTGTAGTTTAATTTTTCATAACCACAATAGAAAGTTCATAAACTTTTGGCAATAATCCTGAATGTTGCCAACTTAAACTTAATACCTAGTCTTTTCTTTTCACTTTCCATTACAAAATTGCTTATACTTACCAATTTCTTCAGATTTGCTGCCATCAAGAGAGTGTCATCCGCTTATTAAGGTTATGCACACCGACAATAAATCCTAGTAAGTCCTATAAATCTCTTCAGATCATTGCGCTGTTTAGGTTAAATAAAAGCGGTGAGAAAATGAATCCTTGTTTAAATCGTCTTTCTGTTACGTATTCCTAGAGTTTCAAGTAAGTCTTTGTGTCAATTTATTCAATGTTTTTGTGTAATCCGCGAAACAGGTTTAAGTTCTTCTGTCTTTGTATTGCTGACTCTATAGCATTTCTTTTTCGAGTATTTTGAATAACACCCTACTTACGGTTAATTTCTCCAACGGGATTTATTCATTAATTGGTAGTTTTAATGACAGCTCATTAAATCGATTTTCTGATAGAGTTCGCATTTTTCTGCATCTTCCTTCTTTACTATTGCCATGAAGATATGTCACCTGAGATATACCAGTATTACACCGCTGTTATTTATTATTTCAGGAAAGCACTCGATCGATGGCAGCATCTCTATTGCAAATCTAATTGATCTTACTACATTGATTCTAGTCATTTTGTCTAGTGTTTATCTTAACACAGGTTTACTACTAAGATCTTTCCTTGTTTTCTTTTTATTATTCGTTTTTTTTCCTCACTTGTTACGGAATACTTTCTCAATACATTTGTTGCGTATTATATTTGCTTTGATATTATAAACCGTGCTGTTTTGGGATTTTACAATTCAAATTGCCTGGTGCTGATTCTAAGAACAATCATCAATTAATTTCTCCTTTTTTTTTAAAGCTTCCTCAATGCTGACGTGTTCCACTTATGGTATTCTCAAGATTCTGCTGTAAAACGACAACTGTGCTACCCCAAGCCATCTGTGGGTAAATTGTCCAGCATTCACTTTCACATAGGAAGATTGATATAACATATCATTCCAGCACTTTTTTCTTTATTTGTTACGAAATTTATGTTTCTTAATACTTAGTTTAGCTTTTAAAAGATATCTTTTGATATTGTAATGCACCTTTCAATGTCTGGCGTTCTGTCATGATACATACAAGATTGTAAAATATTTGTACTTGATTGATCTTGACATCTACAATTAATAACTCGCGTATTGGCCTGAGTTTCTTGTTACAGCCATACATTCTGGATTCTTACCATTGATAGATTGTCGGTTTCAATTTGTTAACTTGCCAAGTTATTCCTGTATTTGTCTTTCTGACTACCTAGTGTAATTTTACAAACCTTATGTTAGGTCTGTACTGAAAAACAATAAATCCTGCTAGGACTTCTACAGGGTTGATCAATTTTTGAGGTGACGTATTTTAATAGGTCGAACTGTGTATATCCTGTTTTTATTATCCTTTCTTTTCAGATAACTAATGAAAAACATCAAGCGATCTCAGTAATTAAAAAAAACACGTTGTGATTGTTGACTTAAAGGAAGCGCACAGTGATTTAAACATTACTCATTTCCTGAAACTACACAATCTTTTGTTGTTAAAGTTCTCAAACAGCTGGAAGCCGCTGACGGCTACAGTAGTAGCCAATCTTAAAGCGTTTACTAAAAATCATAATACCATCAGAACGAAAACATCTGAACGAAAGTAAAATATCGATAATGACCCTATAAAATCAATCGACAGTATTGATGAGATGTTTAAGTTTTTCAAGGTACTATATCGGAAGAATTGTATATGTGGACTTCATATACAAGTCACATGTTATAGAGATACCAATTCATGTCTGAAAATACAAATTGAATAATGAGAAACCTGCATGATGTGGTTTTTCTCTGTTGAGAATAAAATGATCAAAACCAACAGGTCAAGCGAGGGAATGAAATATGGGATGCAGAGTCACTGCAACGATTGTTTCCGGAAACTGTAGTGATTCTAGGAGTCGGGATCATTAATGCAGATATCATGCCTCTTCACTGCTTTCCTCAGAGCTTAAGAGTCAATGCTACACACTATAAGGCGTTAATGGTGAGGATAATGAATCCTTGTTTAAAGGAAGATCATATCAACAAAACTGTACCGTCTCATAAAACGACCCAAGATTGGAAGAGTTACAATTTCCATGACGACATTACCGTAAACATATGACCTCCTACTTCTACAGCCTGAATCTATTGAAGTAATACACTTGGGGTGTAGTCGAGAATGTAGGTCAATCAATATACCACCAACGTTATAACATCTCTCAAGTCAGCCATGGCTAGCACGATGTCCAAAATGGATAACGGTCATGTGATTCGTCCCTGTCAACATTTCAAAAGGAACATTCAAATGGCGTCTTCATTTAGTAGATGCGTCAAGGAGAGAGATTTGAGAATATCCATTTTACTAATATTTCCTATAAAACTCTTCTTTTATGTCTCATCCGTATTTTATTAATTTCCGGGAACCATTCTCAAAGAACTGAGCAACACTATAATTCTTTTACGGTCGCTTTATTGTCAACGTTAAATTAAACCGGGTAGCAGACGCATCTCTGATGAAACTATATTTTTAGACTTTGTTCAAGAAATTCCGATGTCCTATGTCAAGCAAAAACAAAAACAAAAACAACAACAAAAAAAACACCAAAAAAATTTAAAAAAACATCTAGAAGGTTAACTGTCAGAAAAGTATACAGATATACGTTCTTAACATGTTTTAAATTGCGTTCGGCCAAACATATAGATTTATACTAGACCACTCATAAATATGTTGGGTTCCTTGTAAAAACAGTTCATGATACAAGATTTTTAATTTTTGTTTGCAATGCAAAATATTTTAATAGATATTATTACTCACATTATGCAACAATTCTTGGATCATGCGATAAGAAATTAATAAGAAAAAGTTCTCTTCTTAAAATGGAATTGTAAACTGATCTCAAGGCCTTCCCATTCAATTAATAATAGCCCTGGTGGAAAATTTATAGTAACTTTATTATTTATCATATTATAATTTTCAAAGGTAAAACTTATTTAAAAATAACAAAAAACAGAAAATACCTAACAGCAATTGTCTGTTTAGGGATATTCATATTTATTGAAATAACATAACGATATAATATGAAAGTCTTTTTTTATATGCGTGGATTGATACAAGATGGTTATAGCAAAAATACTGAATTTCCTATTAAAAATGCCGTAATACGGAAAAAAAGATTCTAGCTCATAAACTCTTTACTCTTAATATAATTTGGCCCAGCACTCGACAGGAGATCCCAGTATAATAAGCCCTCAAATTGGCAGGGGTATAATGTATCATTTAAGTTTTATATCAGGAACACACACAAACACACGCATATATATATATATATATATATATATATATATATATATATATATATATATATATATATATATATATATATATTTTGACGTTAAAAATAATGACGTCAAAAATGTCGTTTTTGACGTTAAAAATACGTCAAAAACGACATTATTACGTCATTATTTTTATATATAACCTATATATATATATATATATATATATATATATATATGTTTTTTAGTATTATATAAATATAAAATTGCAGAACACAGACGACATTTTTGCATACATCTTCATTTGTGACTACTTCAGTATAAATTTTAATACCAACATTTGCATAATACCATCTGGATTCCCGAAATTTGTTTCCATTAACAAAATAGATTTTGCAACTCTATACAGAGGCCATTGCCTCAAGCGTATCTCAACGAATGCTATACAAAACAGACCATCTATACTTTACTGCCTGAAGTTATGTACATTCGCATCTGTGTTCAAATAAAAGTAATATTCCAAGGATGACAGCGTTTTCATTATTTTGATCTTCTAAAGAACAGCGTTCTATCATGGAAAAGAACTTATAGACAATCTTGCAATATCCAAATCTTTCTGTGTAGACTGAGAAGAAAAACAATCTTACCATGGAGGGTTTATTTCTATGTCCTCTTTCGGCATGCGGTCAAAGAAAAATGTCTGTCTATCTTGCAAATAATTAATAATCACCGATGAATAATAAAAGAACAATAAAAGAAAAAAAATATTTCGGGTAAAAAAAATATTTATTTTATTTGATGTTCAATCATCCATTAATTTCTTACATATTTAAAATGTTACAAATCTCCCTGATGAAAATAAATATAAATACAGATTTAGATTATATAATTTAAATTTGAAAAAAAAAAATTTTGGTGTGAAATCATAAATTTTATTGCTTGTCTTTGGTTACAAATAAAAGAAAATCATAATACAATTTAAGTGAGATTGCGAAAGGAGATTAACGAATACAAAAAAGTGTTAATTGATTTTAATGTGCTTTATTATTAGATAAGCGGGTCAATCAAAATTACAATCTTTTATTGAATATTTATCATTAATATTTTGCTTATAGTATGAAAACACTTTGATATACCAAAAATAAAACTGTTTTCCTCGAAGCTAAAACTTCATAAAAGACTTCGTCAAGTGCATAAAAACATATAAAAGGAAATATTTATGTAGACGATATAAATTGACTACAGTTTGAATCAACACCAAGAATTAGCATGCGATAAAGTTGACAGAAGACAGCAAAAATAACGAAAAAATCTATTAGATTCATTGAAAAAAGGATCTAGTCATATCTGAAACTTATACTTTAAGAATATTTTGAAACAAAAGCCAAAGATTTGTGCTGCAGTAATCAAGACTAAACAAGAATATTTGTTGAGAGCAAAATTTAATTTCTTTTTGTTATTTCTAGTTTATATTTTTAAAGTTTTCGGTTTACAAACAATTATTTCGTCTTCAAGTTTTAAATTTAAAGGAAAAAAAATTACAGCCTGATGATGGAGACATGGTCTTCGAAAATACTTGCTTAACTTAAAAAATATATATATATATATATACAATAGAAACATCTGACAACAGTTTTATAAATGAGGATCACATCATTCAATGGATTAATAGTATTTTAATGCATACATTTTGTTCCAATAGCGAAGTGATTTCGCCATTAATCGCATTAATATTGGTGATTGATTTTATGTATGATTATTTCTTTATATGTATACATACAAATGTATATATATCTATATATACATACACACACACACACACACACACACACACACACACACACACACATATATATATATATATATATATATATATATATATATATATATATATATATATATACGAGGAATCAATGGTATTTTTTCTGACATATCTCCTATTACTGCAAACGTTATTTTGGTATACTCATGTTTGAGTAAAAGCCCGATTTTTAAAAGAATGTGAATTAAGTCTACCGGCCTGAGTATCTGAGAAAATTAAGGAAGGGACACATTTTTATCATTTAAACGTTATTCCTTTGGCCGATACTCATATTTGAGAAATCACAGAAGCGCACTGAAGAGCCAAGATTAGTTTCGCAAAGAGCTAGGATGTCGGGAGACATTCTGAAGAGGAACGATTCCACGCAGCAGAATTTTGGAGAAAGAAAGTTTAAGGGATTTATGTGTTTTTTGATGAGCTCGTTTTGATTTATAACTTTGGTTGTTTAAGTTTTTAGGGAATTCATTTTATTAAGACTATTATCACTAAGAATTATCATGTTAATTACATTTTCTACATTGTATTTGTTAAATTATTTCTACATTAGCAGGAATAATTCTATGAACACTATTTTTAGCGTAACATTTCTCTTTTTTTATGAAAGGTGGCGTAACTTTCGAAATTATAGAAAATGCATTTCGACTCATGTTTGTTTTCTTTGTCTCTAAGTATAGTTTCAGCATCGTCGATTTATTTCGCTATCATTTATCATTCAAACATTTTAAACAACATTTGTTAATAACTTTATTCGTTTATCCTTTTAGCCTTTTTTGATTATAGTAAATTTTTGGGAGGAAAAGCGTTTCGAGTCGTAACGTTATTTCGTTTTGTTTACTTTAATATTACTATCAGTTTTTTAAGCAATAACAATAATAACTCGTATATTTGATGATAATTTCATACTCTTCTTATTTATTGATTATTTTATGTTATTGTCACTACAGTAATAATAATGATGATAATAATAATAAGAAGAAGAAGAAGAAAAAGAAGAAGAAGAAGAAGAAATAAAAATGGTACATTTGATGACAAACTGTTCACTCCGTCATCCAGTGTAAGATACACATGTCTGTTTATGCGTCGATGTTTCTGTGTGCGTATACATACATTTTGAAAAAACAAATAAATGGAAATATGAAAGGCTGCAGTAATTTGCGTGTCATCCTCTGATAGTCGCTCCCTGTCGTGTTGAAGTGGCTTGCATGTATTAATGAATTTGAGAGCGATACCATCGAAAGTTGTAACATTATGATAGGGCTACTCTCGGCAGCAAGGTCAAAGATGAAGACCGAAACTAAAAGCGACCAACCCCAAAGAGCTCAACGGTGGAACAAAATGGGGAATATTATAAGGAACCGACCATTTTCTAGCATTTTTAGCGTTGGATCTTATATACAAGTTCCACTTGGGATCTGTGGGAATATTGAATCCGTGTAAATCTTCAAATAATGGAATAGTAATTGAGAATACGGCCGTTCATGACTGGAATAAATGCAGGTTTTACTCGTTGATGGAACGTTAATCGCTTAGTTTTTTGAGGTATTGAACACTAAAGCCAGGATCTGATCATCCAGGTTTTAGGAGATATAACTTTGATAAAATCTGCATAAATATTTACCAATGATCTGAGATTGACCCTGAATATATCGTTTATAAACGTTTTGCTTATAGAAAAATCATGTATAATAATGCCTACACCCCATTCATTGAAATGTGAAGAAAAATGGTTTTGTTTGCTTTGCTTTGATTTACGGCATATCAACCTCAATGGTTTATTTAATACCGACAAGATTTTTATTGCTCGTAATATTTTTGTTAAAAGATATACTCCTGGTTATATTTTTTTCAAAAATGTATTGCTGGTAATATTTTGTTTTTCAAAAATGTATTACTGGTAATATCTTTTTTCAAAACTGTATTGCTAGTAATTTTTTTTTCAAAAATATATTGCTGGTAATATTTTTTTTTTTCAAAAATGTATTGCTGGTAATTTTTTTCAAAAATATATTGCTGGTAATATTTTTCTTTTTGTCAAAGATGTATTGCGGGTACATTTTTTTTCAAAAACGTATTCCTGGTAATTTTTTTCAAAAATATATTGCTGGTTATAATGTATTGCTGGTAATATTTTTTCCTTAAAAATTCATTGCTGGTAATAATACTTTAGAAGAATGTATTGCTGGTACTAAAACCTATATTTACATATAATGTTTTGACCTCAGTTTGGGGGTTACGTATTGGCCCATAGCTGTACTTTAAACTGATATGGTAAGTTACAATGAAAGAAAGAAATTGAAAGTAAGAAAGAACAAACAGAAAGAACTTAATTAACTGCTATATATATTGATACAATTAGCGGAAAATAAATTAGAAAGACTGAGTAAGTAAAGAATTTGAATCTGCACGACATGTAATATTTTAAAGTTTATTTATCGGTTACAGAAATAAGTATACTTTTAGAAATAAAATTATAATTTACCGATATTATTTGATTCTAAAAAACCTAGAAACCAAGTCCTTGCGAATGTACTGATTTTGAGTTAACACAGACTGTCTTTATATTAAAAAATGTTACAAGGTGTTTCTAAGCTCCTCAAAACCTGTTGATCAGATGCCTTGCTGTCGGATGTAGTTTATCGTTTTACCCAGCCCGAGGATGTAGTTTATCTTCATACCCAGGACGGCAGAAAAATGGATTCTAGTATATTTTTGTTCACATTGCCTTATTACTACTGCATTATTAAAGTACATAGAATTTTAGTTTAATTTCTGCAAAAGTTCGATTTTTGTTTAAAATGTTTGAAACGCAAATGTCATAAATAATGACGAGAAAAAATTAATCTTTGTAACCAAATTCAGAAAACAGTAGCAAAGTGACAATATTTTTTTTTTAATTTTACGTGTTGGCAGAAAATAAATGATAACGTTGTCAGTTACTTTTCTCTTTAAAATTAAAGTGCGTGATGTTAAATAATTTCGGAAATTAAATGCGTATTCCTGAAACGCACTTTGAGTGCAGAAGCAATACTGTTTCGTACATATTAATTCAATTTGATTGATAGCAATCAAATTTCGTTCGAAGATCAATGCGCTGACCGAATATATAACGTTTTGAATTTACGCTCTTTATTCAATCTTCCATGAATAAGAATGTCTCTTTGTAAGATTCTGCAGAGAACAGCCTGCCTGCTCTCTCTCTCTTTGAAAATGACTTAGTCAAAACAAAATAGTTTAGCCTGCCTTCAGCAACTGTCTCTTATTCATACATGCTCACAGCCAGCTATATATTGCTGTTTCTCTGTCATACTAAAAAAAAACTATGCTGATTTTGCTTCTGAGCTGTTATTTTAATATATCTAAGCGGTAACCGCAGTCTATCTTCTAGTAAAATTACTGAAAACCATATTATTTGTTTCAACATAGAAATCAGTAATATAATGTGAAGACATCGAGACATATTGAAAAGTTCTGTCTAAAATCAAATTGATGGTGTAAATTCTCTTAAGGAACCAGGTTTTATAATACAATCTAATCAAAGAGCATCAAAGTATGTAGTGATTAGCTATGGCCAATTTCAGAATAAGTAACAAAACTGTCCAACAAAATGAATTGACAAAGTTTGTAATACTAAATCTCCTCGTATTCGAAACACTCAGCTCATCAAACCTTCTTTGCTTACAACATTATTGCCTTACCATGTGAAATATTTCACATTCAAAGAGGGCAATCCACACTGAAAAAAAGAAAAAAGGAATACAAAGTAACCGTAAACTGGATTCGTCATATTTCTAATCTAAACAGGTCTGGAATATTACAGAATATTAAGTCAATAAAAATTGATAAGATGTTTTATGTACAAATTTAATGTCTCAGATACACTTTCTAGTAAGACAAATCCTACTTAAATATCAAATTTTATAAAAGTTATTTATTTATATCCAGAAATCTTTTAGTAAATATATTTTGAAAGGAAACGTATTAAAATAATTATTTCGATTAAAATTGGGCAATAGGAAAAATTCATCAATATAAAATGTTATAGCAATAAAGAAGTTGATTGATATTTTAAATATTGACGAGAATACATTGCTGAATGTTGACAAAAGAAGGTAGCTCATGAGAATGTTTGGGAGAAAACGAATGGAGATAAATCATTTTTGTTTGTTTGTGAATATGGAAAATTTAAAGGTTTTGAATATTTGGATGCATAGATTTTAGAGGATTTTGCTTAGAGATTAGATATTTGAGTTTGCCTGAGATAGATAGATAGATAGATAGATAGATAGATAGATAGATAGA
Source organism: Acanthosepion pharaonis (assembly GCA_903632075.3). Taxonomy (NCBI): domain Eukaryota; kingdom Metazoa; phylum Mollusca; class Cephalopoda; order Sepiida; family Sepiidae; genus Acanthosepion; species Acanthosepion pharaonis. The sequence continues at coordinate 518,902 of CAHIKZ030000335.1, read as the reverse complement.
TAGATAGATAGATAAACAGACATGATAGATAGATAGATAGATAGATAGATAGATAGATAAACAGACAAGATAGATAGATAGATAGATAGATAGATAGATAGATAGATAGATAGATAGATAGATAGATAGATGAAGAAAATAGACAGAGAGAGATAAATGTTCAAAAGTATTAATGAAAAATGTAAATATTCTCGAGATAAGAAAATGAAACTAAAAAAAAAGCTGTACTTTAAACTGATATGGTAAGTTACAATGAAAGAAATTGAAAGATAATAAAAGAACAAACAGAAAGAACTTAATTAATAAACAGCAAGATATATATTGATACAATTTATAGATAGAAAATAAATTAGAAAATAGACTGAGAGAGATAAATAAAGAAATTTGAATCTTCTCGACATGTAATATTTTAAAAAAAAAGTTTATTTATCGGTTACAGAAATAAAGTATACTTTTAGAATTAAAATTATAATTTACCGATATTATTTGATTCTAAAAAAAGACTAGAAAAAGAAGTCCTTGCACGAATGTACTGATTTTGAGTTAACACAGGCTGTCTTTATATTAAAAAATGTTACATATAGAGAATATAGTAAACAACGGTATACATATAGAATGTATATAAAACAACGGTACACATATTGAAAAATGTATATAAAACAACGGTACACATATTGAAGGTATATAAAACAATGGTACATATATGGAATATATATAAAACAACGGTGCACATACAGAATAAGATATAAATACGCTGTATTTGTAAAAGACGAATATCTTATAGCAAATGAAAACGTTTTCTTTCGTCTAATCTTTTTCTATTCATCATGATTATGGGAATTGATAGCTACCGAAATTATTTTGTCAAATCGATTATCTAATATATTGAGATCTACTGTCATGATGTGCTTCTATTACAGATACCAGTATAACGGGAGCTTAATATAAATTACTAAAATATACGTAGGTGCCAATTACCGAGAATAATGAATTTGTATCATATTCGATATCTACTTGACGCCACTCTCAGACAGGATGCGACACCTGGTCACTTTAATGTGGGGAGCACGAGCGCATGTACTCGGACCAGGTCCAAAAATAGCCCAATAATACAATGATGTAGGTACTGCCGCGGGCAGCGGTTCCCCGGAACCGGTCACCTCTCAATTTTTTGATTGTCTTCTGTCCGAAAACCGAGACAGAAATGGGAGATGATAAACGAGATTCGATACAGCGAATCTCGCAAGTCCGACTCGCAAGACTCGCTTATCATATTTTGCTCATCCCTTTACGGCCTGGGTAATTATATAGTCTCTATGACTTCTTTTTATGTGCGATGTCCTTTTAGGACATGGGTGATCATGGCCCTCCACCTCCCTCTATCCCTAGCAGCTATCAGCAAACTCCTTTCATTCTGCTTCCTCACTCAGACCACGTCATTCACCATCTCAGGCTCGTCACGTATGTCACGCACTGTATTCCCTTGTCGCTCTCTTTCCCTCTATTTTACCCGTGAGTATCAGATTCTCCAGGCCCTCCTTCCTCATTATGTGTCCCAGTAATTGCAGCTGCCTCTTTCTGATGTTAAGCATAAGCTTTCTCCTTGTTTGTAACTTCTCTGACCTCATCGTTGTTCACATGCTCGGTCCATGATATCCTTAGCATCCTTCTGTAGAACCACATCTCCGCCGCCTAGAATCTCTTCTTCGTCTTTGAGGAAATCGTCCAACATTCGCTGCCGTAAAGAAGGACAGATGTCACATAACAGTTCAGTATTCTTTTCTTCGTTACCAAAGAAATCTTCCTGACTCACAATACTCTGCTTAGCTTTTGGAATATATCTTTAGCCATCCCAATGCATCTACGGATCTTATCGTCGCACAATACCGTCCTCTGTCAAGACGCTTCCTAGATATTTAAACTTCTGCGTCTTCTTGATTCTAGTGGACCTTACTTGCAAATGACATTTCGGTCTCTTCCTCTTCCTGATGACTATGCATTCTCTCTTGCTTAGACGTTTCGACTTCACTCCCCGTCGTTACCTTCTGTAGGAGATTTTGTAATTTCCTTTCCGTGTCTGTTATTAGTACTGTGTCATCTGCGTATCTTAGGTTGTTAAAGTTGTGGCCGCCAATGCTAAACCCCAGTAGGGTTTTCATTTCTCAGAAATACCTCCCTGTATAGGTTGAACATGTCGGGTGAGAAGACGCAACCTTGCCTTACGCCTTTAATAATTGTATATTCACTGAACTCGTTCGCTATGCATGCTGCTTTGTGTCTATATAGGTTCTTGATTATTCTGATATCTATCCCGAATAGAATCAAGGTTGCTGAGCAGTTCCATCAGTAAGGAAATTTTGCTTATCGATAGATATTAAACCTGGTGAAAATCCTTTAGAATCTTTTTTAGATGTTCTTTTCATATAAATACATAAAGAATTCATAGTATCAATGACTATACATCATCACGGCATTTTCTTTTATTTATCGTCATGCGCTTATATAACCGTACTCTTGATTTTCGGTTACATAATCCAGAGGTCCGCTGTTGTGAAAAATAATATTAGACAAATCTATTAATATGACACTTTTACTTACCATGAAAGTACGCAAGTTGCAGGAAAAGAACGATACACTGGAAAATAGTTATTTCGTTGCAAAAGGTAAAAATGGCTTCTGTCGTCCACCTCACGTTGAGTGGAAAAGCTTAAGAATAATAAAAAAAAAAAGAAATCGAGAAGACCTATCCCAGGAAAGTTGTTTTAAAACGAGTTTCTTCAGAAACCCCCCCATTTTCGAGGAGCAATCGCACATATCAGCATTGTTGGTGTATAAAAAATTAAAAAATAACGCTGAATGATAAGATGCGCAAATTAACGATGATATTATTGATTTTCGCCACCTTGTGACCGAAATGAAAAGAAAGGTTCTCTGAGAAGTATGTTAATCCTCTGTTTTACTTCGAGCTCAGTCGATCACCCGAAATCACTCATGTTTTCCGCATCTACTAAGAAGAAACTATCCCCTCATCGTGAATATTCAATCAATGGCACGACCTCTAAAGATTCCAATATTTCTAACTTCAAGGGCAATCAATCAGCTTAATATTGCGTATTCTAGGACGATTTCAGTTTTGATTCGATGAATTATTCGTTGGATTGTTCGAAGTTTGAACTCCTTATAAAGCTGTGTTAGATAAAGCATAATAGTCCGAACGTGACAGATCTGGCGAATACGTCAAATGTAGAATTCGCCAACCCAGCTCAATAGTCGTTAGGTGTGACTTATTTTCAACACGAGGACGGTGGTTGTTTAGCAGCAAAGTCATTGCTTGTTTTTTGTTTTGTTTTTTTAAATGGGTATTTATTCACCAAGAGAAAAAATCCCAAGATGCGAGTTTCGAATTTGTAAGGTCAAAATCAAACAAGTACGAAAGTTCAACTACCTTGGATGTGTTTCTTAAAAGGATGTCAAATATGATAAGAAAATCGGTTCATGGATCAGTTATAAGACATTTAGTATAAGAAATAAGGAAGTTGAGCATAGGATACGCCAGATATAGCTTCACCCAATATTACTAAAACACTAACCTGAAAAACTGGATCTTGCACCAAAATGTGTGAGAAATATCTAAAGTGATAACTGTTTACAACAGGTTTCACAGGTCGATGACTAAATATGGATTCGAGCGAGTTATGCGCGTAGGTCTATACTTCTTGGAACCTTGCGGATCGTCGCTAGAAAATCTGAAGACATAATAAAATAGCGATTTCTGTCTTATAAAAACTAAATAATATACAAAGAATTGGGGAAAAGTCATTAGAAAAAAAGAAAAGAGTAACTCAATTACAATATAATGTCAATCCTCATATATGGCAGAGTATTCTGGACAATATTTTCATGGATGAAGAGAGGTATTAAGGCAACATGATTATATAGATGCATCCAGAGAATACCATTCACGGAACATGTGATAAACAGCAAATTTAGGGAGAGTTAAAGATTAAAGAAAACTGCAATTTTCAAAGTCTTCCTGCAAACAATATTAGCCATTCAGTTCTCATGATAATGGTAATGTCCATTATTTCCTTATAAGGAAACATTCGAAATTTAATGATCGAACACTCAGTGTTGCTTTCGGTCGAAATTTATAAAATATTTCTGCTATTTTTTTTTTCTACAGGAAAATAGATTTCACAAGTTGACCAGCTGTTATTGCACTTTCAAGTATTGATGGGAGTTTTTCTTTCCTTGTTTTTTTATTTTTTGTTTAAAATTGTGCAGAACTTCGGCAAAATTATTTTATTATTCCTTCTTCGATCTATCCATTTCAGTTGTCGCTTCTGTCGAAAGTCCTCAAATTATGTGTCTTCTGTTATCTGTTACAGTTCTTTGTTTGCGATTGTGTAGCCGCAGTTCACAAAGTTCGAAGAAGTATAATTCCACGTGCATCAATTGCTCGAAGCCATGTTTAGCCATTGACCTGTGAAACCTTTTGTAAACAAATGGCACTTTAGATATTTCTCAAACACTTTGGTAGAAGACTCCAGTTTTTCAGGTTAATGTTTTGGTTTTGTAGTCTACGGCGGAACTACAACTGGCGCAGCGTAATCAATGCTCAGTATTCTTATTTCCTATATTAAATATTTTATAATTGATCCATACAACGATGTATTTGAAGTGTTTAGCATTTTATCATGACGCCCAGGGACATGACATCATTGTATTCATACAGTTTCAAATGATAGAAAGAATTATCTCGAGTCCTATTTCTTTGAACACTTGGTAGAGAATTTTGATTTTTGTTCAAGACCATTCCTATCCCAACAATGAATGCTTATCACACGGATATAGCGCCCGTCATCCATTGTACGTTGATCTCAGGAGCGGAATCAGGCACGTTATTTTTTTATTAATAGATTCATTCTGAATGTGGCATAGAAAGCTTAAGCAACCTGTGCTCACCTTTTGACTAATGTGTTTACATATGCGCACAGCATAGTGCAGGAATAGGTTAAATACATTGTGGCTATCATTTATTTTTTATCTTATTCCTTGTGAGGTTTCATTATTTGGGTCCTCTCTAGACACGTAGGGACCGATATAGTTCTGCCAACAAATCGAGATAACCAGTGAATTCTGAGTTTGGGAGACGATTTTAATGGATAATAAGTGGATGTCCATATTGATGTGGTCGTATGCTAACTTGAGATCTATTTAGCAGGTATAGAATTTTTTTTTTTGAGATGTTCGCACTTTCCTGGGGTTGTTTGATGATATATATGTAAACAGTAAACCCTTACAAGAAAGAAAGCCAAACTGGGTTTTGAGGAGTTAATTTTAATAGAATGTTGAGTTTAGTTAATACTTTGTTCATTAGTACTTTCGCCATAATTGATGCAGTTGAGATACCTCTGAATGTGTGAAGGTCATGAGGGCACATAGTGCATTATTGCATGATACACTACACATTTTTGGAATGGGTTTTTGATTCCACAATTATTTCGGGAAATTTAGAAAACTGTTTTTAAATACGGATACAATATTTTCAAAAGTTCCACTTCAATGTTAAGTGATGCTCTATCATTATTATTATTTTTATATAGCTTTCAGCACCACCTCATCATTAGGTTCGTTATCATTTATGTTTAGAGACAGATACTGTAATATTCAGATATATACAGGTGTATATTCTATTTCCGCGGGCATTTTCAGCTAAGTGTGATCAGGGTTGAAGCGTGACTGTCTTCTTTTTCAGACCAGGGCATCTATAATTATTTGTTTTGACATCGCGATTTTTCCATTTCCTCTTCATTCCAATTCTATGCACATTAGCTTGATTTCCAATTCTTAATGCTTTGACAAGTTTATTCTTTGTTCATTATTTATATTATTCGAACTATTGTCCTCATTTTTGTCGCCATATTTATTACAACATTTCAGCCGTTATACCCTCCGGCTTTCTTCAGGTGTTTGCAATGTTGAACTGAAACCTTTATTTCGCTCACTGGGGTAGACTTTGTTGCTTTGTTGCTTCAATTTTTCCCACACTTGTGTGTGTTTCTTTCTAGTGCCAATCTTTTCAAATTAGAATTTCAAATTATAACCCAGAAGGATCTTTTTCAGATTAGATATTTGGGAATTATCATACCTGCTTCGACTAAGGAAGATAAGAATAGATTTTTTCATTCCCCTGTATTGTTTATATATATATATATATATATAACAGTATTATTGATATATTATTCTATATTGTAATTCTATATTGTTATTGATCTGGTGACATGAAACTGAACTGTAGTTTATTACAAGACTTTAATCACGTTTTCATTTTAACGAGCCTAGATGTTATACCTGGATGTCTTTCGTGGTTTATGTTGGCTGGTGTTGTTAGTTTTTTATCAGATGTCTGTGATCAGATTCACAGTATGAATTGTATACGCTAACATCTACCATACATTACTTAAGCCAAAAGTCTTTAAGTAATTAATTTGAAGATGCTGAAGTCAATAACCTTTTACTTACTATATCTTGGATAAACCATAGGATCCGATATTTATTTTATCTTATTGCAGTGGGTAGAAAAATGTCTTTATGATGTAAATTTTTTAATGACAGAATTGTACATAAATGTTTCCTATAGTTTTTTGACGTTTCTATTTCAAATCGTGATTTCTTCTTCCAAGCAAAAGGACAATGACGTTCAAAAACACTAGTGGCTGAATTAAAATCCCCAATGTCTTAGTTAAGTTAGTAGTTCTCTTTTTCACAATCAATATTCTTTTCGGAGAGTAGGCACAGTCTAATATGATTCTTACAGCCAAGAATAAAATATGGTTCCAGTCTTTCTGCCATGTGGAATATATTATCTCTTAAAAAATCTAATGATTTGTATATTGCAATACCAATTTTAGATTGTATTTTCTCTTTTAAGTTAGTCAAAAGTAAGTTGTATCTTCAATTTGTAATTGCGTCAGTACTAAGTCGACATATATCTTGCATACAGAAAACATCAAAGTTTGCTTTTTTTATTGTTCTAAAATGAAATTCCCCCTGAAATAATATGATCCTGGCTGTACATTGCTTCGACCTATTTGCAATTTAACATTTTTTAAGTTGAAATAATCAGTCGATATTTTAAGTGATAGGTTAGGTAGCTGACATTGCCTTACGAGTAGCGAATTTTTCGACCTGAACTGCACAGAACCCAGTAAGAATTTATATCGTTAAACAGAACACACACACACACACACACACATATATATATATATATATATGTGTGTGTGTGTGTGTGTGTGTGTGTGTGTGTGTGTGTGTGTGTGTATACAAAAATTCATCAGGTTAGTCGAAAATTATAAGCAAGCTATGGAGGGCAAGAATTAAAACAATTTAATGTCTAATAAACGAAAGTGAGTACATGTTGTTATTGAAATTTTTAAATGTAAATTAGTATTTAAATTGCTCTAGTTTCTAATTTATGTGTTATATATTTCAAATAGCATGAGGTTTTGAATTCAATCATTTTCTTTTTTTCTGACGCGTCTCTTTGTAATTTGTAAACGCCGTGACAGGCAATGGCATAATCAAGTAAATTCCAAGGCATTTACATCAGATCGAAGCGGTTGATTTTATATCAGAATTTTCCTCCCCAAGATAAATGACCATTAAAATGGATATTGAGCTCTATCTACCCATCTGGTTTAATATCGGAATTCGATTCGACCAAGATGAATGGACTTCACGTTATTTATCTTTTCTTTTTATTTACGATTGTAACGAATATTTCCGAAAAAACTTTAATACATTAAATATAGCAAAGGGAAGTGCAAAACAAAATTCATAAATTTTCTTCAAATGAGTTAAACTGAATCGTTCAAGAAAGCAAAGTCAATCGAGACAACAAAAGAACAGTTATTCTGTCTTATCTAATAAACACCGTCGTAAAGAGGCTTCTCTGTGCTGTTTCTATAAGTATTTCCATGATGATTTTTTTTCTAATGTAAGAGTAAATTCTATGCAAATAGTATCTTCACTCGCAATTCTCGCGGTTCTTCTATTCTCGTCAACTCCGACCTTTATAACTTCAAAAGAAATCTCAAACCTCATCTTCTATCTCTTTGGATCCTATTCCTGTATAATACTCTCTCATCGATAACGTGTTAACAGTTTTTTCCCCCTGACTTGAGTCTTTTATTACCTTGCTTGGATGAAATGATAAAAAAGAACAAATAATTTTACGTAAGTACTGTGTAGTAATTTTGATCGGCATTGGTTATGCTAAACTTATGACGGAGGAAAATATGCATCCAAAATACCTATAAATACTGTGGCGTCTTAACTGGTGGCCCAGAATTAACAGTCTAAACGAAACTTATTAAATATCAAGAATAATTTTGTGTTGTCATTTCGTTTCAGCATTTGGCATGCCTTTTAAGTTTAAAATATCATTCTCAATTTTCAAGTCGCAATTTAAATATTTTGGATCGTTGCACAACTAGAAAATTTCTTTTGTAATAAATTACTTTTTCTCATTTTGTCCGGTGATTAGAATTTATATTTTTTAAAAATTTTGCTATTCATTCCCGTTTCTCATGTAAAGCGAAGTCCATTGTTGTGCAATTTAAGTGATCTTTATATGAAGCATATACAAATTCGTTTCTGGAATATTAAGTTTTACTATAGTATTTATTCAACGCATAATTCGAAAGCCCTTTAAAAAAGATTTTGAAAAATATGAGTGCGTATCAAATATATTTACTTTTTTAGATTAATTCAGGTATTTTTATAATACGGTAATATGCATTTGTTAAATTACTTAGGATAATGTCTTATCTGAAATTGTGGTAGCCAAATAGTTTGCCTTTTAAAACATCATATTCGTAATATTATGAAATTTATTTTAATTGAAAGGCCACCATATCTTGTAAAACAGTAGAAAAGAAATTGTTCGCACCAGGAAGGTCATTATTTATATATATTCTTCTTATTTCGCAAGCATATTAAATATTTTAAGACACCATCACCTGTAGTGAATTAAATCTTATTTAAAATTTTTGCATTATTGCCATTCGCCAGGCTTGACGGGAGCTTATACGATACTGAACACTATTTCAAGACTTTTGGCACGTCAGTGTAATTAACACTGAAACTACAATAAAATAATTAAACAATACAGTGAAAATAAATATAAAAAACATGGGAAGGCACTTAATACTTTATTAACAGAGATGATACAGATTGACAAGTTCTTTGTTTTTTAGAATTTACTTTTGTATCTTAAGTAATAAAAGGACTTCCGGTTTATGGATAAAGAAAATTCTTTCTGAAGAAAGACAACATTTGTAACCAGCAAAAACTTGCAGATCAAGAAAAACACATATGCTTATTTTTCCTTCGAATATATTCTTGTGGAGTTTCATTTTTATCATTAACGTCAACGGCCTTGAGTGCAATTGGCTGTGTCACCTGCGCCATCCACAACAGTGAAGAATACGAACACTTTTTCCCTCCATACTCTCTCTAGCTCCCACCTGGTGCAAAGAAATACAGATCAATAATTTCGTACTTCCCTATGTCGATTTCAAATTATAGCAGCACTGAAGTGTCATGCCAAATATTATCTTTGATTCCCCTTTCCAGAAAATGAAAAAAACAAAACAAAAAAAAACGGTCAAAAGAAGATGTTTTTGTATCTATTTTCGTTTGCTTATTCTTTATGACAGAAAAAAAAATGTCTTTTGTTGTGGAATTTTTCTGAGATGAGTAATTTTCAATATGTCCAAAATTATTCAGACGATGATCCTCATCTTTATTGTTTTAGCACCACATTTCCACTGAAATATTCAATAAAATTCATCAGGTGTCTTTTGCATTTGGGATTCCCAAGGTGGCGCACATACCGTTTTTTTAATTGTTTGAAAAGGAAGAAAGTAGTTACTAGATGTTCATTTTACTAAATGTTACCCAATACAAGATTCGTGGGCCAATGTAAATGGTTAAAGTCGAAATAGTAATAAGAATGAGATGTGCGCCATGAATGGAAAAGTTGGTAAGAAGCAGGGAATATGATGCGGGGAATATGAATATAAAAAAGAAAACTAACGACTGATCTTTGTTTTGAATAGGTTCAGATTAAAGTGTCCAGTGAAGCATCAGGGAATTTGTATATATTAAGATTGTTGTGTTCAAGGAAAAACCCACAGAGGATATTTTCCAGAAACTGACAGGTATTGGGAATAATCTGTTACATAGTATTTGCTTTTCATATCCACAAAACGGAGGAAATGTGGATGATTCGACTCTGTGTAAGTAGCGTGATTTGTCCTATCATTAAAGGTGCGAACTGGCAGAACTAAAGAATGCCACAGCTGAAAATTTGCCATGGAAATAGAGATAGAGTAAGAATAGGTATGAAACTTTGCTTCCATGGAAAAGAATTTGAAAAGTGAAAAATTGCAAGAAATTCCTTCCTTATATATATATATATATATCTATATATATATATATATATATATATATATATATATATATATATATATATATATATAGAAAAAATTTACTCACGACACAGATGGAACTTCGTTTCGGTGCATTTAGTCGAACCTCGACTGGTGAGAAGCAAAATGGTTATGAGCAATTTTGTTTGTAAGCAGACCGCACTTGGAAGGTTAAAGTGTTAACGTGATGGCTCGACCCGAAAATGTTTTTATTTTTTTTTTTAATCGACAGCCACGGTCAAGCCCTCCTAAGAGTGAGCGATGAGGGAGAAAAGGGGAGTGTAAGATGATGAAAGAGGAAGTTGAGATAATTTCAAAACAATGGTTATGCTAGTAATTTTAAATGTTTTTAGTAACTTTAAGACCTAACCGCAGCTGAGTTGCGTATATTTAGATTGGAATTATTTGGAATTATTGCTACTAATTTTGTAATCAATGAATGCATTTTGTAAATTGATAAATTAAGAGGTGGAGATTTTTTTCTTGATATGTTGAATATATAAGTTATTTTTTGTTTGCTTTTTTAAAACAAGTTTTAGTTCAGAATTTAAGATATAAGTTTAAAGGTATATAAAATATGGATATTAATATACCTTTTATAAGCAAATTTGAGCATATTGTTGGACTGTATAACTTGTAGAATAAGTATGGATGTAAATCAATTTATCTGATACTATTACTACTATTATATAAGTGCGAAAACCATTTTAAGAATCATCATCTAAGTTTAGTAGAAAGATATATAAGAGGGTAGAAAGTCTATCAAAGGAGATGAGTTATAATTTTAAACGTTTACGCTTATGGATTTGGAAGTTTAGCAACATTGTAAGGTTAGATCCTTAATATGTCTACAAAAACAGTGGTTTCAAATCTTTGATTTAATAATTGGCTGTTGTTCAAAAGTTTAATAATACATATTTTTTCGTGCAAACATAAAAAAATCAAGGTTCATTCAAAGATTTCTGGCTTGTTTTACGATTTTGCACTTAACCATAGGTGTTTTGTTTGACTACTGATATATATATGTAGGGGTAACTGAGGCCAACACAAAGTTTCTATTTCATGCTTGATCGCAATCTTCAGCTAAAAATTCAGATCATGATGGCCTGACGATTGCGTCAATTTCACTGCTTGGTGTTGATCTCAGTAGCCACTATTATATTTATCTTTATCTACGGTCTATCTCTGATTTATTTGAATCTATCTGTAAAAGGAGAATCTGAATAAAGACAAAAGAATAACTTGTCATAGTCGACATGTTTTGTTCTCTAAGAGACTTTATCAAGGCAAATGCAAGGATTTTATTTTGTAACATTTGTTTGTAGAGAAAAGTCAAAATGTTATTGGTTTTCCAAAATTTCTAAATTTAAAAACATTCAAAAATGTTCCTCAGGTTTGTCGAAATGAATAGGCAAGATATGGAAGGCGACAAAACGAAAGTAAATGATGTTGAAATTTTTTATGTAAATTAGTATTTAAATTGCTCTAGTTTCGGTTTCATTTATGTGTTATTTATTTCAAATAGCATGAAGTTATTCAACGATTTTCTTTTTAGCTTTTAACGTTTTTATAGTATGTATTTTTATTCATTTATGTTGGCATCGGAAGATAATAATTCATTCAGCAATGGAGATATTTGAAAAATCCCGGGGCTAAGATTCATATTTTGATAACATTCGATAACAGCACATTCGAGTATTTTCCGTCTAAGTAAGTTACTTTTAAGAATGCTACACTTATGCAGTTATTTTCACCCCGCCGTAATATAGCTTCTCTGGGGAGCATTCTTCTTTAGTACTCCGACTTCTCGAAAATAATCCCAGTACTATTGGCAGTGAAGCCTCATCATTTTACTGTTTAAATTCCTATATTTAAGCGTAAGTTCCATGATAATGTTTTCTTTTCTCTCGCTTCTCGCTTGTGGATCTGCCTACCAGCTTCTTGCTTCCATGTCAACCACGATCATCAAAAATTATAATCCAACATCAGTCGTCATTTTCTGTCTTCTTGAAGCCTGGTCTGTTAATTCCCACTATCTTTTCAATGTTATCGCAGTTTCTCTTTCAGCAACTCATTGAGTTAGTGGCTTTATCGCCTTGTCTCCAGCTAAACGATTAGAGAAAATATATGATGAACTCAACCTAAAATTATGTTAGATTTTTCTGTTGGAGAACGCCATAGTTTTACAGTTATTATATCATAAGATGCCATAGGAAATATTAAGAACAATCACCAGGAAAGTCTGGTCATAAAAAAAACTCACGAACACATTAGCATTTAATGTAGCGTCTGTGATGTTTAATGTTCATGTATCATGCAATAGATAAAAAGGTGGAAATTTATACAACAAGGAACTGTAAATTCAATCGACCAGCTGAAGTGTGCCAAAGCTGGAAGATCGATTGGATCCCTCCAGCTATTCGGAAAATTTCTATTCCTTCTCAACAGGCAAAGATTTGTGCTCAATATCCACTACCAAGTGTTCCAAGAAATTTAGATTCAAAGTAAACCTTTCCAAAGCAGAAATTATGATCTGGGATTGGAATGGAAGTATATACTGGCATATACTGGCACCCTGAAGCCAACATGAGAATGGTGTATGGATAAGTTATAACAAATTCTCCATAGGTTATAAGGAAATTGAACAATCGATTTAGAGGGTTACAGAATAATAGACATAGTTTATGTGGATATTTGGGGAAGGTAACGGTTAAAATCAAGTCATGAATAGGTTATGATTGTAGTGATTGAGGAAGTTGGTACCAAAAAACAACGGTTTGTGGGAAAAATGCTGCTCGAATGGATCTTACATCTCACCTAGAAAATACGAAGTGTATGATGGCGGTATGCTAACATGGCTTGCTTATATCACACCAAGAGAATACGAAGTGAATAATGAGGGTTTACTAACATAGTTTACTTACATCTCACCAGGAGAATACGAAGTGAATGATGGCGTTTTGCTAACAGAGTTTACTTATATTTCACCAAGAGAAGACGAAGTGAATGATAGTGTTTTGCTAACAATGTTTGCTTACATCTCACCAGGAGAATACGAGGCGAATGATAGCGGTTTGCTAACATGTGCGTGGCATGGCGATTTTTAATCATGAAAGTTAGAACTTGTGGAACAAATGAATATTGTTCACCAGAAATGTTTCCATAGAAATACCGGAACTGTCAGCTGTATACAATCACTTTCTAAGACCAATGGATAAAATGGCTTTGATCAAATGGTACCTGTGAGACTTGGCGAAGTCCATTATTCTTCGAATATTATGGTCTGGAGCTACAGAATCACAAATAACTGTACCAATACAAACCACATCACTGGATGCCTTTCAACAACAGCTACAGTTAAAATGGATAGCATATTTAACTCAAGAGATGTAATGACATAGTGAAAATGCTGACTTTACACTCTGCTTCTAACAAAAGATTAGGAAGTAACCACCAATCAACACTGAAAGAAAACGATACCAGCTACTGGACTTGATAAACCTATTTTTCTGAAAGATTGATTTAAGAAAAATATTGACTGTTGAATGGATGATCAGTCAAGGAATGCTAACTGTGTCCTTATAAGGAAATGGCTAATACTAGTACTCTTGCTGGGAGCGGGGTAAACTACCTCAGGTGTTCAAAACACAATTATCATAGACCATTATAAATAAAAAGCTATTAGACTAGACAGCCATTTTATCACTCTGTTTTCAGTTGCAGGTAAAATACTCGTGAGAAATCTACTGAACTAATTAGTATAAAATATTACCTGCAAGTGAAAGAAAAGAATTAAAATAAAGCAAAGTACAAACGAGGGAAACAATCAAGACAGAAACAAAGGTCTATATGACAGAATTGCTAAAGCATGACATTGGAACAGTGGAAACTCTTGAGGGAGTAAAAGGACTATACCAAATTTCTGGTTCAGCTTCTCAGAAAATTGATTCAACTTGTCGTGCGAGACAATATAGGTATTCCCCCATGCTTAAATTATTGCTTCCACATATGGTTCGATGTTCCTACTATTTATTTTGAGCTCCTTGATAAATCAGCTATATTATCCCCCTTGATCTGGCGGCTCGGCTGCAGACACTTTCCCACCTCCGTAAGGTTGTCTCACTCTGTCGTTTTTATAAATATTTTAATGGTAATTGTTCGCATCAGATCTTCGATATGGTACCTAGACTTTATGAATTTAGGGGCAGTAGTATATTGGTACCGATGTGTTTGGCTGTCATTACCCTTCCCAACTTTTTTTAATTTAATTTGATTAAACACTGATAATCCTTCCATCTTTCAGAATAACATAATCGACGACGCCTTTCGTATGCAAAGGAAAGAATTTCTGTAAAGGGAATCGTAAATTTGATTTTGGCAATGGTTTCTTATTTTTGGATAACCATTGTCTCTAAGTTTTCTGTAGATAAGCAAAGCACATCTTCACCAACTGTAACAATCCAATGCAAAAAGAAAAGATTGGCATTCGTGGAAAAAAGACAGCTGCAGATGGTGGCAAATGATGTGTTTGGCTGTCATCACACTTCACAACTATTTTATTTCTTTTAATTAAACACTGAAATTCATTGTCACCAACAAACCGTCGGATAAAAGAGGATGTGGACTAAATTGAGACGCAGTTTTCTAACGTTCAAACCTGGTTGGTTGATTTATTATTCATAACGGTGAATTACCTAATCATTAGCATGCGATGAATAAATTGTCGCTAAATTACACAATAATGAAAATATCACGGACATCTCATTTTAGCAGTTATATTATAAATTTGCTTAAATGAGGCCCGATAGGCCGTTTTTAAGCTAGCTACTGCGGGGGAATTTTGACTAGGATCCCTAAGTATTTGTATATTATCAGCATTGGGAGCTCTTCTGGCTATCGTTTCCTCTGAGTTTTCATTTGACTCTCTTTTCTTGGCTGTAGCCTTAGCTCATTTGATTGCAATCTTGTCCTCCATTGGCAGAGATTACTTTTTGCGCGACATAATGGTACTGTATGCGATAGCCAACAATAAACGACAAAATAAACTACTGCTGCATTTAAGTACTGCATTAATATTTAATCTTACCCTTTAAAAGTTCAACGATTATTTTGCCGCCATCTTATTTTAAAGACAATTACTTTCCGTACAAACAATTACTTTTATTTCATTGGTTATAAAAATTGTTATCATACAAAAAAATCGTCACAAAAATTCCCTAAAATAACGCCGAAAACAATCGCAGTAATGAAAATTTTGGGAATCCAACATTTTTGGAGTACGGCTCCGGATGTGGCATGGAATGTATTTAATTTGCTAACGGAGTCAGCATTGGTTTCCAAATGGTATGATACGTTGATCTACGGCCTCTAGAAATAAAATTGGAAAATGGCGACACACTGGCATTCACATTTATTTATATGGAAGAAGATTTTTAAAAGTTAGAGAGTTGTGTCCCTTTAATTGCAAAATTGTGACAAAGATTTTCGCAATTATTATAGAGATTACACTCTTGAAATACTAAAGAGTAAATTTATTCAATAAAATCGCCAGAGCCTTCAGTCGACTTCGAAATTTCTGACATCTCTTCAGGACGGTCTCCTCGTATAAGTTGGTGAATATTACCACAAACCTTGCGTTCAGTTTAGCTTTGGTGTTACTAGTGACCGTAATATACTGTGCTGTCGACAAAATCAAAATTAAAGAACCTGCATGGTTAAAATTAAAATATAATATTCCGACACGTTACCCATCGCAGTCTATCTCTAACTCACTCACTCACTCTATCTATCTATCTATCTATCTATCTATCTATCTATCTATATATATATATATATATATATATATATATATATATATATATATATATATTCTGCATATATTTTTTATGGGTACACTTATTTGAGTAAATGCTCTGTTTTTAATTGAACAGTATTGCTTCTTTTACTGAATTTTCAAGAAATTTCGTAAAAAATATGCGCCTTCGAGAGGAATCTAATTGGCATCCTTACGCAACCGTCATTAAGGATGACGTTCTATGACCGTTCACCCACAGAGAACTTACGGTTTACCAAATCTAGAATTACTGCTTTTACACACAACTTCGCCGATTTTTTTCATCCATATACATACATACATACATATATATATATATATATATATATATATATATATATATATATATATATATATATATATATTTATACACACATATATATATATATATATTTATTTATACACACATATATATATATATATATATATATATATATAGATATATATATATTTATACACACACACACACATATATATATATATATATATATATATATATATATATATATATATATATATATATATATATATATATATGTGTGTGTGTGTGTGAGAGAGAGAGAGAGAGAGAAGAGAGAGATAGATCGACAGATAGGAAGTGTAGACACTGATAACAACACTGAGTGGCTACGGTCTGTTTCTTAATTAAACGCAATCATCAGCACATATATATGTGTGTGTGTTTCTATGTGTGTTTCTGTATGTATGTTTACATATATGCATATGTATGTGTGCGTGTGAACGGATATAGGCATATTAAAGCGCAATGGCGAAAGCGTAATTATATGGGCATACAATCACGCACCTCTCTCTCTCCATATATATATATATATATATATCTGTGTGTGTGTGCGTGTGTGTATAATTTTGTCTTCGTTTTATTGTCTCTTGATACACTCCGTACGAAATCACTCGCGTCTCCTTGCCATTGCCCTATACATTTGTTTTCTTACCTTTTTACCTAAGGGAATGGCCTAACATGGACGCTACACTCCGATACAAATGCTTTGTTAAGGCGAGTTTGATGAAACCAGAAAGGAAGAAATATTAAAAAAGCTCTTTCTTAGCGGCTATTGTTATTGTGGTGTTATAAAATCATTACAGGAAGGATCCGTTGTCGCTTATAGAAAAGATGCAGAAAATTGCATTGTATCCATCTTCAAAATATTTATTCATCTTGTCACCGATTCCCCGAGAGAGCGCTGATGAAAAATTACATACACTTACATACATATATATGTAGAAACGCTCGCTATTACACGTATGTAATATTTGCATTTAATGGCTTCTCCATTATCGTCAGATTTTTTAAAATATAATTCAATACCTGTTTTATATTAGCATAAACGCCAGCAATCACGGAAAATTGAATCTCGCTGTGCATAAAAGCCGATAAAATATGAAATAAGAAAACAGGAATTGAAATTTGAAAGTGAATTGCGTGGAAGGCAATATTAGAATTTAGCGAACAGATTCCGGTGAAGTCCTTCAATTTTAACATTCACTGCTTGAATATGATTTATAATGATCTTGTTGACCAGAAGTGGCATCTTATATTTAAGGCGTTCTTTTTCTAAGTTTATTGAAAGGAATAATAACTAACCCATTTATGACACCGTAAAATTCATTATTATTTACAAAATTAAATAGTCGCTATTATTTATGGGTTTCTAAAAAGATTAATTCAGGAAAAAAAAAAAAGCGAAAAACAAGGATGTGTCTTCTTAACGGACTTTATCAACCTTTACATTGAGGTGATCCTGTGAGAAGTAGAAGTCTTTCTCAGCTTTTTTATTAGTGGCCATAATCTTAAAAAAGTTAAATATTAAGATGACATAGTGTTGAAAGTAGGCATAACTTGGTAATTACTGCAGGGACTCATACAAAATATAATGAAGGAAAGACTAAACAGCAATTGCAAGAAAACAGAATGTATGGGTGCCAAGAAAAGCAAGAGCCTAAAATACGAACTAAGAACTGGAGACACCAAAATCAGGCAAGTACAAAAATTTTAATTTCTAGGTAATATCTTAATAGAGGATAAGATAATGCGATACCGAAATCGGAATGTGCCTTGGGATAATGAAAGATGCCTTCTAAAATCTATGTAAATATGGAACCAGGAGAATTTGTTAGAATCAAAGAAAAGAGTACTGAAATGTTAAATATGGCAGTGAATGATGGACAATCTCATCATAGATGATGAAGCGAGATGAAGGAACGGAAATGTAGTTCTACAGATGGATGTTGGGCTAAGCATGAACATGTGAGCAATGAAGAAGTTTTAGAGAAAATGAAAAATTGACACTTATACATAATATCAGGACGAGGGACTTGACCTTTTTAAGGCCCGTAATGAGAAAAGAGTGTTTGAAAAATGTGATACTCACACGAATATTTGACGGCAAGAGAGATAAAAGAAAACAACGAACCTAAACGAATAAATGGTTGTCGTAACAAATTTTAGGAGAGATAAGAAAAAGACACAATTTGTTAAGAGCTACAGGAAGTTGTGGAGAGCCATGATCGCCAGCATTCTGAAGGGTTGCGGCATATAAAAGGTATATAGAAGAAGAAATTATTAATAGCTCATTAATTCGAGTTAAGTTTATCCTGATGTAAGTCATAATAATAAACAACTATGGAAGGCAATACTTAAAACACTCGTGAATATATCTGCAAAAATATCACGCTATTGCATCTGCCATTTTTCTTATGAAATCTATCTTCATCATACAGAGAAAATAGAAAACAGACATAATATGCAAATTACTAAGAGTTTGCTTTTATCGAACATTGTCTTTGAATGAATTGGACATAGCTAGACTCGAACTCCTTATATAAACTGAATGAACGCAATAATATAAATACAAAGTAGGTGGAATTGGATAGGCAAATTGAAATAATGTATCAATGCCGTGTGAACTCCATCAGTGATTAAGGTGAAAATAGCCATTTCCATACAAGAAATATCCAGCGTTCACCGATCCAGCATTTAACGTTACTGCCGCCTGGGCTACGTATATAAAATAAAGTAGAACACTAAATAAAGTGTCGTTGCCGTGACTGGATTTTGGAAACAGATCACCAGTGAGGTGATTCCATTTCTAATAAGTAGAAAACGTGATCGTAAAGGAAAGTTATATAAGGGAATTAGCGTGGCGTCTAAGTGATTGCGATTCTCTATAATATCTTATATAATATTTCTCTATACTAATCACTCTACGGATTACTATTTGGCGGCTACTATTCAAACAAGTATTACTAGTGTGACTATTACATGAAGTAGTTACAACTAGTATCTGTGATTCCAAAGTTTCGACTACAACGAGCATTGCGAACGTGATGATGAGCCTTCCTTGACATCACAAAACTGACGAATAAGTAACGCTTTTCTATTAAAAGTATTTTTTCAGGAAATTAGACTTCGTAAGTCTACTAACTAATGAACTTTCTAGTGCTGATAGCCCTTTCCTTTCAAACCTTTCACTTTTGGTAGTGTGGAAAGCTAACATCTTGTATATATCGTTATTTGCTCTTCTGCAGAGTGTACAGTAAAACAAAAAAAAAAAAACGGTACTTTCAGAAAGACATGAGACAACTGTTGAAAACTGATGAGGATTATGTGCCTGAAAAATTTAGGAGGAATTTCTGCACATTTCCTCAATTCCCACGTCGGATTTTCTTCTTTGAATCGTACGATGACTTGACGCTCAAAATCAGTGAGTTGTTGAGAGTTACTAGATCTCGCAGCAATTAATCATAAAACAACTAATTACAATTAAATTATTACGCGAGAGTGATTATTCAAGGTCATGAATATTCAATAAATTTATTCAAGGTTATTCAAGGTCAATTATTTATGAAAGATAAAAATAAATAATATAGTAAAATAAATTTGCAGCTTCTTTAATTAGCACCCTGTAGTTATATGCAACTCAAAATGTTGCTGCTGTTTTTATTTGGTAAAGCTGCACCAGGCTATAAGGTTTGATAAAGGAACTTTTCCTTTAGATTAAAGGATCCATTAGCTTGAAACCATTTTAATCACTGATGTGATAAAACGGATGAATAGTGGATAGTTAAGACATTTCTGTATGATTTTGACCTTAATCCTGGCATGCATATAAGATTCTGTATCTTATGAGGCTGTTTAAGAACATGTCTGGAGTTCTCAGATTAATAGTGTGTGTTTATTGTGTCGGGTAAAACTATTCCTGTGTTCGATCTCCTTGCTACAAGTACGCAGGGGATTACAAAGAGTGAATATGAGAGAAAAGACGTATAGGCAGTTGGTTAAAGGATAAAAGATGGACTGTCGATGACGTTACATTTAAATCTTTGAAGATTGTAGTTTTCAGGGAAGCAAGTAAACAGAAGAGAGTTCCACGGGCGGGAATTGTGAGAAAAGAAACTGTTGGAGTAGACGTGGTGGATACATTTAACTAATTCAATAGTAAAAGGATGACAATCTAGTAGTGAAACTTAAATTCACGTAGTCGGGGAACTAGGGAAAAAAACTCGTCAGTTTTCATGAAAATATTTGTAAAAAATGACAGCGGGAAGCCATATCACGTCAGTGAGAAAGTGACTGAAGTTGAGTTGCCACGATTGGATTTGTCAAGAACTTCGTAATGAATAGCAGGAGAACCAGACCAGATATGGCAACAGTATTCAATGCATGACCGAATGGTAGATTTGTAAATGTGCAAGATAGACGGTGACGAGTATACTAAATTTGTTGCAATTGGTCAATGAGGTATTTTCAATATTTCGAATTTATCAATTTCGCTTTTATAATGGATTAATGTTATGTGCCAGCGTTACTCTCATTTATATGAAGTCCGTTATATGCCATACGTGATACACACTTAGCAGGATCATGTATCTTCCGATACATGACTGGCGAGGCAGATTTTTCCCGCACTAGGTTGAGCACCTTGTAGTTATATGCCATTTAGGTTGCCATTTCTTTCTACGGTAGACTAGTTGCCATCCAAGGCTATAGAACCCGGTCTGTCCTGCTACTTACTCATAGTTGATGGAAGAAGAAGATTCATACCTTTCCCAAGGGTATTAGGTTGTAATGGATTCGACTGGAATTCGACTCTCCGATTACTCAATCCGAGACGCTAGGCATTCAGTTATGTGCCATACGTGACAGACGCTTAAGCGACCATGTATCTTTCGATATATGACTGACGAGGCAGATTTTTTCCTGCAGTAGGTTGCCATTTCTTTCTGCGGTCCAAGAACCCGGTCTGCCTGCTTCTTACCCATATCTGGTGGGAAAAGAAGGGATTTCATATTTGTCCCAAGGGTATTAGCATGGATTCGAACTCGGTTCTTCGATTCTTCAGACCAAGCCGCTATCTATTACTCCACCGTGCTTCGTCATTTATACTACAGGTCATACATCCTGCTATGGAATGTTTTACCTGAAGAAATGTTGCTTGGAATAGTTAATAAAGTTTTGTTCAAATTTATTCTTAGCCTTTATCTATAGAATAACTATTTTTTTAAAAATAAGCCTGAACATCACCTGACAGACTTAGTTATAAGATAATGTACTTAAATAGAAAGTAATATAAATAGAAAAGTAAGCATAGATTTGATGTGATGTTATTTTTTGACTGTTTGGATAAAACTCAACTAAGTATTAAATAATAATAATAATAATAATAATAATAATAATAAGAAGAAGAAGAAGAAGAAGAAAACAAGTGATCTTAACTTTAGTTTCTCCTGGTTACTTTTAGATATATTCTTCCAGTTAGGTCAGTATTTCATGACCAGTTTAAGTATATTGTTTTAGCAAAAATGGTTCTCATGTGTAGTGTGTTAGCACAGAATACTTTGTGAAAGTAGGGAAAAACTTTTTTTCGCGCGCGTTTTCAGTGTGATATTTAATTAACAGGCGGAAATTTTCAAGAACCTTTATATGCGCCGCGGTTCAAGTGTGATCTAAGATGACAGATAACCTGATCGATTATCATCAGTGTAAAACAGGTTTCTTTTCTATCATTTGAACGCAGCTGCTTTACTGAAAGTTTCCTCGACAAAAGCGTCTATCAACATCGCATGTGTTTCTAAAAAATGTTTTCCAAGTTTAATCCCAGAAACTGAGTTCACAGTGTTTATTTGATTCGATAAATTTTGCACATTGGAACTACTTTCTTAGATCCAAAGTATTATTCCTTCTATATCTGCGGTGCCTTTTCAGGATGAAAGGCATTGGCACTTCACAATTTTCTGTTCTTTACTACTCGTCTTTCTCTCCGTTTTGCTATCGATTCGCGCAAAAGTATGAGGCAGATTAATAACTGCTTCCACGTATCAAGCCTTACCGTAATGTCCGTGTTATATTCGTCAAACCCAATTTCCTCAGTATTTGCTCCAAATATCTCTTTTTGTTCCTAATTAGTTTCCGTTCAATTTAAAACTTCTTCCGTACTCACGTTCAGTCCTTTCTATTTTCAACATCTGCCTTTAGAAATGCATCGCTGTCGCTTTAAGTCTTTTCTTAATTTGTGAAGAGAGTTTTAGCATTCAATCTCCGGTAGGAAGATAAATAAAACATTGCAGTTCGAAGCACTTTCTTTCTTTTTTTCTTTCTTATGCTTTTAATGCTTTCATGTGGCACCATCGTTCACTATCGGGATGCGCTCTTGGATATCTTTGCTACAATGTACATTGTCTTTTATTACTCTACCCAGAGTGATATATATCAATTCTTGCTTAATTCTAACACTTTCAGTCCGTACCTCACTCGCCGGGCCATGGTGACAACCATATCTAATATCATCGGGCTTTAAATAGACTGTAAGATTGCCTAGGATTTCTAGTGATAAGAACAAGTTTGTTAAAACGTAAATGTTCGCATTTATATGCTGGCCACCTTCAGTGTTATCCACGGGAAAAAAAAACTCTTAACGTTATTAATATCTTAAAAATAACATCGAAGAATTGTTTGCCCATTTACCCATATACTCAAAGCGACATACCCGAGACAATGTATTTTTAAGATATCCAGTAATGGACAGAAAGTTATGGTCAAGTTAATTCATAGCTTCTATTAAGGGGAATGGAAATTATAATGTCTAGAAAAGCCGTTTATTTATGGGGACATATTCAGCAGTTATTGACCGAAATGTTAGCGTTATTATGCGATTTAATTTCTAATAATAATCCTCTCAAAACCAGTTTTTCGTGAAAATAGATCTCTCAAGCTTAATAACTGTTATCACTCTTTCTAGTACCGACGAGGGTTTCCTTCCTAACTTTATATTTAAGGTTGTGGGGAAACAACATATTAATGTTGCCTTTATTTTCTCTGCTAGTTAAATGTGTTATCCATTTTAGTTGTTGCTGCTGTTTGCATTTTTCAAGTGTTGTATATTTCTTTGTTATTTGGCAAAGGTCTTTAAGATTCTGTAGCGTCATCCTTTCAGATACGAAGGAGGATACTCTTCTTACAGTGTTCAATCGATCAAAGTTATATTCAATCAGTACGATCCCAAGAACTGCTAGGAAAACGTATCCATTTGGGAAATATATTAAAGTGGGCAAAAAATGACTTGAGCAAGTACAGAAAAATATAAAGGGGCTTAAGACAAGGCGTCCTCATCTTATCGGATTTATTTATCCATTAATGCGTGGCTATATTAATAGGAATACAAGTGCTTTTATAGGTTATTATTCGTGGACACAATCTTAACAACATAGCATACGCAGACGACAGTGGTTTGATGGCACAAGTGGAGTGGAAACTGCCGGAAATAATAAATGAAGTAATAAAGGAAAGTTAGATGAAAGGACTATTCATCAATTGTCATAAGACAGATTATATGGTTGTAAGCGAGATGAAGAGCCCATGATAGAAGATATAGATAAGTGGGAAATGTTTTATCAGATTTTATGTGACAGAAATTCGAACGCTTACTGGAATAGAGAAATATACCTTTGAAAAGTTAAGCAATGTATTAAGAAACAGGAAAAGTGTTGAACTGCTATTTAATTGAAGTCTTTCACTATAGCAATGAATGTTGAAAATTTTGTTCAAAGATGAAAACGATTCTTGAGGCAATAGAAATTTGGTTCAATAGAAGCATGCTGAGAATATCTAGACGAAGCATTTTAAGAAAATTTTGAGAAAAATGAAAACGAAAAGGAAATTTGTACTTAATATCAGAGAGACGGTTGAAATGTGTTGAAAAAGCTAATGAGGAAAGAAGCTTTGGAAAAGTCGACACTCACATGACATATAGAAAACAAGCAGGTCAGAGGGAAACAGTCAGTAACCTGCCTAAAGAACTTTCGTAAATAGATGGAAGAACAGTCATTTGGAGCGAAAGTAAGGGCGGAAAACTTAATTTGAGCTGCGAAAAAAAAGCAAATGGTGGATATTCGTGAACTTCTCAAGGAACACAGTACATAAATAAAATATACGAGCTAATGTGAAGTGGATATATAAGTCTCTACGAATAATGGAATTCAGTTTTGTGGATTCCTTGAAGTTTTCCTTCCATTGTTTTCACTGGGACCAATAGTGTTTTCTTGTATAAGATAACCAATGAGGAATTAGTTTTCTTAGAGAACCATTCGACCAAAACATGACCACATGGTTGTATCTTTATTGATGCCTTCGACAACTGAACCTGTTTTTTAACGTTGACATAATGAAAATACATCTACAATAATACGTGAGATAAGGAATAAAATTTGGTTTCCAAATAAACTGCATGATGATTCTACGCGTTTTATTGATCGCAGCATCAACTGCAACGGGCTGATAATCCAAACGTGATATTGAAATTTATCAATTTATTCATGCCGTTATCATTACAGCTTTTCATTCTTATTGATTCAAGTCGACTTGTGCAGTTCCCGTAAAACGCTGGCGATTAGTAATGACAGACAAGTAAGAAGATTAATGTGTATTTGAAGAAATTGGCTCTTTCAACCATGTCTAGGTCTCCTGGATTCTTGTGAATATGGATCTAGGATGAAATCGGAAATAATAGGGTGGAGAGTTTTCCGACATTGTAACGTTAGTGATTGGATTGACATAAAATCAATCGTATCTCTTGTGCTATAAAAGAAGTTACATTTCGAACAAAGCTCGTCTTTTGGGGTGTATCCATTGATCGAATCTGCGCTTCGAATCCCAGAATACCTCGTTTAATTTGAAAGGTACACCTAGCACGACTGGAGACACTAATTTGATTTCTAATTTAAAAATTTACAATGACAAATATAATTATCTATATAATAAAATTAAGTGTATTCGAAGTGAATTTTATTTGAGGTATTTATTAAATAACTTGATATGGTTTGGAGTGAAGTAAGTCAGTTACCACCATTTTCTTTATTTGATATATTTTGTAGTGGCTCTCGGAAATCTCCTATGTGTTTAAGCAGTCAGACGTAATACATTTTGATAACGGTAATGTCAATATCAGGCGTTTCCTCATAAGGAAATATTCGGTATTCGTTAACCGATCTATGAAACAGTTTTTTCAGAAAAAAAAAATTCAAGTTCAATATATATATATATATATATATATATATATATATATATATATATATGACATCGCAGTTCATCTCATTTTTTCTCTGATCCAAAGAAATTTCCATGTTCCGTAACGTAATACTTCCAATGCGCGTTTCGATTTCTTAGTTATTTAAATTTACCTCCAGTTCGTAGCTCACATCTTGGGGTATTAGTAATTGTAATAATGGTGGAAACATCCTCTTGGGAGTCGGTCCGTGGGAAGCAGCTGCCCGTGGGTAATTTGCATCTCACCAATGTGCACGGAATGTCTGATCTTATCCGTGAAAGTTAAACTAGTGGAAATAAGTAATGTCCATAGAACTAGAGAGATTTGCTAGAGGCTTGACATGTTTCGTCTGGGGTAAAGGGGATGTAGGCTAGAAAATAATTTATCACCCACAAGGATGCGGTGATGCTCTTGGACACTATCGAAAGCGAAGATGATGCAGATCCTGTCATATATGCCAACAGTACTCCATGTTCGGCTTCATCTGATTCTTGTAAAGTTAGTGGATAGCAGGAGTCAGGTACTTACTGGAATGAGACAGGGGTAGGGGCAATCGTTTTTCAATAACATTTAGAAAGGCATCGTAAGTGCAATCCAACAGAGGTCTGGGTTGATATTAAACACCAATAGGAACTCAAACCACGGGACCTCCCTTAGAGGACACCCGTTCATCGCGATGGCCAAATATTCAGTGTTAGCTCGGTGAGGATAACTGACTAAAAACTTGAATGTTAACAAGCTTTCAAAAATAATACAAACTATGATTATATTAATTGTATAGTACTTTCTACTCGCTCATGTATTACATAAAACAGCCAGACTTTTCTGAAGTGAGATAATCCATCAGAATTCCAAATTATGCCCATTCTCTTCGATGAACCAGATCGATCAATGTGTAACAAAATTTTGCCTTTTTTGTCTTGGCTCAGTAAGTGTTATTCCCTAATTGCTTCTGTCTAGGAACAAAAGGAAATGGCTATTATTTCATTCAAACTTTTTTTTTTAACCTGGACATCGTTATTTGGGAATTAACCTATTTTTCATTATATTCCAGACGGATTCAGCGCTGAGTTGATGAAGCGTAATTTTCTATAACTTTGTAGACGTTTCAAGAGTTTTCGGGAATTATCTAAAAGTTTCACGAAATACTAGAAAGATCGGTCAACATAGCAGTATGAATTCTGGGAGCCTAAACCCAGCAGCTTAGTTCACTTCTCGATGTCGTTGACTTCTAAAAATTGAATGAATAAATACTACTTTTAAATCGCATGTCGTTTTTTACCTACTTCGCGTGAAGGAAAATGCCCACATACATCAGTTTTGCCAGTGAGAATAGTTAAATTACAGAAATATCCTTATCCTGGCCATAAAAGCAAAATTGGAAAGAAATATTTTCATACTTTCTAGGCGTAAGCAAATAATAAATAGCAGTTGCTGCACAAGATAAAAATCTTTTTACACAATGTAATCTATTATCTTTCATTTCCTTCCTGTGTAAATTTCCAATAGTTTACATTATATTCAAATCAGCATACTTGTTTAGCGATGTACAATGCCATTTTCTGTTAAATAAGTCGAAATATAACTGCTTGAAACATCCTGTTGAAAAATGCGGGAATTGCCATATATTTGGTGTATACCGTCATCGATTCTTTATTGATATTAATTCGAATTTAAAATCCAGTTGCATAAAGTGATTATCGTTTTTCCATCTCCTTGAATTCATTTCCATACTGTAATTGCTGCCATATTTTTAAAGCTTATTGCAGAATTTTTTGCGAGCAATATTAAATTACCCAATCTTCAGAAATATTTCCTTGTTTCTGAAAAACATTTCCTTGTTCAGAAATATTTTCTTGTTTCAGTTCAACATTCGTCTGAGAAAGTAATATTTTTCAGTCTACAGCTATCTATTTTTATTGGAATACATTTTATTTGTATCGTCGCCAGCCTATTTTGTATCTGAAATCTGACCAAATAACACTGTGTGCCAAAATTGTTGATAGGCTTTCCTTCTCCCACATTGTCTCTTTTGCCTCTTTGATGCTACGCAACAGAGTACAAGCAGACAGACCTGCAATATACAGAAGTATCGAAGGACTAAAAAAAGTAAAGTCTTGAAAAATTGAACAAGAACCTCGAAGAAGGATGGGATGAATCGTAATAAATGCTGGCAACTTTAGAAGATTTAGATATTTAAAAAATTACAGGCTTATCATGTTGAAATATTGGTTCTCGCCCGATCACCAGAGTTAAGCAATGTTGTGCCTGGTCAGCACCAAGATGAGTGACTTCTTAGGATAACCAGGAGAAGTAAACGAATGCAGTAATTGAGAACGGCTCGGAATGTGAAGTTGGAAAACAGAATTCGAATTCCAGTCGGGTTCATTACATTTACTAACGCGCAAATATCATTAGAAAAGTTATAATTACACCAGTTTTTCCCTAACTATGGGTTAAATAGTAATACTTGTATCTGAAAATCGTTATTATCTCCAAAACATTTTTAATACAATATCCAATACCAAAAAAATACATATTCCTAATATTCCAAAAGAGGTTTCAGTTTTATACAACCTACAAAAATTCGATAAGACGTAAAAACCCCAATCAACGGATAAAATTGAAGGCATAATAAATAGAATATACACCAGTAGTGGGATATCGGAAGGCCTAATTTTCATAACGCGGTATAAAAAGTCAGTTGAAAATGAATGCGAACTCCATTGGACAACCAGACTAGATTTTCATTAAATATAGAATCACTATTTAATTAAATTGAAACTATGAACGTGGAGCCTTTGCTCGGCACTGTGTTAAGTATTATATAAGTTTCCCCAGTAAACTGGATACGATGTATCTCTCTCATTAGTATAAATTAGTTTATAAGCCACACACAGCCTCTTCGTTTAAATTACGTCACGTTGCATAACAGATCGTGACTTGCAACTTAAAAACGACCTAATGCCGTGCATTTCCTACTGTCCAAGTTCCAGCGAAGATATCGAAGATA
>CAHIKZ030000335.1:427500-487500 GCA_903632075.3 Acanthosepion pharaonis | reverse complement strand
AAGGGACGGATTCATACATTTCCCAAAGATATGTGCTCGTAAGTGAATGTAAAGAACATGTTTGTGATTAAAACTAGGCTCTATGATTTCTTAATCCGAGCCGATATCCATTAAACCATCTGCACGTCTCCGCAAATAAAAATATAAATTTTAGGGGGACGAATATAAAAAGATTTACTTGGAATGTCCACAGGGTAAAAATGGTTCAGTTTTGTTGCATTGGAAGTTGCATGACACTCAGTGGCTCCTTAGGGTGTCATTAAATACATCCTGTGAAAAGGGCTAAAAACCAACCGTGAAAATCCTCATTATCACCTAGTAAGACTCGAACACTATATCTGCGAGACGAGATTGGGAGACATTGCGATACAGTAAATATCCGTTTGTATATCAAGACAAATATACAGAAATGCAGGACAGGAAGACTGTGTTGGTAAACCATTTAACTGGCGCGAGAAACTCCTTGTTTTTTGGATCAGTATTTTAATTACTTTTACCTGGGTTCGAACTCGATAGCACCAGTGGAAATGTACAACTACTTCAACCACAAATCAAACCCCGTTGTGCAATTATTCTGAAATCATACGAGAATGATCTAGTATCCAGTACTGTGTCAGCTCAAGGTGCTGTGGCTTGGAAGCATCCAGTCACTTAATTGGAAATCTACTTGAAAGAAAAAGCTCGCATGTCACCAGTGTGAACGTTGCTTTTAACAAAATGTTACTCTCGTATCATTATTTGCGTAAAAGATTTTAGCTGTCTTATTGATTATTTCTTTCTCTTTAATGTTAGTGATTTTCTAGCAGTTTGCTTGAGATGTAGTAGTTCGAGAAGCCTTTTTAGCCTAAGATTCCGCTGCTCCAAGACTCGAAAACTATTTTAGGTAGAGGGTTACGGTTAAAATGATAAAACGGTGAATTATAGAAAAGAAATACGAGGTGGCAGAAGATGAAGATATCGTGATAAGGAGGATAGATTAAATGATCCTCGATTTGACGAGATTAAGATTGTAGGGTTAAGGGAAGTAACAACATGTGAGTTTGATCTCTGAAGATGTCGTTCTTGTGATAAAGCTAATGTTGAGGAACAGATTCCCTTTTGGTTAGTTTTCATAATTTCAGTATATTTCTTCGTTTTAGATATTATTTTAGGATCCATATTTAAAGCGTTTTTCATAGTTTTTAAAGGTAAACTTGGAATTCCTTAATTTCTTGCATCTTCGGATGGACACGTCGTCTCTCCTTTAGTTCGGAATGCTACCAATTATACTAATGTTGATTTAAAGAGTCGATTGCAGGTGAAACCTGACTGACCAATGGAAATCAAACAGGAAAATGTATCTGTCTATATTTCTTAGATTAGATTGTGTAATTATTTACACTATTTACATTGTTCGGATTGTTGATCTCATCTGCCATATTTACGACGTTTCGGCCGTTGTACGCTTGGACTTTCTTCGGGTGATTGGAATTTCGAACTGTAGCCGTTATTTCGTCCACTGGGGCAGATTGTTCTAGTCCCACGTGCCATTTCTCTTCCGGTCGCCTCAGTTATTTCCATTTAACTCTCCAATTTTTTTTTGTATTTTACCATTGCAGTATCTGAATTCACACCTCTTTGGGTCAAGTAACTAGATCTAACCATCTTTTTTTATCCACATGTGTCATGACCCGGTGAATAAAAGCCTTGGTTAGATTTGGAGAGTTGAGTCAACCGAGACATCCGGAAGAGGCATGGCACGTGGGAGTAGATCAATCTAAAATAAATATGAAATAAAGGGTTCAGTAAGAAATTCCAATCACCTGAAGAAGGCCAGAGTGTACAACGGCCTAAACGACGTGGATATGGCAATAAAGATGTGGACAACAGTCACAAAATGTAAATAGATTAAATAAGCAACACAGTAAAAATACGAAAATTTATTTTTTTATTTTTCTCCATATTTCATTATCTGATGTAGCTTTAATAAAAGTGAAACAAGTTAGATTGATAAACGTTTCATACGTCTTCTTTATCTTAACATTCTGTCAAAATCTGAACTCTATTCAATTACAACTCATAGCAAACTACCCAAAACCAAGCTCAATAACATTACAACACTTTCTAAAATATGCATAGAAATATATTATATAATACATATAAATATATTGAGTTATATATTAAAATTACGAGATATATTGTCTGTAATTTATTCTATCAGCTATGCCTAAAAGAGAATTCGCTGCCGAAATATATATATATATATATATATATATATATATATATATATATATATATATATATATATATATATATATGCATGAATCATTCATACAAAAAACAGATTAGTGAAGTTAATGATATAAATAGCGAGAATACATCTTTGCCAACAAATTTATTAAAATTACATTAACCCACGAACCTCCAGATGAATGTTGTGATCCCTGTTTTTAATAAATTCAACATGTATAAGGTCTTTTTTTTTTTTGCTAGTACTTTCATCTGTTTATACAGACATCATCAGACATGGAAATTCATTTGTTTTTTTGTTTTTTTTAAATACTTCCAGGTAATAACGGGACACGAAAGATTAGCTGTGAGTTTTTAGAAATGTGTTATTGTTAACTGTAAGAAATTTTGGAGCGTGCGTTCGCAACGCTAAGGTTGAATCTTTTGAAAATTTAAAAGAGAGTGCGTTTTTTTTATTAATATGTTAATTGAGAATTCTTTTGTTGTAGTATATATATATATATATATATATATATATATATATATATATATATATATATATATATATAAGTGAACATAGAAGTCAAGTAAAGTGCTTTTACAGACGAATCAAGGATCACCCTTCGATGGATGGGCTCGAGGATGGGTTTGCAAGCAACATGACTCAAGAAAATTTTTTAAACGCCAACAAGGCGGCGGTGGGACCATGATATGGGCTGGAATTATTCGTAATGAGCTCGTGGGTCCATTCAAACTGAAAGACGTGGTTAAAATGAATTCCAAAAGTTACTGTGATTTTCTAGAGCAATATTTCTTTGAATGGCTTGATAACCAGTCTTTAGCCAAGCGTAGATCTATGATCTTTATGCAAGACAACGCACCAAGTCATACATCAAAGTTTACTAAATCCTGGTTGAAAGAAAAGGGATTTTTTGAAGATTCCCTTATGGACTGGCCTTCAAATAGCTGTGATTTGAATCCCATTGAGAATCTGTGGAGTATCTTTAAGAGAGATATTGATTCTAATGAAAGGCAATTCAACAGCAAGTGTGACCTCTGGGAGGCAGTTAAAGTTGCTGCAAACAACTTACTAGCCGCTAAAATTGCAAATCTAACATCAAATGTTGACAATAGGCTGCTAAGAGTTATCGAAAAGAAAGGAGCATTTGTGCAATACATTTTAGGAGGTTCTTATTATTTTTTGTTAATATATCTTATTTTTAAAATAAAATGTTTTTCTTTAAGAAATTGATAAATTTGTTCTAAAATCTTTTCATATTAATTTTTTACATTAGTTTTACAAGGTATAATAATGTAAAAGTATCAAAATAAATAGTTGCAAATAAACTACTGACAGTCAAATTAGTCTGTTTTGTTAACTTCGTAAAATTTTTTCCAACCAAAAACAATATTTTTCTCTATCACTATATATCTAAGTTAATAATATTGAGTAGCATCTAAACAACATCATAATAAGACTTTTCACATTAAAGACGCAACTCTTTATACGAATTCATAACTTCCATATAATCTCTAGACGCAGTTTATACTATCTCGTTAAGCAAGTTACTCGCTGGTTTCAATATATCTTGTTAGAGTCACATTCTCCAAACCTTCTTTTCTTATTATGTCTCCTATTTCAAATGTTTCTTTCTTATTCTGAGTATTTGTGTAATTTTTATTTCTATATTCTTTAAATCTTCCTCGTTGATCACATGTTCAGTCTAGGGATTTTCAGCATTTTTGCATAGAAACACATTGCTGTTGCATTAAGTTTCTTCTTCACATACCCTGCCATATAGGAGGGCCGATAGGAGGGCCATAACAGCTAAAAGACTATTTACTTTGTTTCTGACGACATTTGCTCAATATTTTCTTTCCATTTTACTTTTCTCAGTTAAGACGTTACCTAGATATTTAAACTTTTGGACTTGATTGATTTTGACGTTTAGATTTTTGTCCTTACTTGCTGTTCTTCGTTGCTGACAACCATACATTCTGTTTTTTTTTGTAACCCAAGGAGGGTTACTGAATGAGGAATAACACAAACGGAGGTTAGAAATTAAATGTAATCTTTATAGCATCAACAAAATACAATACCCGCCAGCCGCTAATGGTGGACTATTTAGACCGCATATTACCCCCACTTGTAATAGTGTCCAACGTATATTATGAACGATTGGGACATACCCATTAGTTATCATAGGGTATATAATATTTTTCTTATAATTGATGATTACTACTTTCTTCTTACTTTCTTTTATTAGTTTCTTTAGGATATCCTGTAGTTTCCTGTTTGTGTCTTCTATCAACATTTTGCAATCTGCATATCTTATTCTGTTAAGATTTTGGTCGTCAATAATGAATCCTGGTAGGATTTTCTCATTATCTCAGTGTAAATATTAAACAAGTCCAGCGGGAAGACACATCCTTGTCTTTCACCATTTTCTATCTGTATGCGTTTACTGAATTAATTTCCTGTCCATTTGGGCAGTTTTTCCCCCGCGGATTGTTCTGTATTATTCTAGTATCTTTACCAATTAACTTAATCTGAGATCAGGCTATAATTTTATAATACCAAGAGTGAATAAAATTTACTACAGTAGTTCTTCACAACTTTGTATCTTTTCTTGTAGCGACTTACCACTCCTTTTTGATCTACCATCCATACATTACTCGTTACTCGATGTTTTTCCTTGATATCCTAGTCTTGTGGATTGTGGCTTGGCTTGAGGAATCGGAGAAATTGAGTTCCAATTCCAGTTGAGTTTATTACTTTCACTTACTTACTCATAATCTTAGGAAAGGTATGAATCCGTTTCTACTCCGTCATTTTGCAGGACAGATAGGATTCTATAATCTTGAATGGCAACCGGTCTAGGAGAACGAATTCAAAACTGCATGTAAGCCTGGCAAAGAACTTACGATGCAGCTAAGGAAAGATGAAAGACTCGATGATCACGACTAAGTTCAACTCCTTTTTTAATATGTCCAGCGAGTGTCAAAGTATCAAGGCAATATTTCCTCATTTTGAAATTTCAACGATGTCTTTCTAATAGCAAATATAACTTTCCTTGTTGTTCTTATTTTGCCTAAGGTTTCTTCGTTGCTTGCCTCTTCTGTCCATATTAGAACCAAGTCTATATGTCGATATAGCTTTTCTTCTTCTCTGTAAAGACAGTGATTAAGTTTCCCTAGCATATACGAGATTTTATATGAAGACACAGTTCATTACACTTGCTACAGAATGCGTAGGTGGGTTCGACACATCAAAATACTGGTTAGAACTCTGATGACCCGAACTTTAAAGCTAGTAGGTATGGAATTCTGTCAGATGATAAAAGCGGGGCTTGTGGAGAGGCATGATCATTTACATAGGGAAAAAAACTTGGCTTTATTAACAGCAAATGTCTTAAAATATTATGCTTATTTTCTTAAATTATATTAATTAAAATTAATTTAATTAACTTAAAATAACTTATTTAAAATATAAATATGTTTTATCAGAAAAGACCGAAAAGTGAAATATAAATT
The DNA here is from genome assembly GCA_903632075.3 of Acanthosepion pharaonis. Classification (NCBI taxonomy): domain Eukaryota; kingdom Metazoa; phylum Mollusca; class Cephalopoda; order Sepiida; family Sepiidae; genus Acanthosepion; species Acanthosepion pharaonis. The sequence goes on along the minus strand of CAHIKZ030000335.1, from coordinate 481,758 downwards.
TTTAATGCAATTTTTTTCAGGTCAGTTCCCTGCATGAATTTCTCTCGTAGAATAATAATAATAATAATAATAATAATAATAATAATAATAATAATAATAATATGTATTCTCCATTTTTAAGAATCATGGCTAGATTTTACTAAAATGTGTAATGCGGCATCATTCTAAGCGGATGTTAATATATTAAACTATATTTGTCTCAATGTAAATTTAATTCTATTGCGTGTAACAATTCAAAAAAAATATTCTTTTGATATGTGCTTGTCACAGCTTTTAAAAATTAAATCGAAGACATGTCGTTGAAAGTGCTTGACTCGAGTCGGCTATCCATTAGATTATCACACAAATAAAATAATAACAACTTGGCTGGACATAACACCAGTTATTCACTCGTCACCAGTCGTAAATATGAAAGTTCGCTCTCCTGTAGATATAATGGTAATTTAATGTTTACATCTGCTCCAGCCGCGCTCGTCGACGAAATCTTGCAGAGCAAGCCGCAAGTCTTTCCCAAAGTTAATCCAACTAATAAACCCCATCATCTCCGTCCCCAAACGGTCTTCTCACGTCCACCCTAACTCCAGCCCTTATACCCACCCCACACACCATCGACATACTAAACTCTAACGGACTGTACTTTACATATAGACCGCACCTCTACTTTTCGGCCGAAGTTCCATTAGGATCCCCCTGACCATTACCACATCTCAAAGATTGCTAATCTACTCACAGTGCTTGACTCGAGTCGGCTATCCATTAGATTATCACACAAATAAAATAATAACAACTTGGCTGGACATAACACCAGTTATTCACTCGTCACCAGTCGTAAATATGAAAGTTCGCTCTCCTGTAGATATAATGGTAATTTAATGTTTACATCTGCTCCAGCCGCGCTCGTCGACGAAATCTTGCAGAGCAAGCCGCAAGTCTTTCCCAAAGTTAATCCAACTAATAAACCCCATCATCTCCGTCCCCAAACGGTCTTCTCACGTCCACCCTAACTCCAGCCCTTATACCCACCCCACACACCATCGACATACTAAACTCTAACGGACTGTACTTTACATATAGACCGCACCTCTACTTTTCGGCCGAAGTTCCATTAGGATCCCCCTGACCATTACCACATCTCAAAGATTGCTAATCTACTCACCTTGCCTTGTTCGGAAAACTGTCATTTCCAATTTGTCAAACTTGCGGACATCTACTGACATTTCGCCCAATAGCAACCTCACTCAAGAACATTAACAAACTGAGCAAATTATTGCACAAGCTTATCGGGGCTAACAAGAACAAGATGAAGCACTAAATGCCCGAAGTTCAAAGTATCATGCAGTGGCAAACTGAATTTGTACGTTTATGGGAATGTAAAATCAGTTCTCATTAGTCTGTATATATTATACCTAATAAATATTACCTGAAAACATCGATAACACATTCAATATACATTAAGTCATTTTATGTATTGATTTTTGGACTAGCATGCCGTTCTCCTCACAACGATTCAACAGATACATGGACGGCTCAGCTGTTGATTAAAACGTATGGGTTTTTAATTGATACATTCATTTACTACGTTTATCAACACATTGCATATAGAGCCAGAAATTATTTTAGTTTGTAAAAATATTGCTTTTATTTTGCACATAAGAATTTAGTAATACATGTCTTACTAATTACCACAAAACTAAAAGAAAAAATCGGTGGATTCATAGATTTCCCAAGGCTAATTTCGGGTAAAAGAATATAAAAAATCAAGCCGAATTGCCCATTGCACAATCCGTATATCCAAGCTTACCGTACCTGGTATTCCCAAGCGATAATCCTTCTAGGTACTGACCAGGCTTGAGGTTGATTTACTTCGGTGATCGTGAAAATATATCTGGTTCGTGATATTTGCAAGTTTAGTTTCCTCTACTGAAAAGTTATGAGCTGGTTCAGTTGAAAGAAGGAACAAGATACACGCAGGAGAATCATACTGGAAAGAACACATTTTGACGAACTTAGTTTTAAGAATGGAATATGGCAGGAAAACAATATAACTCTGAGACTAAATAAAGTTTCGATGAGGAATTTCATAAAACTTACCAAGTACTACGACAAAACGCTTTTTATAACGGCCGAAACATGATAATTATATTATGTGGCATCCGTCATATACATATATATATATATATATGTGTGTGTGTGTGTGTGTGTATACACTTTATTACATTAAATTATTTAAAACATGTGAAAACCACTGCATAAATGCATAAATGCACTCATGTTTCGATGCATATCATCTCATTAGTTGGTAGTAAGTGAGGATTATTACAATTTACAAAAACACAGATTATATATATATATATATATATATATATATATATATATATATATATATATATAAATATAAAAGAAAGAACAGTAAGATATATAATCCGGTGTTCTTAGAGATATTTTTATTTTTACAAAAAAACAGTGCTCGATGTAGATTTACAGAGCATTAATATTATAAATTAATTGATTTAAAATATGTCTTTTTTCGCTACACAGTTCTAACCATGTTTCAAAAATGGAAGCTAAAAGCTTACAGTAGTAAAATTATTTTTCTATGTCAAGTATATTTAATGTCTTTTATTTAATTACAAAATTAAATTCGGGGCTTTTAGCTTCCATTTTTGAAACATGGTTAAAACTGTGTAGCGAAAAAACATATTTTAAATCAATTAATTTATATATATATATATATATATATATATATATATGTGTGTGTGTGTGTGTGTGTGTGTGTGTGTGTGTGTAAAATATATAGAAAATAGGAAAGAACTCGTTAGGTAAATAATCCAAAGTTCTTTTTGTATTTTATGTAGCAATGGAATCATATTTTTAAGTAAATAATGATATATATATATATATATATATATATATATATATATATATATATTTAAAGCAATTATATATATATATATAAATTAAAGCAATTACAGAGGATTGAGAACAAGAGTAACGAGGTATGTTTGAAGAAAGGATACAGAGAAGAGCGGGGAACTAGTTTAGGGTGTCAGATGTCGATTGATATTAAACTTCGATATTTGAAGATTATAATAATCGGAGAAGCTAACACGGGGAAGGGATTTTCACAGACGCGAGAGTAGAAGCTGCTTGCGTAGAAGAGTCGGTTACATTTAACCGTTATGACAGTGAAAGGGTGGGGCGGAGATGCCAACCTAGTAGCTCGCTTAAATTCATGCAGTCTGGGAACTAGCGAAAATAGCTCGTCGGAACAGTTACCGGGAAAATACTCCTAGAGAAGACATAGGTAAGCCACAGCACGTCTGTGGGTTAGCGATTGTAGAGTAGATGCCATATCGAGACCTGACCTATTTTCATATCCGTCCCTAGATTTTGTTGATGACCTCGAGACATACAGCGGGTGCAGCAGACCATATATGACAGCAATATTCCATGCAAGTACGGATGGCAGATTTATATATTCGAAGGGTGGACTCGGACGATATAAAACTTTCAGCCATGACACAGAGAACCAACTTTCCTTGCGGTAGATGAAGCTATTGATTCAATGTATTTATTCCACCTCATGTCGGTGGACAGCGTAACACCAAGCAGGCGTAACGAGGCGCTCTCGAGGAGTTGGAAATCAGTTATTCTGATAGGAAGCAGGGAGGGTTCTCTGGTATGTAAAGAATTAAGAAACCACGAAATTGTTCAACACGAAAATTGTAATGAAAAAACAAAAAGAATAAGTTTAAGTAATTAGAAACAATTATGAAAATCTAAGTGATACACGCTTGGGCGATCATGTCTCTTTCAGAACATGTTACCACAGTAAGTTAGTTTCTTTCTACGGTTGATGGATGCCAACATAGGCTACAGAAACGCAGTCTGTCCTGCAATTCAACCCACAGCTGGGAGGGGAGAAAAGATGAACTCATAGTCTCCTAAGGGTATCTGCATGTAAGTGAATTTAACAACTCGATTGAAAATCAAACTCTGCCAACCGATTTCTTATATCGAACCGATATCCTTTACACCCCAACGCACGACCACCTGCTTAGCTTCTGAAAGGCATTTTCTCTATTCCAATGTAGCTTCGGGCTTTAGTGTGAGACTACTCCTGTAAAAAAGAACGACAAGTTATAATCATAATAATAATAGTCGTATCCTTCTTTGAACCACACTTCTCCTGCTTCAAGTTCAAGGAAAAGACAATCAACATATCTAGATCACAAGTGATTGAAAACCGTAGCATATGTCCATTAGTCGCTGTCGATCGTAGTACTAGCAAACAGTCATAAGTGTATTGGTCTTCAGATTTCCGCTGTGTCTGTGAAACTGTAACTAAGGTCTGCTCTGCATAGTTTTAACATAAATCACAATTTTGTGGGTGTTGAAGAAGGAAAAACATGCTTTAGAACGTGTTAGCAACAGTGATTAGCTAGCAAACCCTAGAAGGCATGTAAACACGTAAACAAGATTCCAACCTTTATGAATACAGGTTGAAAAACCAGCATTTCCTTTGAAAGTCTTGCAGACACGCAGTACATATATAATCCCCTATAAATAAGAAGTTGTTAAACTTGACCTATCAAATGAGATTGGACGTTTGCAGTTGAAATGATATCTACTCGACTAAAACACATTTCTTTTTTACTGTTAGATCCTTATTTGCAAATGGACGCATTAAATCCGATTATAAAAACTTGATCACAAGACAACGTGAGGCTTATTCTCGATGATTGGAACTTGAGAAATTTTCGGCCAGTGCAAATAAAAATGTCAGGGAGTTCAGACTTATTTTCGAATCAGTGATGTTTACTGTTGAATGTAAGCGCAAGATCCCAGAGCTGTTCTTGATCAAAGATAGGCTGTCGGGAGTTTAACGAAATAATCGAATTCACTCCTACTTGAGTAACTATTCGATCGACCTTAAAAGATTTCCATCAGAAAGCTATCATCTTCATACATTTCAACTAACTCAAACGCCTGCAAGCTAGTATCCATGGATACAAGAAAATTGAGGAAGCTGACAAAAGCTACTTTTTGGTGATATAGAAAAAAAAATACGCTGAACTCCGAATTAAAATGGACTTTTCAAAATAATGGAAAACTGTTTGCCATGGCTTTTGCGTTTTTTTTTTTTTTTGTGTGTCTCAAATCGATCGGAGGAAATGTTCAGGAATATTATTATTATAGTTTAGAAATGTCAACGATGTCATTGACTTCTAATGTGCAAATAGCTTTTTTCTTAGTATTTTTACATTATGCTTGCTTTCCTTCTATATAAAGAGTTTTTTTTTTTAAGTGGCAAATACAATAACAAAAAAATAACGAAAAGACAGAAACCTTACTTTATATATCATGTTATTGATTTATTTTTTTGTACGGAAACTGCAACTGTTTCAAAGAATTCTAGCCTGTATTGGAGCGTTGCATTTCAGACAAGACACCAGGTTCGTTCTCAGGGTGCAGCTTCTTCCAGTCGAAAGCAATGTGTCTAAATACATGGAAAATAACTTTTTAACCATATCGTTAACCATGAAATAAAACCATGAGAACAGATTGTAGTCGACAAATTTTAATCGGTTTTAAACTTCTGCTGTCGACGAGCGAGGCAGTGTGAGGCGAAGCTAGATGGCGAATGATCTAACGGGCGTGTACCTCCTTTTTTTTCTGCGGTAGTCACCGGTAGCTTTTTTGAGCTTTTTAAGCTGCTATGGACCACCGTCTTATAGATGACAAGCTTTCTTTATCCTGTCAGCTTTCGTCTTAAAATGGTCGTTCATCATTTGTCAGGGTCATTTGACATGGTTCCTCTGAGGTTCGCTTCATTCAGCTGACCTTTTTCAAGACGACAACTGTCAAAAAAAATAAATAGTTCTAATTCTATTACATATAATCAAAAATATTTTCTAAACAATATCGCCATACGTACGCACAAATATATATATATATATATATATATATATATATATATATGTATATATATATATACAGTGCGTGATAAATTATTATCGAGATAACTTTTTCTAATATTTCAAAAACACGTCCAATTAATTCACACAAACTTTTCACAGAATGTTGGCAACACTGACCTGCGCAATCACTGAAATTTTCGTACTGATTTGCGCAATGTAAGCAAATTGGCGCCATATTTGTTATCAGTACGATGATTTGAGCGTGCCAAATTATTAGAAAGGTTCAGTAAAACTCCCAGAATTGAGCAAACAAAACGTTTATTAATGTTGCACGTGAATGTTTATGATCAAAAGAAGCTAATAAATAAGATAATCAAACAAATAATAACAGATACAAACAAAGGCACAGTTTTAAACAAATTAATAGGGAATGTGCTTTCCCTGTTTTGAAATTACTTGAAGAAGTCGACAATCCATAGAATTTGTTAATTGTAGGATGTCATCTGCTGTAATGACGTGAGATACGTCGACAGTTGCTTCCCACAAATCAGCGTTGCTCCTGAATTGTCGTCCGTTGGCGTACAGTCTTCGCTTCATGATGCTCCAAAGGTTTTCGATTGTGTTCAAATCCGGATAATTTGCTGGCCACTTCATTTTTCGTGGTCCATCGAAGCTTGTTTCAAATATTCTTGTGAGCAGCATGTGAGGGAGCATTATCTTGGATAAAAACAATGGCCCTTCTGAAGGCAACTCTTTGCCTTTTCATGATGCAAGCAGTTTCAGAATGAATTAATTTTCGCAATGTCTGTCTATATTTCTGAGATGAGATATTATGCACACTATTTACATTATTCGGACCATTGTCCTCATCTTTGTTGTCATATTTATCACAATGTTTCGGCCGTTGTACACTCCGGCTTTCTTCAAGTGGCTGAAATGTTGAACTGAACCCTTTATTTCGCTCACTGGGGTAGAATGTTCTAGTTCCACGTGTCATATTTAATGAATGTCAGTTATCAGTTATCTCCTGTTAATTCCCCTCTCCAAGTTCTCCACTGCCTTAACCGGGTATTGAACTCACACTCTTTGGGTCCTGTCACTGGCTCTAACTAACGCCTTTACCCACTGTGCCATGTGTCCTTGAGGACATATATCAGAGCATTAAGGAACAAAGTATGGAGTAACAGGAAGATTTCATTGGAAGCGTGGAAAGTGTGCTGGACTCTTATATAATATCGGTCGTCCTATACGGCAGTCAATGACTGACAAGCTCTGCACAAATGAAGAAAAGATTTGAAGCAAGAAAAATATGGTTCTACAAAAAGGATACTGAGAATTTCATGGGCAAAACATGTGTTTAACGTAGTAGTTTTTAGGAAAATCCAATAAAAAAGACACTTGTATTCAGTTACAGAAAGAAACATTTTTTTTTTGTATTTCCTGTGTGTCTTTTGAGGAAAAAGAACATAACAGGGTATATTGAAACAAAAGAAAGATAGCGGAAAGCCGTGAATAACCTACCTTATGAGGATGAGTAAAGGGAAATGTAAAAGGGATTATGGGGGACTGCAAAAAGACAAAACTTGCTAAAAGCTACAAAGGATAAAACATTGTGAGAGCCATAATGAAGGCGAACAACAAGAAGTATTATTATTATTATTATTACTATTTTTATTTTCTTTGATTTCTGGCGTTTACACATTTCTTTCCCGTTCCCGCCCAGGGACCTAAGGTTAGAAATGGCATCATGACACTTTCAACTGACAAAAAAAAAAAAAAAAAAAAAAATTAAATAGATAAAACCCTTCGTAAAGTGTGAGCTGTACTTGTCAGAACAATTCTTGAGGCATGGACTTCCAGGAATCCCTTCAGTTAATCTACGGCAATCTTTTCCAACCAGTCCTAGGGCTCCAACTACAACAGGGATTGTTGATGTTCCCATATGCCACATTTTCGAGATTTCTATTTCAAGGTCCTTGTATTTTGACAGCTTTTTGAATATCTTCAAAGATACATTGCAGTCAGCAGGGGCTGCCATATCAATAAGGAGACACTTTTTTGTTCGTTGTCTTTAATAACAATATCATTGTTATTATTATTATTATTATTATTATTATTATTATGTTTATCACCGGATATTTCCTCTGTATTTAAAAACCTCGTATTTCTAATTCATTTATTTTTTTTTTTTTTGCTTTTGAATTAACTTTCCCCTATCATTAAAATACGATAACATTCGTAAAATTATAGTACTCGCTTTTGTAAGCACTCATGAAAATATTCCAGTCTTTGCCGAAAAACAATCCAAAACAAAGATATCGTAGCATTACTACTATGATTTGATACTAGCCTTCCGAAGATCCAATTAGAGTCTTTCTTGCATTCATTCGATAATGAATGCCGTAAGAGTTGGAGTCAATAATGTATTGACCAGCTGTCGAAACCATCCCTCAGAGAAACTCTCAAGACGCATGTGCTAAATTAAACGTGACATACACTGGCCAATTTATGACTTAATTTGGATTCCTTAAAGATTGAAAGCTTGGGAAGATTGTTTGGTCCATCAAAGCCTACGTTCAGTTCAGAAATTGCCCTACTTGCTCAGCTTTAACAAGGAGGACGAAAGCAAATTAACGATAACTTTATGATCTTTCTCCTTCACTGTCATTGTATGAATGAGCGATCCCAACTAGCAATGAAAAGAAATGTCAGAATTAACTCAATTTCAATCATCATGAAACGAATGGCTCCTTTAAGTTCGTTTCGTGATATTGGATATTTCTTTCGTCTGTGAAATTAATTGCAAAAAAGGGACTAGCACTGGATGTATGGCATGTATATTAGATATGTCCAAGATATTCTAAATCTAGTTATCCTTCAAGTCTATTTTTTTTAAATTGTAAGAAATTCCTTGTAAGTACCTTGAATATCATCCGTACATATATATAAATAACTCCCTGATATTTGGTAATTTCTCATTTCGAAGGTTGTAATTGTTTCCAGGCAAACTTAACGAATTTTGATTTAATATTTATAATTTCAAAAGTCGGACAAAAATTTATAAACAAACTTTGAGATTGTTATAGTGGAACACACCTATTCTATAATTAATAGACTCTCCCACCTATAATAAGTCGGGGTAGTAAGAGTAACGAGGGAGTCGCTCAGCGAGTCTGTCTGAGTTCACTCTGAATTCGGACGACCGGCTGACCGGTTGAACTCTCTGCCTTCGGGCGGGGAGGAACCTGGAGGAGGATACGCCAAGGGGCAGATTCTCTTTCGGGGAGGTAAACCGACCCTGAACCCGTTTATACGGGTTCAATGGGCATATTTTTGGCCTATCCCACGTTAAAAAGGCCTTGTGCCACATGACGCCCTCGTGGAGGGATGACTGAATATCGTCGCTCAGGGGGTCGGTCAGTCAGTCGATCCCGGACGACCACTAATCGGATACTAAAGTATCAACGACCACAACTAGATTTCTCTGCGTCATTACCTATTATATCAAGTTCCTAACGTTTTGTACGTCGAACCTATTTTAGGACCGACTTAGTTCAAATACAAGCCTACACTGTGCAACCAATCCATAACAGAGATAAAATTTATAATTGGACAAGTGTGCCAAATATTTAAAAAAACAACAAACAAACATTGATTTAAAATTTATAATTTATTGGGTTTAATAAATATTTGCGATAAGTAACTTTACAGTATTTGGGCTGAATTAAAAGAAAAAAAAAACCCTGAATAACTAATGTTTTCTGTATGAAAACTGTTATTTTCACGATTAGCAAATTATGAATCTCAGAAAACTTTATATTAACCGCTATCTGTCTATTGAAAACATCTTCTTGTTTAATTTCACTGGTCTTCATATTTATGCGGCTTTTATCACCTGCTATCACATAATATTCTAAGCTCTCTCGATTGTTTACAGTAAATCGATACGATAATGTAGAATTCGATTGCCTGAATATGATTATATCAAATTAAAAATGTCAGTTTCCCAACGCCGAAATATTTGACCGCTGGTGAGTATGTGGGTTTTAATCTTTAAGTTTTTTTCTGTCTTTTATTTCTAATAGTTCCCATGTATACAGCGAATAACTCTTGAAACTGGCGAACGATTGACGAATTCTGATAGTGTTATATTATTTGCTTTTTTATTGTATTTCTTTTTTCTTAGAATATTTCGATTTTGTTCGTACCTTATCTGTATTTTTTTGTTAATCTTGAAATTAAGTGCACACCCCTTCCTTCCAATGGCCTTAGTAGAATAGGAATTATAGGTTTTTTCAAGTCATGGGATTTCCAACGCCGAGATATGGAGTAGTAATTTTTAACGGACCAGATTGAAGAATCGCAAACTCCAATTCGAATTCCAGCCGATTTCATTAAATCTAGCAAGTATTCATGTTTGTGACGACTTTAATATTCTTGATAACGCGGGATTAGTTCTGTCAATCAAACCTGTGAAGAAGGTAGATAGTCCCAGGACTTCTCTATCGCTTACGAACCGCCACAGAAGTAATATGTTCCCGATACAACAGGACATCACGCAAACATCATACACCTCTTCCTTATACCCTGTCCTGAAATGCTACGCTGATCAATGTTAAAGTTAATGCCAAACCAAAGCCCTCACCTGGTATACAGCTGCCTGAAGTAGAAATTCTTTCCAAGTCTATGGAACGTGTCAAACAGAAAAAAATGCAGGTGAGAGGACACCCCCTATTTCAGTATCGACCCATCAGCAAATACTTTGTTATAATCAGTAAGAAGTTTATCGGACCCCAACAGGAACAGGCTCTTGATCGATAAACAATGAAGATTTCGATCTACGCGGTCCACTGATCATATCCTAATTGACATTACCCACAGAATCAGCGACGCATTAGATCAGCGGTTCCAAATCGGCGAGGTGCGCCTCAAGGGTTCAACGGAAGAGGAGAGCATGTAAGGCAGAATCATTGAAAGACAATCAAAGATTTAGAAACAGTTTCAAAAAATGCCTATGCTAAAAATATGTATGTGTCTGAGAATTGGTCAGAAGCACATATGGTAAAAATATAATTAACGAATACACAAGTCCAATAGGCACGATCGGCAAATCAGTTCCACAACTCCTTGTCAGAAAACAAACCCGTTTGAATGAGCATACCGAGTTTTTATGAACCTGACCCAACAATCGCTCAGCCAATGAGCGCCAAGAACCAGTCAATAAAAATGGCTACAAGCGACACAACCACTTCTTTGCACACGAAGTGCTGCCCGTTTAACCTTCGCCAATTTGCAGTCTCCACACAAAATATACACATGCTCCACTGGGACATTTTGTGTCGCTGATGTAAGTCTCCGCTGCAATATGATTTCAGATTTTAAAATATTATTATGGATTACTTGTAATTGGTTGCAAAAGTCCCAGTATAAAGCGTTATATATTATTATTGACCGATTTTAGGATATTCTTGCATTCTATCAAGTATTAAGAATATAGTAACTAGGGTCCGCAAACTGAAGGAGAGAGTTATCAATGATAATATTCTGATTCGAATACGCAGTTATCTCCCTCTCTCTGTTATTTAGTTTTAAATGTACTTTTTATCATGCAAAATTTTTATTCCGAAAATGTGGCCCAGAATAAAAAAGTTTTGGGACCAATGCACTAGACCATACATACATCACGAGGACGACCATATTACATATATAGAATGCCATCCCTTATTAGTTAGAAGCTAATTCCACTTCTGCACTGTAAAACCTACTATCAAGAGGTTTCTTTCCTGATCACTACAATCTAAACCTGTTTAAATCAGGATTAACCCTTAACCTCTTAATTCTTACTCCTGCCAAACACACAATAACCTCTTTCAGTAACTCTCAACCTTGTGTGACTTTTCGGTGTTGTTTAGTGTGCACAAGGAAAACCAACGCGTGACATACCTGATGAGCTTAAAACAAGTGGATGACAGAACGTTCTCTGGAGGAAGAAGCAGATGGAAGTAACTTGTTTAGAGCTGCAAGAGAGAGAAGGAGATGGAGAGCCATCATCGCCTTCGTCCTGAAAAGACATGGCACATAAAAAGAAAGATAGGGTGCACATTAGTGAAATAAAAATAAAAAAATGAAATACTACATTTTTTTAATATTCCAAACTGAAAGAGGGGAGACATGCACGGAGATTTACGAAGAGGTTGCCACCAAAAACCAGATTTTAGTTTGCCATAATATTCACCATACAACTATGGAAGGCAAGAAAGATTGATTCATGGCATCCCCAAGGATATTAGCGCTTGAAACGTTTAGAATATGCACGTTGTTCCGATAACTCTGCTTTGATCTGTTTAGCCATAAATTTTATTGATATTTTTTCTCCGTTTTCTCAATTTGTTGCGAAAAAAATATATACGTATCTCGTCGATCGAAAGAAGACTGTCTTCGAAATAATTCTTGGTCGTGGAGTATAAATGATGTGAACTGGAGCGGAAACTAATAACTTTATATTCAAGCGTAGAAATGACGCCGTTCATTGATGATTGAAAAATTTGATTCTTTTCCAGATTTCGTGAAACAAAACTAACAATGAAAATACGATATTTTTTATGATGCTGACGCGAAATAGGTTTTGGCGCGTTTTCGCGTAGCTATTTTGGCAAAAAATATTTTAAATTGATTCAGTGGAGTAAAATAAGCCTAGAAAATGGCGCACACCAATTACAGACTGACAATGATGCTTGCTTATCATGAACAAATTTCATCGAACATATCAGTTACGTTGGGGTAATGGGTAATGCACAGATTGAAAAATTGGAATGTCAAGTTCGAATTCCAATCGAATTTGTTACTTATGTACAAATATTCTTGGAAAAGGGATGAAACCACCTTTTCTCATTCCAGTAAATTGCAGTAGAGACTGGGTCCAAAACAACCGGTTCTACGAGTGATCGGTGAATAAACCGGCTGCCTCTGGTCTTAAGTAACTCAAAAAAACAAGAGCTATTAAAGAATGGATAGACTCCTTAGTGTCAACAGTCATCCACCCCAAAGAGAGGTTAAATAACCTAATCAAACCGCAATTGTCCAAGCGTGTTTAGTACGTCTACACCCGTGAAAATATGATTAATATATTGGAATTGAAAGACGCAGAGGTATATATTCTTGCATAGTCTGCAAGAACTCGTCCCCTTCCAGGTCAGCCCACAATCGACGTCTTCCAACTTGACGGCTCGCTTTCGTCATGGACACGTGGAAGTTCATTCCATACGGGTTAACATCATCGTACTCACTAATAATAAATCATTGTAGGATATTTAGTTCTTTTTTAACTTTTCGATGTATAGGTTAAATAAATCCGGTCAGAAGGCGTATCCTCGTCTTACGCCCTTTCCTATCCTTTATATACGTTTTCAATTCATTTTCTACCTATATGCGGGCGGTTTGCTTCCAGTAAATGGTATGCATTATCTCTATCTATAAAAGGCAGGATGTGTGTGTGTGTGTGTGTGTGTGTGTGTGTGTGTGTGTGTGTGTGTGTGTGTGACGAATGCACGGCCGCAATTTTCGACGGATTTGCACCAAAATCTACATGCACATGCTCCAAGTTAGCGGAAATGCCAAGACCGACTTTGTATTTCGCAATTCGCATCGATAGTGGAAATAATCGATTTTTCATGTTTCTACGGCAGTTTTCATGTAGTTTGCGGCCATTTTGTACTGGCCAGAGTGAGAGTCTATATCTGGCTGCTACGAATAGGCAGGAAGATTCTATTGACCAGCGTGAGAGCCAACAGCTGATTGATATCAAATATTTAGGTCGAAAATTATCCAATGCTTTTGCGTAGTCTATGAAACATTATGACCTCTTCCGATTATGACCTCTTCCGATTATGACCTCTTCCGATTATGACCTCTTCCGATTGTCTTTTGCTTTTACATTTATCGCGTGTAAATATAATGACTTTATGATGCAAATTATTGCCAGTAGGAAATATATTATTTCTGTTCAAAAATTCTCATCAGTCTGATTTGAAAAATAATGATTGAATACATTTGAGGAATACCAAAACGGAAGTTGGAAATGCAATGTTAATCTTTATAACATCAACAAAATAAAATACTTGCTAGAGGCGTGAAGTAGGTAAACCTCTACTAGCGGTGGACTACATACTGCTATTTAATGTATAAAATAGAATGATGGCACAAGTGATATTTCAAGCATAGCTTACATGTAGCACAAGGCCGAAAGTAGTGAGGATCGAACTCACTACTCAGTCGTAACGAGACAAGCTTGCTAACGATTACACCACCCCGAGGCGTCACGTTTTATTTTCTAAATGTAGCTTAGATGTGGCCTATAGCCGAAAGAATGGGCGACCCAGTGAGGGTCGAACTCACTACTCAGTCGTAATTGTTGTAGCGAGACAAGCTTGCTAACCACTACGTAACGGTGAGGTACTTAGACTGTATATTACCCCCCCCAAAAAAAAAAAAAAAAAACATACAATAGTGTCCAAAGTATTCATGAGGATTAGGACATACCCATTATTGTTCGTAGGTACGGTATATAATAAATACACATAGGTATTTTAGTGAATATATTTCCATGCATTTATTCTGCACGGTCTCACATACCCTGTGGTCAAGCCTTTAAATTCTTGGTTATTTATCTCATCGTCAATAATTCAGACAAATATATGTAGACAAACAAATAAGTACTCTATGCAAGGTGGTACAGATGTTATCAGAGAAGTCTGCTCCGCCAGTTATGTGTTAAATAGCAGGGTATACTGGGCTCATTAGCATTGGGTTGACGACAGTCTTGGAGTAGGAAAACTAGAAACACTTCATTATATTTCCCTAGAAGCCATGGTAATTTACATATAATAAAAGAAATAATCTATTTAGATGGATGTTTTTATGTGTCCTTAAGGGAGATTGCATTAACAAAAACGATTCTAAGTAAAATTTACCTGAGTAGCCCAAAATGTAAATTACAGGTCGGGAATAATAAAATGAAGCAGGTAGAGAATTTTAAATGTCTGGGAAATGTTCTAACAGAGAAAGGAATGTGCAGCACTGCGATGCGAAGACAAAAGATATATTCCAAAAGATAAACAGAATATTAAGAGACAGAATCATTCACTGTGCAATGTGTCCTCAAGGACACATGGCACAGTAGATAAAATCGTTAGTTAGATCCAGTGACAGGACCCAAAGAGTGTGAGTTCAATACCTGATTAAAGCGGTGGATAACTTGGAGAGGGGAATTAACAGGAGAAAACTGATAACTAACATCTATTAGACATGGTACGTGGAACTAGAACATTCTCCCCCAGTGAGCAAAAAAAAGAGTTCAGTTCGACATTCCAACCACCTGAAGAAGGCCGAGACGTTGTGATAAATATGACAACAAAGATAAGGACGATAATCCGAACAATGTAAATAGTTTACATAATACCTCATCTCAGAAATATAGACAGATACACAAACATTTATTTAGAAACAAAGAATAATGAACTGTTACGTGATATCTGATCTCTTGTATGGCTGCGAATGCTAGAAAATCTCAATGATGAAGAAGAGACTTGAAGCAACCGAAATGCGGTTGCACAGAAAGATTCTGAGGATACCATGGGCCAACCATGTGAGCAACAACGATGTTTTGGAAACTAAAACGAAACGTATACTTCAGGAAGATGTAGTTGAAATTTCTGGGCCACGTAATGAGGTGTGGAAAATCTGATACGCACGGGACACATTGAGAGAACGAGGTATCAGAGAAAAGCAGTGTGTAACTTACTTGATGTTCTTAAGATGATAAATGACAAAACAGCATTTGGGAGAAATAACAAAAAGACGAAAATTATTAAGAGCTAAAAGAGACAGGAAGATGTGGATGGCCATGATCGCGTACGTCTTGAAGGGACACATAAAATAAGAAAGAAGATTCATGTATTCACTGTCACAACAAGAATTTTGACTTAGGATACATAAATAAAATAATAAATCAACTCCAGTCGAATTAAGAGACATGCAATCAGATAAGGTTATTTATCTTTCTAGAAATACATCGAGCATATTTAAATTATTATTTGACAGAAAATAAATATGTCATATATTGTTGAACTATTTGGTAAATGCCAATCTTTCCAAGAGAGCCAGACAATTTCTAAGAACAGGGACAATTTTTAGCCCTCCTCGGGTACACTGTCTCTTTGACGACTGTAATGACACCATGCATATGGTATTGTTTTAGTTATCATATCAATGATATCCCCACCCCTTGGCAATGATTCATGTAACTGACATTAGGCCTGTCAACATGCCAAAATATTCTCCTGTCAAAACGGAAACAAACCCAACTTTCTTCTGGCGCCTAAAGGAAATGGCATCTGCAGGAAAAAAAATTAAGAAGTAAAAGACGCCATAAATCAGAATTCGGAGTTTATAGAGTTCTATTTCGAGTTGTACAGAGTCCGGCGTAACTCATATGCATGAATCGAACACACATTTTTTTTAAAATTCGCTCTCTGATAAAACATGCAGCAAATTCGGTTACTTTCTTTCTTGTGGTATTGTGGTATGGGACTCGTTTGCAGAAAAATCCCTTTCAATCCAAAATAATTTATAAAAATTGTATCTCCTGAAAAAAATATCATTGACATACAGGAGAAATATAAAAAAAATTCTAATACGGAGCTGAGACCTTCTTTTATAAGCGGTATGCTTTAATGATGTAATGGTTCATGGTCCTTCAAACTTTCTGGCTTTGTAGCTCTTATAAATTTTGTTTGTTTTCACTATTTTCATTCTATATTCCGGCTTCTATTTACACCAGCTTCTTAGGTACTTGTAACTCGCTGAAAAACGATCATTGCTATAGAGAAATATCGAAATTGCAATAGAGAGATGATACCTTCTTTTATACGCGGTATCCTTTAATGACGTTGAAGATTATGATCCTCCAAACTTCCTGCCCTTTGTAGTTCTTAGAAACTTTTTTTTCACTATTTTCTCCACTCCATATTCAGATATCCATTTACACATGCTTCTTAGGTAATTGTAACTCACTGGAGAAAAAAAAAACATTGTTATGCAGGAGAAATACCGACATTATAGTATAGAGCTGAGGCCTTCTTTTAAAAACAGTATCGTTTAGGGTCGTGGATGTTCATGGTCCTCCAAACATCCTATCGTTTGTAGCTTTCTCTACTCTATATTCAGACATTCATTTACACAAGCTTCTCGTAACTCGCCGTTTCCCTCATTCTTTCTACCCTTCAATATATCTCTTCAGTGTCAGGCTTGTAGCCAAATTACATCGAAGCACCGGTTCTCGGATGATCACCGAAGTTAAGCAACGTCGAGCCTTGCCAGTGCCTAGATTGGTTCTGTAAGGTTGTATGTACCGGTGGTGTAATCAATAAGCATTCCGAATTGTTAATCCATTTGTGTTATTTATGTTCACTTACGCGCACACACCCTTGTGAAATGTATGGATTCACCTCTTTTCTCGCCAGCTATAGGTTATATGATAATACTTGTATTGCTAAAATATTATCGGCTCAAAAATAAAATTATATAAAATAAAAATTGCGTACAAAATATTTCGGTTTTGGCATTAACTAATCCATATATGCCGCCAAACAAAAAACAAACAACCAATATAAATGTTCGTCGTTGCTCACCTATTCGCTCTGGAATGTTCAGCATATTTCTATAGAACTATATTTCTGGAAGAAAGTTATGGAGAGCCGTAATTTTACTCATGCGAGTTTCTTACTTTAAATAAAGCGAAAGAATATATAAATTGATAAAAAAGTAACGTTGAACCGAATTAGTAGTTCCTTAATTAAGTTAGTATCAATTTAACACTAATATATTAAGTAAAGTCTTGAAATGAACTGTTATGACGATATGCAATATTTTTGGTTATTTTGTCAATAATCTTGTCCGATGTATACCACAATAGCAGCTAAAAATCATATGAATGTCAGTCATATTCTTTTTAACAGTTAAAATTCGAACAATATATATATATATGCACATTTTATTAAATGCGACAGACAAGGTGCTTTTTTTCAGCTTTTATACAATTTCTCATGCGATCTAATATTTTTTTTCTTTTCAGATGATAAATTATATAAAATCTGTCCGAATGTTCTTTTTGTCCGAACGCTTTCGGGTATACATTTAACCATTTTCAAGGATTACATCTTTTAACTGTTAAATAAGAAATAGTTTGTTGCATGTATGTTTTATAAAATGTTTTCATTTTTCAAAACACGTTCAAGATATTTTGAAAAACGAAAACATTTACATGAATAAAAGATTTCTGCCTCCATATATAGTACACTTTTGATAAACGTTAAACTAGCACTCGTCATCATTTTGTAACGTGGCTCGTCAGGATCTAGGCGATTATGACTGAAACTTTCCCACAATGCATCTCCAAGTAACGGTTAATATGTCTTGTTACCCTCTCTCCTATCAATTCACATAAACTTATTAATTAAACTGTTCCTTCTTTCCCCGCTACGCCACGTAACAACAGACCCTGTGATATTTTCCAGATCGTCCATAGTCTAAAGCTAACCAACAAATATCATTGTCTCTTTCTGGTTCTATATATTTATACCTTTCTTGGCATTTTCTTTAGAACTTCTCCACGATCTACTGTCCACAGTACACTTAGCCTCCTTCAATAGAACTGTGTCTTCTCGCTTCGAGTCACTACTTCATCTGTAAGTACTTCGTGAAGTACAGTTGGAGAGATTGGCATGGCAGTTCAGAAGTCTTTTATTCTTTTCTTACAATATATTCTCATATTTTGTATGTTTCGCCATTCTAATGCATTTCCTGTGCCATACTTACGTTGTCTGCTACGACGCTAAGACTATGGTTATCTTTCTGTACTTGATTGATTCCAATATTTTCAATTCGAAGCATACATTCCTAGCTGCCATTCTCCCTGATAAACAAACATCTTAAATATAAATAATCATTATTCTTTTCTGTACGCTTCCCGTTGAAATCTTGGATTTTTTGCAATTGTCCCTTTGAGACCACAATCGGCAAAGTGTCATCCCCGTATCTTACATTGTTAAAATTATATATATACAGGATTATTGAAAACGATCAAAAGTTTTACATTTGTCGTTTACTCTATAAACACTCAAGAGATCCTCAAGTCACAGAGGAAATAGCTTGTTGTAAGTGCGTAAAGAGAGGATGTGAGAAGTGCATATTATGAGAATATGTAAGATAAGGACTACAAGGGATTAAGACCGTAGTGAATTTTTCAGTAGGAACTCTTCTTGGGTGAAAGCTGTCTGAATGGAACTTCCTCCTTACCAATGGTATACGAAGGGAATGAGGCGGAATCAATCCTATGTAACTGGCATGGCAAGTCCTCACTTTGAATGTCTGGACGGAAGCCAACTGCCATATTCGATAATATCATGAACAACTAAGCCTAGACAAATGTCTATTGTGAGTATTTAACAGAAACAATTTGACACGTTGGGTTATTCTAGTAGCCGTTAAACTCCTGTCTGCCCAGAGGTGCATGCGATAACACCCACGTAAAGAGCAGCAAACTTATTCAGCAAGATAAACATGTATACAAACCTGATAATGTAAGGTGCAAAATCTCTCACTCTCTCTTTATCACATGCCTTCCCTCTGCGTCCTGGGTATGACGATGAACTATATCCGGCAGCAAGCCCTCTGATCAGGAGGTTTTGAGGAGTGAGGAACCACCTCTTAATAACTGGTATTCCCAGGTCCACTCTAAACTTTGGTGGTAACATATGTTAGGGTCCAAGCTATGGGCAACTAGTTAACCTCGAAACTGGGGTCAGAACACTATTTAAAAAAAAAAAAATTACCAACAATGCATTTTAAAATAAAAAAAATATTACCACCAATAAAAATCTTGTCGGAATTAACCCATTGAGGTTGATATGACATAAAACAAACCAAACCAATCTCTCTCTCTCTCTCTCTCTCCTCTCTCTCTCTCTCTCTCTCTCTCTCTCTCTCTTTTCCCTCCCACCGGACTCCGTCGGGAAAAAATATGTAGAAATTCTTAGCCCCCACCGGGCCATGTTGCAATTTGTACACAACACATCATATTAATCCACTAAGAAGATAACTATTAACTGTCCACAGTTTTGTAGTTATCTGCTTAGACCAGCAGATAACTACAAAACCCAACAAGAAATTCTTTATGTCTCTCAACATATTCAATATGGCTTTTATACATCATACGTACGAATAAGACATTTCAATATGCACCCTCGCCTTTGCCTATTGTTACGTGAGCTGTATTGTGTGTGATTTCATTCGTATGCTTTTTTCGAAATAACAACCAACGCAAAAAAAATTCTATCACATAAATATACATCTCTTTAATCGAAAACTGGTCATCTGCTATATTTTCCTTCTATAGAAAGTTATGACTAATAAAGAGTATCGCTGAATTTGCTCTTTCGCCGTTTAAGTGTGTTATCTGTAAAATCGGAGCTACTTTTATTGCACTAATATATTTTACCCACATTTAAATAAGTAAAAAAATAAACAATACTACTTTATAATTAGTGTTTAATAATTTCTCTTTTCTCTATTACAAAGCCAATGTAGAGTCCATCATATTGTTATTCAAATGATATATCACTCAAACTGTTCTTCCTTCTTTCTTGAAGCAAATACATTTTATGTGAACAGTAATTCAACCACTCAGGCTATGATGGGCGGCTCCGGCATTTTGAAAGACAAAAATAACATTTCAGAATGATACATATTTTACAGTTTATTCAAATTAAATAACCCTTAATGTGTATACGTGTCGGAGTTAACTCCTCCTTCAGTTCGTAACCCTTTCACCAGGGGTCTCTCTTTCCTGGCTATAAATAGCCAATGACCCTTCGCCTCTATCTCTTTTTTCCTTTCAGGCCTGTGCACCAACACCTCGAGGTAAATTTCTCTTATTCCTAGAGGATTTCAACTATCAACCTCGAAATGTAGTCGCTAACAAGGAATAGCGTGGAAACACGCTAAGCACAATATTCACGCACGCACATACAGAATATTCACACACACTTCGTCCTTTGTACTGTTTCCATGTATTGTAACTTGTTATTAATATATATTTGTATATACATATATTATCGGTCTTGTTTTTTTTGCTTTCTTTACCTTCTTCTTTGGACTTAATCAAAGTCCAACCTTTTTATGTAGTTGGGCTCGGCAGGCAGGAGTATCTGAACCTTGCGTTTCTTCTACGTCTGACTTCTATCAACAACATAACAGCCACGCCATGAACCCTCAACAAACCGTAACCGCCACGGGCCCACTACATACGCAATGTTTGACGGTTATCGACATAATAAAAAATCGGCAAGCTCATTTCAAATTCCAGACGCGTTTGTGACATTCGTTTTCGTACAAATAACTTGGAATATATCTGCTCTCTCCACAAGCAGTTATGAGTTAAAAACAAAAGCTGACTTAGTTCTTTTATCATGAGCAGGCAACTAGTCTAGGAAAAAAAAACTATAAATTTAAAACCAGGGATGGGCTATCTTGCCTTAGAAACACCACATGCTCAATGGCTGCAATAATTTTGCATCAATTTTCGAACATAATGGTTTTTTGTTGACGAGATAAAATCGTTAGGCAAATATAATATATTAAGTTTTAAAAATAAATATTAAAGTTATAAAAAATAATAAAATACATTAAGATGATAAATACTAAAATAAAAAAAAAATATTGAAAAGAGAACGTGAAATTTGACAAAGCCCCACTAACTTTTGTATTAAAATAATAATTTTTAAACATACTTCACGGAGTTAATGCTTTTATTGCACATTATTTGAACTAGATTTGCAGGCAATTACTAATGCTTTCGATCTTAAATATCGTCAACAAGGTTTATCGGGTTTTTTTTTATTAATTCACCCCAAAAGGCAATAAAGTGATTAAGATGCACAATATTACTAGGTGTTAGAAATTAATAGAAAAAAATGATTATTAAGGAGAGAGAACAATAAATAAAAAAAAAAAAAAGGATTAAGAATACAGAAGATAACAATTTTCATAGTATTTAAAATTTTGATGATCAAAGTTGTCTGGGAAGCAAGAAGACGGAAGAGAGTTCCACGTGCAAGAAGTACTATAGAAGAAACTGTTTGCATAGAAATTACTGTTACATCTCGCCAATTCAGTTGTTAAATGATGAGAACTAGCCGCCATTCATGCTCTAATCTTAAATTCATAAATTCTAAACACCATAGAGGATTTTGCATCCTAACAATTACTATGAAAGTATTTATAGAAAAGGAAGGGAGGAAGCTATTTTACTGCTGTGAGAAAGTGACTGAAGTCGGAATGCCAGATCAGGATCAATAACATTGCAGATTCTTCTTTATCAATTTTCTCTAAATATATATCAGGAGCATATATGAATCTATCTGATTGTGTTTATTCTTCGCTAGTGACTTTTGTTGCAGTCTATAAGAACTGACAAATCATAAAAAAGAGACAAAACTTTGTTATATAAAGTATATTTATTATAGCTATCTTCATTGTGATCTTTATGCAAGAATGAATTCTATCTCTTCTCGAGAAATTTCCCAGGATTAGGTAGATTCTCCGCTCTACATAAGCAAGTATTTCATAGAGATAATAAGACTATATGAATATTGGAGTCTCATTTGAACTTCCTTTGAGTCAAGCTCAAATTGTTCTTTTGTCCACGTAAAGGAATCTTTCAGCTTTGCTGTTGTCGCATCGAACATCAGCCGATAACAACTCTAGTAAGAGGACAGCACCAGCCGCTTTCATATATATATATATATATATATATATATATATATATATATATATATATATATATATATATATATATATATATATACACACTCACACACACACACATATATATATATATGTGTGTGTATTATCGTTATCAATGCTAGAAGCAAGAGATAATCAAATTATTGGCTCAACGAGAGAGAAAAATCAATTCCGTCTTTGATACAAGATAAAAAAGTATCTCCCGCTTTTCTTAAACATAGACGCTTTTTTCACTTGTAGATTTTGAAGCGACGCTTAGTTATGTCTTGTCGAACTGGTTTCATCAAGAAGCGAAGAGTTTGTTATCGATCACCAAAATACGTGTTCATTTGTGCAATTAACACTTATTCTTTATTCTACGGTCTATTCTAATTTTTTTTACAAATTTATATTTTTCTTAAAATAATTTTTTTTTATGTTTTTTTCGTAGCCGAATTTCAATATAATGTGTGTGTTTGTACATATAATATATATATATATATATATATATATATATATATATATATATATATATATATATATATATATAACTCGTCTCCCTTCCTTCATCGCGGTTCACGAATACCAGTCTATATACCATTATTTTGCACAGTGACCTCATCATAAGATCCTAAAATTTGAAGAAAAACAACACCTATTTGTAACAGTAAAACGGATGAAATGTACGGAGTTTCGTCAAGAAATCAATAGTCTAATTATAAGAAACATTTATTTACACAACAATATTCAGTATAATCAATTTCCTTCTACACGAAAACTAACACTTCATTTTTTTACAGCATATATAGACGACATATCACTTATTACGTTTTAAAATCAGAATCAAAATTCAAATAACAATTGTGTCTAGTTTCCGAAGTATTGATCGGATACTGAATATATATGCACACGTTCAAATCACAGGACTTCATAAAATTATATATATATATATATATATATATATATATATATATTTTTTTTTCTTGTCACAAATCAAATACGTATGTCGGACAAACTACAACGTCTTTGAGGAAACGCCTTACGTGTTACTTCTCTGACCATAGTGCCATAAAAAATATTTATTAGTCCATAATCTATAAGGAAATTCTGGTTAAAAATACAAGAATGCTATATAAATAACATTATCGGAATCACCTTGCTATTGGAGAAGCCCGACATATCAGACATTTCTCACCGACCACTAACCTTACATTATTTTGTAGTGGGGAAAAAAGTTGCTCACGCGAATTTCAGTCGGAAGCGGCACGTGATTACTTGGAATGAACGCACCTTCTTCAAAAAACAACGGAAACATAATTGACAAAGTATCAGTCAGAACATGAAGAAAAAAATACCAACTTCTAAGATAAAACCCCATGGCTATAGAAGTGGCCGAATGTGCTTGGGTCAATAGAGTTATGAACAATTTTTATATTTTTAAATTTTATTTTAAATGTTATGATGCTGGGAATAATTAATAAAAAATTAATTCAATTTTCCTTTTCTATCGTATTCAATTAAAGATGTTTGAAAGAAACATGTTAAAGTAATGGATAGCGGCTCGGATTGAGAAATTGGAGGGTCGTGTTCCAATTCCAATATTGTTCAATGTGCCAACGTAGGAAAAATATGAATCCATCTGCCCCCGCCCACCTTTTGGTAAATAGCGCACTGACTGGGCTCTAAAGGCTAGGAGAGGGGCCTGACGGACGGGGTAACCTCAATATCATCAGTACAAAAGGAACTGTCAAGATATTGATTTATTGTGTCTTGAATATAAGCAGTAACCACAATTGTGAGATCAGAGTGGGGGTGACAAACGTGGGACAACATGTGCTATTTGAATAAATGTTGAAGATGAAATAATAAATAAATAAATAACCTATTGTGATGAAAAGTATGAATTATAAATACATCGTCTGTTCATTTTTTTAAAACCATATTCCACGAATTTAGAAAACAGGCAGAAGCATTGAATTGATAATAATTTTAATTGTCAAAATTCCAACTTTATTCCAAAAGAAAAAAGATCGCCAGGACATTTTCACGAAACGCAGCCATTCCAAAAGTGATTCCTTTCTATTATCGAGACAGTCTTGGAGGTCATTTTCGACAACTTTAACTGACTCACTAGATTTACTATTAAGACAGGAGTAAATAGTTGCGTCATTAGTATAAACACCGATTTTGGAATTGATGACGTCGGAAAGGCCCCTGATGAAATAATAAACAACGTTGGTCCATATATTTTGTGTTGTCTGATTGAGGGGCAATTAATAGTGTTTTTCTTATATTCTCTTACACTCATTAACCTCTTGTGACTTAGTGGCTTTATTGGCTTGTTTAGGGTGAAATTAAAGGAAATAAACATTAAAAATATGCAATAAAAATCATTCGTCGTCGTGACAGGATGTGATAATCAATCTTTCTACAAGACATTGGACGCCATCTTTATGCTAACAATGTATAAACGAAAATTGAACAGTTTCCTTTCATTATTTTTGTATTTTTCCTGCATTCTTGTTTTGAAACTTTACCAAATCAATCAAGCAACACGAATTACTGTTGAGAAGACTATATTTAGTTATTATCAAATATGTTATATTAGTGGTAGACTAATCGAACTACAAGTTCTAATACTAAATTAAGAACCGTAAAAACGAATCATAATTTGAAAAGAAAAATATTGATTCTCTTTGTTCTGTTCGCAACAATTAAACAGCTGTACGCTTTATTACTTGCATAAGAAGTTAGCCAAAATAGCACTGTCATGTCGTTAGATGGTTAAACAGAAATTATTATAAAGTAATTACAAGAATTCTTACAAGAGGTAATAAATGAAAGAGAGAAGAAAGAAATAAACATCAAACGCAAGAAGACAGAGTCTATGGTTGTCTGCAATGATATATAATATCTGTAATATCTGTCCTCTTATATATCAATGAGTACTGAACAATCTCTTTACATGAAGAAAAGACTGGAAGCAACAAAAATATGGATCTACAGAAGGATGCTGAGAATATCATAGACTGAACATGTGAGCAAGGACGAAGACACCTATACACAACATTCGAAAGAGACATTTGAAATTTCGAGCTAATACAATAAGGAAAGTCGTCTTTGAATATTTGACATCACGGGAGAGATTGAAGAGGAACAGGAGAAAGGGTTAGGGTTAGGGTTTAACACTAGCTCGCCTAAACCCAATAAACCCACTAGTGCGCTTGTGTAAATGGAAAGAATGACAGTGTTTAGGAAAGAGAGAGCGAAAAGAAAGTGCTACAAGGAAAGAAAATTGTGGAGAGCTATGATCGCCAAAGTCCAGAATGTGCAGAGAACATAGGAGGAGGAGCAGAAGAAGTTCTAGTAGAAGAAAAGATAAATTTATGCTTAAACATATATATATATATATATATCTAGGCCACGTGCATTTATTACATAAAATAATTTAAATCTTCCTGAATGTCTAATGACATATCTCATGGCAGATATGTAAAATGCTTTCTGAATGTTTAAAATTAACCTAAACTAAATTAACCTTCATTTAGTTTGGGTAAAACATATATGACAATTATAAACATTATGAAAATATCATGATTACATAAATATAATTTTAAGGTTAGCGTTATATTGTTTTACAGTAAAGTTCACTCTGGACAACGTCAAAAACTCAACATAAGTAGCGGATTACAGAGTAAGTTGAAGAGTTTATGGGTGCATGTAGGGAATATAATGGTTAACCCTAGACTTGAACAGGTTACACGTGTAGGGATCGAGGAAGCATCCACTTGGGAGTAGGTTCCACACTACAGTGGTTCGTGGGAAGTAGCTCATCGGAAGGAGGGACTTACATCTCACCAATGGAATACGAAGGAAATGAGGGTTGTTCGCTACAATCTGTTTGTCTTGGTGACTCTTAACTATGAAGATTAGAAATGTAGTTCGTCTGAAGAATTTCCATAACAATAGCGATGGAATGCCAAGAGACTTGCAACATCTCATTTGTGGTCAAAGGGTTGTATGGTGGAAAAAAGATTCATCACACACAAGGACGCATTTGGACTTCATCGAGAATAGAAACTGAAGACTAGTCGGCTTCTTACATATATCAGCAACGTTTTCCGTCTGATATGGCTCTTGTAATGCTAGACGAAAGCAGACGGAATCAGGTATGTGTTTTCTAGAGTGGTACATGGAAACGACCAGTCTCCATCATATTTTGCGACGCATCGTATGCCTGGGTTCAGCTTAGGCGCTTATGGTAAGGAGTCTACCTTACAGAACACCCTCTCATCGCGACAGGCGAAAATTCAGGTTTCGCTCAGTGATGGTGGAACGACACTAGTTTGATTTTCGAGGCATTGAAAGTGACCAGAAAGTTTTTCCACCAATCGGGTCATCTAGAGTTTTAGGGGTACGTCCATATATATTTGTATCATGAGTTTTGGGGGTACATCAATATACTGTTGTATCATCAGCATACATATTCATTAAATATCGGATTATACTCTTAGATCATTTATGTAACTCAGAGTTTTTGTTTTTAATGAGTTCTCCACGATCAAGGTGATAATGCCTCTAATAAGCCAGGGGTTACTGGAGGTGAAAAATAATGAGACGACTTTTGAAAGAAGCGATAGCCCAATAAACAGGAAACACCGGACAAACCCCTATTCATTTTCAAAACCGGACGATAAGCGAATCTATCAACTCCTGTTATTGGACCGAGAAACGAGCAATGGGGGATGACTCACTTTCTAAATTAGTATACTGTTCCTGTTACCCTTAAATGTTAATCAATAAAGAGAAGTCCCTACTGGGGATAGTTTTGGGGGAGACGCCATAAAGAGAAGATGCTTTACGGACACTTGGGTAAAGTACAGTTTTGTTTTTTGTTACATGATCTGTCGAATTTGTGAGTAAGGGGAGACATTTTCAGGGTTGCAAAAAATGCATGTAACTCATATCTACACTTTGATATCTTTCGAGATGGTGTAATGGATAATGGTTCGGAATAGTTACTCAGAGAGCCGAGTTTCAATTCTTGTTGGGTACATTAAAGGTGGGATCAGAATAGACCCACTTATTATCTATGGGTTAATTAACAAGACTTGTATCAGTAAATCATTATTATCTGAAAAAATATTTTTCGGCTTTAAAAAATTTGAAAAGATTGATAAGCCGTAGAAAACGAATCAATCAGTCTTTCTAGAATGTAAAATATTAATTAATTTACGCCCTTTCGATTGTCTCGAGCTGTCTTTATGTTTTACTAGCAGTAGAGCCCGGCGTTGCCCGGGGATGTAACAGTAAGAGTATCGACCATCATAGAGACGGAAAAATAAAATTGACAAAGATTATTGTTTAAGGTTGACGGACACGCATGTCTTAATTAATTTTATTTTATTTCTTTATTTTTTTTATTTTTTTTACGAATTGGTCAATTTTCAATCGTTATGAGTCTACCGATTGAATATAATTTTATTATAAACAATTGTCTTGTAAATGGAATTTTTAAAGCATTTTGAATTTAAAAATAAAGAAAAAAAGTGCAAGACAATAAGAAACACTACCTGCCAAAAAAAAGTGAAGTTTTGTTGAAATCGGTTGAAAAATGTAGGAAATCCGATCCCATATATAAACGAACACACACACACACACACACACACACACACACACACACACACACACAACCAACCTGGGTTTTATAATAAATATAACTCGATAACTCGATATTAATAAGTATAACTCGATATGAGTTGTCCCCCTTTCATTAATGCCCCTTAATCGTGTTTTCAAATTGATTTCGTGCAAAAACAATTGTGTTTTTCCTGTTTTGGCGCTGTCAGAACCACCGCAAGGTAATTTTACGTAGTCCTGTGAAGTTTTGTTGAAATCGGTTGAAAAATGTAGGAAATCCGATCCAATATATAAACGTACACACACACACACACACATTCTGCGTTTTATAATAAGTAAGACTATAAACGGTTGAGCAAATATCTGTACCTGTGACAGGTACCAATAAGGTCAGCCATATATATTAGGCAAACGAATCAATATTAACATCAATTATCATTTTCGAGGTTCATATTAAGTCGCGAATCAGAATCTTGAAAGAAAGCGTAAATTTGTTAGAAAATGTACTTATCTATTTTCCATTAGCATTATTTCGATAAATGAGTGAATTAAATGACATCACACGCATAACGAATGGGTAAATCGGGAGACGAACAGTGTGATGAATCTATTCGAATCCCACCGAATTTAGAAGTTATCCTTTGAGTAACATGTCGTTAACCTGCAGTGGATATGCAGATAACGTAATTGTTATCAACGAGGAAAGGCGGAGCAGCGAGTTATTCAAATACTTATTGATTCTGTTCTCTTTCACTTTCACTGAGTAAATGAAAGAAAGAAGTAAGAAAGAAGGGAAGGTAAAAGTGGAAAGAGAGAGAATCAGATTAAGGTGATATGAACAAGATACTACACTTTGATCTTAGCCAAAAAGACGGGAAGCGTTTATTTTTCAGCGCGCCTACTTCGCTACCGAATTTGACACACGGTCATTGTTTAATGAGGATTTGTATCATGAAAAAATTGTCCAAATCCCCCTCAGGTGCCAGGTAATGACCCCAGCTCCCTCCCGAACGGAAACTGCTGTTTAAGGGGAAGGGTCCCCTAGTGCTTAAGCTTAAAATTATTTGAATCTTCCATAGCCAAGGAGCAATGATTTAGATGCACAGTATCGAAAGATACCGAGTAAAGGCAAAAAATCAGTTACTATGAATAAAATAACATCAACCGTTACTTGATTCCCACTAAGTCAAGATGTGACACAAGGTCGTTTAACGTGGGAGACCCGAGTGTTTCCACTCAAAGGCCACTGGTCCAAAACTGGTCATAGCTTGTCCAAGCTGGTCAGAGCCTAGTCAAAGCTGGTCATGACTTGTCCTTGCAAGTCCAGGCCGGAGCCAGTCCAAGCTAGTCGAAGCCTTGATAGGCCAAGAAACGATCCAATATTTGTCAAAACCCCCAACGAAAAAAATTCGTCGGGAGAATTACATCAACCGTTGAATTATTTAAAATTATTATTAAAAGAAGGAAAGAAAGAAAGAAAGAAAGAAAGAAAGAAAGAAGTGTTTAAAGTATCCTGACAATACCTCATAATTAATTGACTATTCCGTTTTGACATCATAGAAAAAAAAGACGGGAAGCTAGAATTGTTTAACGGCTGTTCCTCCGAAATGGAAAAATTGTAATTTTCAAATCTTTTCATTTGTACCCCCTTACTTCTTAAAATAACGAATAACATTCATATTTATGATAAGTTATTTGAATATTTTGTTAAAGTTGTTAAGCTCAAACAATTAACCACGCTTTTCTACGGATATGTTATTGTCATAGAACTCGCCATAAGCTTATTCAACCATTAAATAAATATTTAATTTTCATCAGAAAATTCAAAAAGGAAAACCGTGAAATTTTTAAGGGGCTTTCTAGTAGAGATTTACTAAGTATAGCTTAAGTGTGACAAAAGGCCGAAAGTATGGAGCACCTAGTTACGATCGAACTCACTACTCAATCGTAATTGATGTAGCAATACAATATTGCTCGCCATTACGTTACGTCGAAATGACCATAGCTGCATCAATATAACTAAATAAGTCTTTGTCTGTCGTCTAGTGGTTGAGTTTTAAACTGAACTCTTTGGCCATCATACGCCACAATCGATGGGATTAAGAAAAGTCAATAGTTCACAAATCTTTTAAAATAATCCTAATGAATCCATTTGGTGGCTTTTGTTTTAATTTACTGTTATATTTTTTTAAGTGTCTGCGGTTAAGTAACGTATATATAGTGTCTGTTATGAAAGCTATAGTTACATAGCGTCATCTATACGAAAGGCTGGATAATGGGCACCTTGAACCAGAAAAGGTCAGGTTGCCAATTTTAAACAGCTGAAAATATTATTAGTTAATTAAATATCTTTCCCTTTAACACAATATCGGCAAAGGAAGTGAAATCAAATCGAATGTAACGTGGCATTATATCGGACTGACTGAAAACCGATGCCTGTGGTTGTAATTAGAGTTTGCTTGCAGTATACTTAAGGGATCATTGAATAGTCAGCGAGTGTTGACTAGATTTATAGTTGTTGTCAATCAGCAAACGACCGTGTAGACATTAGAAATGACAGCAAAACGACTTATTTTTGCGGCTTCATCTCTTCCTCGAATTACTTCCTAACTCGATAATTGTACTTTCATGTCATAACTAATCTAAAACGACATCTGTATTGATTTTTTTCCCCAAACATCCAAAGAACCTACATAATGTCTTTATTCCTAATAGGGTGCATTATTAGAAGGTTCGTGAATTATCCAAGAAACCAAGTTTCATTAGATTATGCTTACTACCCGGGCATCAGATCTTTTTTCTTCTTTTCTTAGTTTGGCCCCAACGGTATATTACAGTTTTCTATTACTGACGCTCAGGCGCCAATATATGAATGCAAATGTCAGAAGAGAACTTCCTGTCTTTAAATTATCATCTTTTATATGCCCTGTACCAATTTTATATCTTGCAGTTATAATTGTAATCTCTATATTTCCTGAGAATCTACATATTTATTCATTATTAATTTCTCAAATGAAGCATTCTTAATTCTTAATAATCTACTATTATTTCTTTCGTCTTATTTGATTATTGTTGTGGTAGGATCCACCTAATTTGCATAGTGGAGTACCGACCATATAAATATGGTTGGTACCGGGAAGAGAAGGAGGAATCAAGTGATTCACTCTCAGTCGAACTCTCTGCATTTTGCAGTGAGGGACCCGGACGAGGCTTTGCCGGGAGGCAGGGTTTCGTCCGGGGTGGTAGACAGGCCTTGAACCCGTCTAGGCGGGTTCAGAAAGGCCATATTTTTGGCCGAGCCTACGGGCTCGGAGATACCCACTTTAAATCGGCCTTGTGCCGCATTTTATCCTCGTGGGTGGATAGATAAATACAGGAATCAAGAGATTCAACCAGAGACTCTGCCCGACTGCGACTCAGTCAACACATTCTCCAGGAACGGTCTTACCATAATATACAAAAGACTATATGTAAATATTGTGTACATTTTCTTGTTTCAATATATTTTGTTCTAAGTACATTTTGTGTTGCATTCTTATTCCATGCATTAGTCACGTTTCAACAATTATATTCAACGAGTAGCGATAATACGGATAGTCGGGTAGTGTAAAGTTTATCGGAGGGGAAAGTAAAGTCGGCAAACCGGCTTCATATTTTAGGTGAATCAGATGCGTTCATTTTCACACTAATGCCCTTTCGAAAGGCATGAATCCATTAATTCTCTCCCCATATATCAGTTAGTAGAACCTGGGCTCTCTGGCTTTGTGTGGCAAGCAGTCGAGGAGAAGGATATCTCTGAATTCAGTCCAGTCAAAAGGCAACAGCAAGCAATTCCACTTTCCCAAGAATCTATAACAATTTACATATATGAAAGGAAAGGAAAACTATGGAAAACCATTATCGGATGTGTCCTCAAGTGAAAAGAAAATACAGTAATGGTCTTATCTCGTTCAGATATTTAGCGGAAAAGGGCGAGTGCCTTACTTAAAAAGTTGGCGTAAATACAAGGCAAAAGAAGGACTCGCATATATAATAAAAAGACAAGATTGCTTAGAGCTACAATGAATAGGATGGTGTGGAAAGCGAAAACCTTTATTTTGACGTGTTTCACTGATCGGTTAGTCATCAGAAACAATAAATTTTATTTCAAACAAAATCTATAAGGTAACCATTAAAAAAAATAAAATCTATTTAATTCTGGATGATACCGTTTGATCAGCGAAACATGCGAAAATAAATATTCCAAATGATTTTATGTTTTATTGGTCTTCAAAGTTTATTAATACCTCAGTTTTCAAAAAGATGTAGTTTATAGACGATTAGTTTATTTAATGAATATTTGATTGTTGGAATCTCTGAAGACAATAAATTATGCAGCATAGGTACTGTTACAAAAGAAAAAATTCATGAAAAATTATTACATCAACAAACAAATTTAATACAAAATATTAATCTTCTCTAATAAAACTATAAAATCTCATTTAATATTGGTTTCGTTTCGTATTCCCCACACGTCGAAGTATTTCGAGAATGTTATTGATGTTAGAACACACAGTTTCCATCGGTATTTCGTCCTATACTCTGTTAAATTTAGCCTTCAGAGCTTCAATATTGTGGTGAAGAATATAACAGGCGACAAACTCAAGAATTGTCCACAGACAACAGTCCAGAGCATCGATATCTGGTGATGAGGAGGGCCATTCGTATTTGGTGATAAAAGCAGGAGAGTTGCCTCTGCAAGACTGCAGTTTTACACGTGCAATACGGCTCGATGCTCCTTGTTTTTGGCGTATCCAGTGTTCATCGGCATAAGTGATATTGCACTTTAGTACTCCTTCTAAGATGTCCTCTATGATCACTTCCTTGTTGATCATTACCTTATTGAAGCAGGAAAACAAAAAAGAGACATATTTCTTTCTGAAATGGCTGCCCAAACCATAATAGATGCCTGTTGCTGGGTTCTGAGTTTTTTTTTCTAGAACTGGCGATCTTGAATGATCATGATATTTTTTTTATTGAAAGTTTGTTCAACAGTGGACAGCTTCGTATCAGTGAAGACGATGTTTTGCAGAATGCCATCACGAATCCTGTTCAGTAAACTCCGTTGCTTCAGGTCGATACTTCATCTGTGAGGAGATTGTCAAGCATTCATTGTCATATAGGATGAATGTAAACTTTTCTTTGCTTTTAACGAAATTTCCATTTCTTAATACTTTACTTAGCTTTTAGAAGGCATCTTTCGCTATCCCAATGGGCCTGCGGATCTCAGTGTCAGTCTTTTCGTCCTTTGTTAAAATACTCTCCAGATATTTAAATTGTGGTGCTTGTTTAATTTTGTTAATTTACTCTTTCATTTGCTGTCAGATATACATTCTGTTTTAAAATGTTTTAGTCCTTTCTCAACTCTTTCATTCACTACCTTCTGTAGGAGATGTTGCAATTTCTATTTTGTGTCTGTTAACAACACGGGGTCATTACGAAACCAATTTTGCCTAACACAAATCCACAAATGAGAGATTCGCACAAGCCTTCTAATCATCGTGTTGCTGTTAAAGTCCCTGCCTTGCAAGTATAACTGTTCTTTTGAATTTGCTTTGCAAAGGTATATGTTTTTAAAGTTGGATTGATATAATCTTTTTGTGCTTCTTTCTCAAAAGGCATAAAAATGTCTTGCATAAAAATTCGATTAAATGACTTTGGGGAGAACATATAAATTCACGGTGGCATATACTGAAAAATTGGCACTTTTGTTTTAACATGGCGCTTGTTAGTCCACTTTTCCTGAGAGAGAGGGAGATTCTGAATGGTTCTTTCGACTCAAGCAATTTCATTAATCAGTACTGAAGAATGTCCATAAGGAGAGAAATAAATGGAAAGATAACGTTATCATCTCGAAAATATCGAAAAACTTGCAAATTTGTAATAGCAAAATAATTTTTATTTTCACTTCCCAAAAAGATGTTTTTAAAAATATTTAACCGCCTGTCATATTTTCCTATTATATATATTTTTTATTCATCAATATGTCATGTCCTATTTTGAAAGTGGTCGATTTACTTTCAACTTTTTACTTCATTATTTACCGCTTAAATTAATATCAACCTTTTTTTTTCATTTATCTACCACCCATACACTCAAATTCGGTATATAGTTTATTTGGCGTTTTCCTCGTTTCTATTTTAATGTCCCGAGGGTCTTAATTTTTCCCAGCGTTGTTTTCTCAATATGTATCACAAATATTCAAACTGTCTTTTCAATAGCGGTCATCAGTTTCCACTATTGTTCATATTTCCTAAAATAAACTCTCATAAAAATTACATTTTCCTGTTCAGTTTTGATTACTTTTTTTTATTATTATCTTCTCGGTTGAATGTAAAAGTAAAATAATAAAAATATAAAACGACTGCATGTAATACATCTGATTCGGGCTGTTTTCATACTGCAATGATTGGTATGTTAATTTGCAGGTCATTGCTAGTGAATTCAGTTCAACCTGATTCTTAGTTAATTGCTCCAAATTCTAGTAAAAATTACATCATCACGTTTTAATTTAATTGTATTTAGTTTCTCATCCTCTTTTTTAACCTATCCGATTCTTTCTCTGTAAAGATTTTGTAATTTGTTGACCAGTACTGTTCCTAAATCATAGACCGCGCATCCTTTTCCTTTGCTTGCCTGCTCTTGGTATTGTCTATTCCTGTCCAACGCGATGAACTTGTGACTATGACACTTCCCTGTCTAGTAAAGCGAAAATAGTCTTTAAACTGGCCCAATGCGTTATTCGCTGTATTATTACGTGGTATTAATCTATCTTGGTACAATAAAACTGTTATGAGAATTCCTTTTAGATCTGGACAAACACAGAGAAGAAATTCCTTTCTTAAATGTGGCGTTTATCGTCAATATTTCTGAGATGAGGTATTGTATTTATACTATTTACATTGTTAGGACGGTTGTCGTCATATTTATTGCAATATTCAGGACGTTTCGGTCGTTGTATGCCTCTCCTTTCTTCAGGTGATATTTGTTAGAATTTCGAACCGAAAAAATTATTTTGTCCACGGGGGTCAGTCAGTCCGTTAATGCCATGAGTGATACACGCTTAGGCGATCATGTATCTTTCGATACATGACTGATAAAGCAGTTTTTTCCTGCAGTAGTTTGCATTTCTTTCTACGGTAGACCAGTTCCCATCTAAGTCTATAGAAACCGGTCTCTCCTACTATTTACCCATAGATGGCGTAGAAGAATTCGTACCTTCCCGAGTGTATTAACACGTAAGGCAATGTAATGTATTCGACTGGAATTCGAACTCGGCTCTCCAATTCCTCACTCCGAGTCGCTATGCATAACTCCACTCTTTTATCTGTTTTTATTTTTGTTTTTTAAAGACTGTCCAGGCAGATTTTTTCCCGCAATAGGTTGTCATTTCTTTCTGTAAAAGACCAGTTGACATCCAAGGCTATAGAACCCGGTCTGTCCTGTTATTTACCCATATCTGGGGAGATAAGAAGAGGGTTCATACTTTTTACAATTGTATTAGCACTTAAGTGTAGATTGTTCTAATTTCACCTGT
Source organism: Acanthosepion pharaonis (assembly GCA_903632075.3). Taxonomy (NCBI): domain Eukaryota; kingdom Metazoa; phylum Mollusca; class Cephalopoda; order Sepiida; family Sepiidae; genus Acanthosepion; species Acanthosepion pharaonis. The sequence goes on along the minus strand of CAHIKZ030000335.1, from coordinate 445,782 downwards.
CATGCTATTGAATATCTCAATTCTAGATAATTTCCCTTGATAATTCAACTCTCCAACAAATTCTTTTATCCACTGGGCTGTGTGTCCATATGGCAATAAAAATCAGGCCAAAAGTCTGAACAATATAAATAGTGTAAACTGATCACGTTTCGGCCTTGTAGGACTTACTAACGAATTTGTCTCTTTTTTTTTTCGTTTTAAAGGTATTCACATTCTATCGACAACGGTAAAAGAAACGCTGAAAGGAATTTATTTCCTGAAGTTAATGTCGAACACATTTTCATAGATTTGGAACTATTGTTAAGTTAAATTATTGCACAAGCAATAATGATTTCAAAAGCATTTTAAAACTGTCTTGATATGATATAACAGAGAGCTCCTGACTGTATCAACTTAAGACATAACAAAAGAAATGAAAGCTAAGGAGAAGAGGTAATTTATTGTATTCATTGTTTATCTATATCATTCAGTTCATTGTTTATCTGATTCATTCTGTTAATTGTTTGTTTATCTATCTATCTATCTATCTATCTATCTATCTATCTATCTATCTATCTATCTATCTATCTATCTCATTCTGTTTATCTATATATCAATATGTTTAAATATACCTATCTATTTATCTGTCTATTTCTTACCTATTTTCGTCTATTCCTTAGATATCTATGTAAACCTTTTAGTATATTGGTTATCTGTTTATATATCCAGCTATCTCTATAGATTATTCTATTCGTTGGGTATCTATCTGTGTTTATTCATTATATATATATATATATATATATATATATATATATATATATATATATATATATATATATATATATATATATATCCTATCTTAGTTTATACGTCATCTCACTCTCTATATAGTTTATTCATTATCTCTTTCTCATAGTTTATTCTTTATCTCTCACTTTTATTTTATCCGTTATCTCTATCTATTTCTCTTTCTATTTCTCTCTCTCTCTCTTTTTTATATATATATATATATATATATATATATATATATATATATATATATATATATATATATATATATTTCAGCCTTCGTTTCTTGTTTTTTTTTTCTTTATTTCTCTTTCCCAAAATTCTCGATTTTTATTTATTTCCTTCGTCTTATTTCTAATTCACTCTTTGTCCTAATTTCGCCTGATCTTTTCAACATCACTTCAAATGTTCTAAAGTTTTCCCTGGCTTTAAAAAGAATAATTATTTGTTCGTGTTATCTTTTCTCTGTTCACCTATTTGAATATCCACCGCACTTCAGATACACGGTTGTGACTTAAATGTTTGGATTCTAGCCTAGAATCTGATTTATCATGCATTTATTCTTCACTTGGAACGCCAAACCGATTCTCCAAAGAGTAATTGCATTACCCCAACAAAACCACAAAGAAACAAACATCCATGCTGGAAATGATCAAAGGTGTAATGTGGTTTTCTTTTATCATTTTCTGGTTAGGAACAAGCCGCATTTTCTGTCGCGCATTATCAAACTATTTCTTGCTTTTTCGTTTAGTTGATCTTGATAGTCTTTCGGCAGTAAGTGAAATAATAGGAAATGAGTTATAAAGAATGTGTTACGCCAATTTTATATGTCGAAGGAGCCGGCATTATTGACTGCTTTAAAATATAACACTCAGTATTCTAACTTCTGGCAGACGTTTAACATTTTCGCTAGACACGCATGCGTCGATATCCTTATCAGCAGCAGCAACATCCCCTTTTCAGTTTTTGGGCATACAAAAGAAAAGAAAAACTGGCAGCTTGGCGTACAGTGAATCCCATAAGGCTAGCTCACTTTTATTTCGGGTTGAGATCAAGACAGAACTCTAAAATCATCACTCCTGTAATAGCTGCACTTGGCTTAGGTTATACACACCAAAGACTTTTTGCCTCACCAAGTAAGTTCAGCATTTTATTCACCGTTTTTACAGAGACTCGCTTAAAAACATTTATTGAATATGCATTTCTTTCAGGTCTTATCCTTGAAATTCTCTCTGAATGAAAATGTTCCCGATAAAATATATTTGTTCACCTCGTTTTATTTCACTCTTTTCTTTGTTTACTTTCTCAACCAGTTCAACATGTTTTGTTCGTCAAGATACAACACTTCAAACGTCACCTTGTAACCTAATAACAACAGTTTAATGGCATAACATATAATCCGTTAAAAATCTGAAACATACACAGAAACGCAAGAGAAAAAAGAAACAACCCCATTTTACCTTTTAATACAGATCTTCTTAAACTGTGGTCCATGGATGGGTTTCAGGGTGTCTGTAAAGATCAGATAAAAGTTAATATTTACTTTCGCTAAAATTTCGTCGTCCCAATCAACGGTTTCACATTAAAATGAATAAATTATCCTGCCGCTGCTTGAACTTACAGTGCCGACTACTAGGCATCCCTTAACTTTCTTGGGTTCACGTTCAAAATTTAAACGTGTTATCATTCTACGCACGACCGCCATCTTTTGCCACTCATTAAGAGCAAGTGATAAGCCTCATAGTCGACGGTTTGTCACGGCTTGATAATCTTCTCATTTAATTGTAAGGACTAATTGACGACAATGTCTTTCAAGCGTGTCTGGCTGAAAAGAGATATGCGTCTACTGCGCATGAGCGTGCAGTATGCAGCAATTTCTTGTACACGTGAGTTGAAAAAACAATCAGACTGTGAGTATGGGCTTGTCTGTGTATCTGTCTATGAAGAGCTAGTTCTTATAAGAGTCCGTGACTAAAGGGGTTTTTATTTTATGCGTCGTGTCCCTTCAGGACGTAGACCCTCATAACCCTCCACATCTTCCTGTTCGTTGTAGCTTCTCAAAAACCCTGTTTCGCCATCCATCAGAAATTTCAACTGTCTCTTCCTGATGTTAAGTAAATGTCTCCTTTTTGTTTCCATTTTCTCCTCATCGTTGCTCACAGGTTCGGTACATGTTATCCTCAACATCTCTCTGTAGAACCACAGAGTCTGTGTCTCAAAATGATTAAGAACCATTGCTTTAAGAGGAAATAAATATCGGTAAATTCTTTCCCTTCCCTATCATGATTCAATCCTCAACATGCACTGCCTGTTGCGCATTCATTTCAGGACCAAATATGCGTGACCGAGAAAAATGGCTACATGTTCTACGTAAAATATGTCTTTGCCGAATATGAAAGCATAATTATGAATTAAATCTTTTCTTCCTTTTTCACTGACAGCAGGTATAATTTAAAACGGGGGATAGCACTTTTCCGTTGATTTATTTATCAACGGAAAAGGAATTTCTCACTAAAATTTAAAAAAAATATCATTCCCAGAGTATCAGATAATTTTACATGTTTCATTGAAAATACTAAAAGATAGTTCTGTTAAGTTCCTTATTGTATTTTTTTTTCAATTTTGTACGTAGTGTTTGTAAAGACTTACAAAACGATTGATCGTTCCGAACACTTTCGGTTAATCTATTACCCATTTCTAAAGATTTTGCTTTTCGCTATTTTAAGCATAACACCAACCTGAACACCATTTGAAAGACAACCTCAGTAAACCTTATTCTACTCTCCGTGTTCGTGTAATTTTATTTAATAACTTTACTTAATTTCAGGCTATTTAATCCTACAGCGATGTCCTATTTTTACAAGTAATATATCTTAGTTTATTCCTAATATCTATCTATCTATCTATCTATCTCTCTCTCTCTCTCTCTCTCTCTCTCTCTCTCTCTATATATATATATATATATATATATATATATATATATATATATATATATATATATATATATATATATCTGTCTGTCTGTTTGTCTGTCTGTCTCAGTCTGCTTTTACATATATTTCTCAATCTTTTTTTCTTTCTTTTCTTTCTTTCTTTCTTTCTCAATCTGCTTTCCTCCCTTCTATCCATTTCAGTCTGTTTTATTACCTATCTTTCGCCAGTCTGTTCTTTCTTTCTTACTCAGTCTATCTTACAGTCGCATCAGGTTGAAACTTCGATTCTTGTATGATCACAGAAGTTATGCAACGTCGAACCTGGTCAGTAACTACATGGTTGACCGTTTGTGAATAATATGTGTTGTAAGCCTGGATATACGATTGGTGTAATGGATAAGGGCTTGGAATTGGAAATCGGAGGGTCGACTTCCAAATCTATTCGTGTTCGTTGTATTCATTTACGGGCGCAAAAAAACAAAAAAAAACATTGGGAAAGAAATGAATCCAGCTAGTAGGACTTTGTATTGGTAAATCATTATTATCCCCCTCCAAAAAAAAAAAAATATTACAAGCTAAAAATATATTCTGGCTTGAAATAGAATTCAAAGGGTTGATACAGCTGTAAAAATATTTAATCAGTCAATGTGATTTAGGCTTAAAGATTTCTTCAATCTTGAAATTTGTACGATGCGAAAAAATAGTGAGAGAGAGAGAGAAAAAAAAATTAAATAACGTCGTTTAATTTCATGATTAAATTGTATTTCCATTTTTTTGACCTCCCGTGGATACATTTGACATCATGTTCCGAAGTTTTTTGAATTGCAGAGTGATGTCTTTTAAAGAAACCAAATTTTGAAAAGTTTTCAATTAGAAACTTTAAGAATTTGCATTTCAGCACAACTTCCTAATGCAAGAGATCGTTAAATTCTGATGTTTGATCATTCTGTCAGATTTTGGAAAGTGGACAAAAATATTTCCAGCGCGGCTCCAGTAATCTTTATAATGGCGTTTAGTGGCAAAATTCTGCAAGCAATCATGGATGACGGTCTTAATCATATCCTTAAAAGAAGTTTCGTATATTTGTTTTTTTTTGTTTGTTTTTTGTTTTTAACACCGAAAGAGTTTGTCTGTGGTTTTATCGATGCATGTTACAGTGTCTGGCAAAGAACACATAATTGGGGTTTGGGGGGTGAGCCGTTGAACGAGCCCAATATTCACGAAATCTCGATCACCCTGACAAAGAAAAGCCGGTTTTAATTTTCAGAATGTTACCTCTATAACCACGCCCTTGCGAAACCACATCAGCATACTGACATATATATGACTTTACTTTTCTGCACTCACATATTTGGCGCATGCTTGAATAAGCACAAATACATGAAGGTGTAAAAGAAAAGATGCATGTTTTAAGATGAAATGCAAAATAAAATTATTGGCCACTTTTTTAGCAAAATAAATAAGCTCAATTCAAATTCATTCAAATGACAATGAGGGGGAGTTACTTACTACTACTCACTTGAGGGGTTTCTAACATCACTATTTATCATCTCTGTTGAGTCACTGTCTTTGGACAGAGTGCAGTCAGGGGAGACTCCGTCAAAGAGTCGCAACTGAGGAAAATTATACTGCGAGGTTCCCAGTCCTGGGGACCAGCTTCCCGAGGCCGGCCCTCTCATTGCACCAGAGACGTGCAGGGGCTGCCGGCAATTTTTAGGTGTACACGCTCGGGTCCTTACCTTAAAAATGATCTTGTGTCACAACTCGTCTTTGTAGGGAGACAGAGTAAATACCTAGTTACTACTGCTCTGACAGGTACACCATATACAACAGGTATAACCCCACACAATTAAAAGGTTAAATAAACATACTTAATTTATTTCTACGTTCTGGTACATTGTAATGCAAATGTCAAAAAAATGACAGCAGGGTTAATGCAATTCTGCATATCAATGCACCAGCTGTGATGACATCCAAGGTCGGCTGCATGCCAAGTCACCAGCCCTCGCTATGTTCCACAATTTCGAATCATTAGCCTCTATTATAGTCATGATTGCCGTCAACAAACAAAAGCGGCAAATGCTTTTCAAGACACTCGGGAAGTAGCGAAAAAAAAAAACGATTTCTCACTTAAACGGCAATGTTTTCCTTCTGCTACAAGAAAGCGAGCATTTCAAACTGATTTCTCACTAAATTCCGGCCAGGGAAAACGAACCACCACACAGACACAACCTGGCCGTTTCACTGACTGAGGGTCATTCCAATGAATGCTGTCCTTTTCACTGACTGCTCTTTCACTCACTGTCCGATTCATTATATTGATAGTGGCTGGTGGGGGGGGGACTCTACTCTTTTGCGCACACTCGTGTACCACCATCCAAAAAGGGGGACCATCCAATCAGCTTTTGGTTGGTCAGTCTTTCAATGGTCAATACTTTTACGGCTATGTAAAAACAATAACAAAATTTTATGTTCGATAATTCAAAGGCGAGCTGGAGATTCCTGAAAAATTCTAGCATTAAATTGAGTTAAAAAGAAAAATAATTTATATATTCATCTTCTAAGGATGTGTGAGAAATCCTATTGCTACACAATCGACAAAACAGAAACCAGGCTCTACTTTTGACTCCCAATTTATATCTAAAGATTCTAACCATTTTTTGAAGATGATATGATGGAAAGCCTGACTCCGTATAACGTTCAGTTCAGGCATGCTGTGTAAATTAGCCAAACTTGTGTGTCCCACCTACTATATAGATAGGTGCATCCATAAATCTACATATTAATGATGAAAAAAATCTATATTACAAAACAGATTTATATTTTCCGACGTAAATAACTTATATTCAGCCGATTACGTAAAAGGCTACGTACTTATTGATTTAACCACGTTCAGCATGGCCTATCAGGCACTTACTAATTGACGATTGGTAAACTCTCACTATAATATGCAGTTTTCAGTTTTTGTTCTTGATTTTTGTCCTTCTGTTTATTTTACTGGAAAAATAACGACGAAGAAATTTGAAAAAAAAAATCTTTTTATTTATTAAGTCTGTACAGGCGTTTCCAGAAAGAAAAACAACTTTCACTTATTTATTCAATGTGTTGGTTTCGAAAAAATACCACGAGGATCTTTTACGCATACGTAATATTTGCAAAATCAACGCTTCGTTATTTTAAAATAGCGAAAATCCAGCCACTGTTTTCGTGAGAGTTATCCTCCCACAGAAATGGTGTTCATTAGCAAGGTTTCATTTTCTATGCGTGAATGTCATTAACCAGGTTTATCTTAGTTTATCACAAGTTCACACAAATATGAGACACCCAGTGGGCAGTGAACTATTTGTTCATGAGATATCTTTATTTTGTCTGATGTTAGATTGGTAGAGGGTTGTATGCAGTGAGTATCTCTATCTATAAAAGGCAGGATGTGTGTGTGTGTGTGTGTGTGTGTGCAACGAATTCACGGCCGCAATTGTCGACGGATTTGCACCAAAATTTACATGCACATGCTCCAAGTTAGCGGTAAGGCCAAGACCGACGTTGCATTTCCCAACTCAAATATTCGATTTTTTCATGCTTCTACAGCAGTTTTCATGTAGTTTGCGGCCAGAGTTAGAGCCTATAGCTGGCTGCCACGAATAGGCAGGAAGTTTCTATTGGCCAGCGTGAGAGCCAACAGCTGACTGATACGAATGTTAACTAGCATGCAAAAAAATCGATAGATGCATTCGTCATAAGTGGGAAAAATTTGCAAAATCAAAGCCTGACTCCGTATAACGTTCAGTTCAGGCATGCTGTGTAAATTAGCCAAACTTGTGTGTCCTACCTATTATATAGATAGGTGCATCCATAAATCTACATATTAATGCATGGCACTTTACTTCAGTTGGCTCATTCGCTTGCTTAAACTCAACGTTGATTCTAATTGCGCAGAACTGGGTTGGGTGTGAAAAAATATTTGGTGTTAACATTCTTTTTTCATTCGGTTTTTCCACTTACGAGTCCTTTTTTAAAGCTGATCATTTTGTGTTCATTTTGTTTAGTTCTTTTTTCGTAACAGATTTAATGTTTAGTATAGAGCTTAGAAAAAATTCGCAATGTGAGATAGGCAAGAAGTAAGGCATGTAGCAACATCAGCACGGAAAAGCGCACTCCTTTAAAGGCAAGGAGGGGCAAAAAAGTTTTAAGTCAAGTGATAGCGATTGCTGTATGAGTCGTACGATTTTTGGATCAAGCACGGGCAACGCCGGGCCATGCTGCTAGTTAAACATAATAATCATCCAAAATTGTGTGTGTAAACTGCTCTGTCGAGTGATTTATAACACATTATTTATCATCTCTCAGTTGCGTCTCTGTCTTTGGGCAGAGTGCACTCAGGGGAGGCTCCGTCAAATGACAGAGTTGCAACTGAGAAAAATTATTCAGAGAAGTGTCGAGCCATGGTGAACAGATGCCCGAAGCCGCGCACACTCATTGCACCAGAGACATGGATCGGTGTACGCAACCGATGATTTTTGTTCCTAGCCTGTGTAGACGCGCTAGGGTCCCCAGCTTAAAAACTGACCTGGGTGCAGTTTTGAGCCATGCGTGATAAACGCTAAGGCGATCATGAATCTTTCGATACACGACTGACGAGGCAGATTTTTTTCTCGCAGTAGGTTGCTATTTCATTTTGCGGTAGACCAATTGCCATCCAAGACTATAGAACCCGGTCTGTCCTGCTATTTACACATAGCTCGTGGGGGAAGAAGAGGATTCATACTTTTCCCATGGGTATTAGCACGTAAGAGAATGTTATGGATTCAATTGGAATTCGAACACGACATAAAAACCTAGAAAGTATAACATTCACTACTCAGCAATGATCAACTTTCTCACAGTTAACCGCAGCTGACTCATGAGAGTCTCAATAATTTGGGTCCGGAATTTTTTCAATATACAACAAATAGTGGTGTCTGAATAAAAGAGACGCTAACATATGATTTAAAGATTCAAAAACTGCGAAATTAATATATGTTGTAGTCGAAATAAGCTTGGTGGCTGTGATTGGAAAATTTATCAAAAACAACAAAAATGCCCCATAACGCCGATTAGGTAACTAAGGATGTATCTCAACGCATGAAACTTTTCTATCAATATTTCGAAATATCATTATCTTTAGTTTGTATATATATATATATATATATATATATATATATATATATATATATATATATATATATATATGTGTGTGTGTATATATATGTGTGTATATATATATATATATATATATATATATATATATATATATATATATATATATATATATATATATATATATCAACAACATTCATTTTCTAACCAGTCACTTTCTCACCGCCGGAAATTTGCCCATTATGTCACTTCTATAAATACTATCATAATAATTATTCGGATGAGATCTTCACAGTGGTATCTAGACTTTTCGAATTTAAGCGCTATACTAGACTGCCGACGAGGACTCTTCGATTTGCAATCAAGTTGACAAGATGCAACCGTATCGTCTATATTAACAGTTTCTTTTCTAGAACTTCTCGCTTCTTGGAAAACCTTTCCGGCTCCATTCTTTTCAGCCAACTTTAATCTTCAAAAAATTAAATGCAATGTCAATCGTTATCTATAGTCCTCGTGATTTTCTTCTTTTTTTTTTCGCGCTCCTTAGTAAATGTTTCTGTTTCCTAATTCTTCCACACTCAGTAATCGTTTATGTATTTACTGCTTGCTTGGGATGAACTCGATTAAAATATATATAAGAAAAACATTTATGAGTCATCTGTGTCTCTCTTAGTAAACACTGAAAAACATTCGCAATAAAATAATTTTTTCAGCGAACAAGGCTTTTACACTGAAGCCAGATGTGTTAAACTTGTTTCTCAAACTGAGATAAAGTGATTTGATCAATGCAAAACATCAATGAATAAGATAAAAATTGGTTTAAGTGTTGTAATCTTATTAATTATCTTTTTATCTTTTCCTTATTTTTTTCACATGCATTCACCTTTTGGATTAATTTGGATTGAAAGAATTTAAAGTTGCAGTATGCGAATCACATCAGGAAGTCAGTTATGTGCCATGCTTGATACACGATTACGCAATCATTTTCGATACATGACTGACAAGGCATATTTTTCCCGTAGTAGGTTGCCATTTCTTTCTGCAGTAGACCAGTTGCCAATCTGATTTGTCCTGCTAGGGAGAAGAAGAAGATTCATACCTTTCTCAAGGGCATTAGCGCCTAAGTGAAAGTAATGGATTCGAAATTGGCTCCCCGATTCCTCAATCCAAGAATTCCTCAATCAGAGCCGCTATCCAGTACGCCACCGTACCTCCCTACAATATAAGGCTGACTCAAATTTAATGTCAGTTGGTCTAAAAGGTACTGAGCTGTATTGATTCCAGTATTTATTCCGCTAAACTCTAACACATACCAAAGTAACTTCGGGCCATGTCACACAAGAGCATCAGAGTAGATAGATGCAAAAGAGCGTTGACCTAGAAAATACTTTCATAGCCAATTGGTGCAGTATGATACTTCAAACGATGAAGCACCATAAGACATATAAGCATCACAAACAAATGTCAATACTAACATTTTCTCACATCCTCTCGAGAATATAAACATTCGAAGAAAGCTACCCAAAGCACATAACTTCACGCCGACAATAACTTAATTATGATTTTACGTTTCAATGATTAATTCTTTACAACGATTGAATTACAGATAGAAATTTGCCTATTTATTATTTAACAATAGCTATTCTTTAAAATAATATTTAAAAAATCAGCGATATGCGCCAAAGTATTAAAATTTATAAATAAGTATTGATTCACATTTCACATTTTAAATATTACCTGAAGAAGACCAGAGCGTACAATGGCGGAAACGTTGTGAATGTAACAGTAAAAATGAGGACAACAATCTGAACAATGTATATAGTGTAAAATATTTTACTTCTCTTTTAATATAGGGTGAATATTTGAATAATAAATGATAAACAATTTCTTACCCAAACCCATCTGGCTTACGGCCATATCACATTGAAACACCGATTCATGTACAATCACCTAAGTTAAGCAACGTCGTCAGGTCAGTAAGTAGACGGGTAAACGCTTGTGAATAATAGGTGCTGTAAGCTTGGATGTGCCTGTGATATAATGGATTGGAAGTGTTAATCGGAGAGCCAAGGTTCAATTCCCGTGGGGTTCGTTATATTCACGTGTGTACAAATATAACATTGGGAAAGGTATGAATCAATATATTCTCCCCCAGCTATGGGTTAATTAGTAATTCAATTGTCACTGCACAATTATTGTCTAAAAACATCCTATAATTTCTGTTAACTTATATAAAATCAACATGATTTCTTGCCTACGTTGAACGATTAAAAAACCTATGTCCATGTTACTAGAATCTCTGGATTTGTATGAACTATATTAACATTCCATTCACATTTGAGAAAATTGCTGTCTTGCTAAAAATGTTGTTCATACAGAAATTTCTGAGTGGTCATTGAACTTTTCTGACAAGCTTTCTCTGTTCGTAGAACGGGTATTTCACTACTTAATTAATATGCTATTTATGAATGAACGTATTCATAAGACGAAACATGTAATATTTCCGCATCACTCATTTTTAAATACTACGTTGGTTTCCCTGAAAATTGAAATTTTCAGAGACATTTACAAGGAATTGAAGCAATCATTCGATTCCGAAGACTGTATTATAGAAGTCTGGTATTCAAAAATATTCCAGACAGTTAATTAAAAATCGCGAATATTTGCGGTCGAAGATCAAACATTGGACAATCAATCGACTACCCAGCAGCATTTTTTGAAAAGCTGCTATGGAGATCCCCAGGGAAATTTTGCCTTTTGTAATCATCGAACTTGCCAGATGCTACTGATGACATATCATTGTGCATATTCCGTTTGTTTTCTTTTTTTCGTCCGTCCACCAGGATTATATCTTCTTTCACTCACCCGCTTGTCTCCATAGATGCCTTCTTTCTTGATGTGGCGTCGATCTCTTACGTCATGCCGCCTCTTGATCCAAGTTTTTCGTTTGGCTTCCAGCTTCTCTTGCATAGAAAACAAATCTCTTTGCGTGACTTCGTTTTCATCGTTTAGTCATTAATTAAAAGTTGGAGGCAAAACTGAAATATAATCAAAAATAACATTCATATGCATCTCATGCTAAATTAAAGAACACGCAAACTATTTTTTTAGCAATAGCAAGCAATATCCACAAAGGTGTTTCAATGAGATGGATTATATGTCTCTTTTTATCCGAGGTGGAATTCTTCCAAGATAACGCGTGGATACTTTAAACCGTGATAATACTAATTAAGATTTATTTTCCCCGCTGATATATGTTTTTCATGTAACCAGGACTACGTGTGTTTAAGTTTGAGTTGTGCTTGGCGTTTAGGTTCTACCCTTTTACTGTTGAATTAGGTAAATGTAACCACCAATTCTACTCCATTAGTTTCCTTTTTTTCGCTCTTCCCGCTTACGGAAATCCCTTCCGTTCCCTTGCTTCCCTGATAACTAAAATCTTCAAAAATGTAAATGCAACGTCAATCGTCATCTTCTATCTTCTTAAAACCCGGTCATCTTTTATCCTTTCCTCGGTTCCTCTATACCAAGTATTTTCTCTCATTTTCACTCTCTGTAGCCCCCTATGTGCTAGTGGCATTCTCGCTTTAATTAGGGCAATATATATATATATATATATATATATATATATATATATATATATATATATATATATATATGAATGTATGTATGTGTGTGAGGGGGGATTGATGGACGAAAGCTCGTAATTATTAATCGGAGAATTAAACTCTAACTCCAGTTTTGGTTCATCATATCCCCTTGGAAGGGGTATGAATCCACCTCTTCTCCCATACAACTATGAGTTAATTAGTAAGATTTTTATCCCTAAAAAACATTATTGCAAAAATAAATAGATAAATAAAAATGTTTATAAAATATTAATATTTCGGCATTAAACAACTCATTGAGATACCGCTAAACATATATAATCGCCCAATCAAATACCATCCGCACACACAAGCTTACAGCACATGATATTTCCAAACAGTCACCCATCTAGGTAATGACCCGGATTGGCGTTGCTTAACTGTGGTGATCGTTGGGAAAAAGGTGATTCAATGTGATGTGGCCGTGTGCCTCTCAATAATGTTATGGATAACAATTGGAAATCGAAAAACCAGTTTCTTATTTTTTGTAGGATTCGCCATATTCATGAACGAAGTACACCGGTATCCAGTCGTATATCGATCCGGGTAAACTACAGGTAATTCTAAACTGGATCCTTTATTTAATCTATGCCCATGTTTAGGGATATCTAGTCTAGTTCTTATTTTTAGTATTGCTCTATTATTGCTCGTCCTGTTTCCGCATTAGTCTACAAGGCTATAGTCTCATATGACAATTCACCGTGGAGAACTTGGTGCCTTAAACCTAACCTGCCTGATGAATGTTTTGCTGCTGCTGCTGCTTCTCATGTTTCTTTGTCATGTTTGTGAGATAATGTACCTTCTATTTAGAACATTGGCACATTGGATTTTCCGATATCCTTTCTGGTTCACCTTATTAAGGTTGAGTAATTGAATGACAAAACGAAAAAAAAACGCCTACATAATACGTTTCATTCTTAGACGCTTTCTTTGTTCTTAAAAATTTAGCCCTAAGAAAATGGATAAAGTTACTAAATCACAAGAAGTTACTGTGAATGAAAGAAACTGAAATATAACTTCATTGCGAAGAGAGGACAAAAAAAAAAAAACAGGTTTCAAGCAAACAGAAAACGACGATTAGAATTGCATATTTCATTTGTAGATTGTAGTTGATAAGAAAGAAAGAAGCCGGAAGAGAGTTTCATAAGCGAAAAGTGCCAATGAAGAAACTCTTAGCATAGAACTTACGGTTATATTTAGCAATTTAAACAGTAAAATGATAAAACCTAGCGGTCAATCTCATACTGTACTTAAATTCATGGCACACACTATCTACTTTACGGCGTTGGGCAAATGATTGAAGCTGAGACACCACATCCACAAACTAACACTGGTTTTCTAGGGCTAACATTCCTTCCTGTTGCGGACTTATTATGCGGCGATCATGGCACGTCATTTGCCCCCTTAACTACCTGTGAATTCATGCCTATCCTTTAAAAAAAAGAAAGTATTTAGAGCAGACATCGTAAAGAGAAAATGCTTCCCTGAAATTACCGCTTGCAACATAACATGCTGGATTTTTTAGTAACAGCACACTTTTGTAATATTCGCAAGCTTTACTTTTCTGGGTCGGAGAGAAGGTATGTAACATATTTTCTGAATTTGTTTGCAAGTAGTATTTTTATTTGAGTATTTTTATTTTTAGTTAACAGTTAAGCCAGCAGTTTGGGCATTCTGGCTTGACGCAGCTTCTTGCATCTTCCGCTAGGAAGAAACAGTTGTTGGCTGCAAGTTGTTCTGGAAATAGAGAGACCCAGGGATTCCCGAGAGGAGGGAGAATGAGATAACCAATAGAGCTTTCGATCAATGATAACCGGATTATGACTTTGAAATGCATCTCTAGGAAGGAAGGCGAAAATCCGTGAGGTAGGAAAATACACCAGACCAGGATGAAATGTTTGGAGATAGAGAGAGGCATACAAAATGCGCATGTAGCTCCCCTGGTGAGACAGAGGAGGAAAATTGCCAGGCAACATACCACAATGCCGTGTTCCTCGATATGCCTATAACTCAAAATCCAGATAGTAACCAGTAAGCGGATGAAATGGCTCACTGCACATCAGAAGAATTGAAAGGCAACAGTTTGATGTAAACGATGTTTTCTGAACGATATCTAAAGGGGACGCAGATAGTTACCAACAATAGATACTTTAGAACAGAAGGTTGGGATTGCGAGCATCCCAGGTTGCCTGGAGTATATAGGCGTGATAACGCAATATACAATGGCGACTATCATCATTAGTTACGCGTCAGAAAGATTCTGTTATGTTCAAATGGAGCACAAGGAAAAATTCAGAAATAACCATCTAGAAAAGAAAATTCACCAACTGAGACTGGAGCTTAAATCCCTAAGGAATCAATACAAAAAATCAAATGAGGTGGAAAAACCATCTCTTGAGGAACTCTAAGACACATTGCGGAATAAACTAAAAACTCTTCGTAGATCAGAAAGTCACAGAATGCCTGCGAAAGAGGAAGGGAAAGATAAAAAAATGATAATGTTGAGTGAACGGCTGAAGAAAAAAAAACATTCTTTCATACAAAGATACTCGGTGATCAATATAGAGAAATGAATCTAAGAGAAAATAATAAAATATTTCATTCTGAAGCGTCGAAAACCGTTTTCAACTTGAAGGTAGAGACGTTGAATGAATGAAATGAGTTTATATTGGCAACTAGAATAGCTTCGACCCTAGGACCCAGCACTGTGCCTTATAGTGTCTATAAGCGATGTCTGAATATTCAGGTACATCTCTGGTAGCTATTAAAAGCAATTTGGAAAAGAGGTAGCGTTGCAAAGCAGAGGACTTTCGCAAATGCAGTGTGAATTTCTAAAGAAACGGTCTCTAAAGGAAATGAACAGTTCAGAACGATTTCTTTGGTGAACATTGAGAACAAAATCTACGTCAATATCCTGTCCCAATGATTTCCGAATTATCTTATTGTTAACAATTACATAGAAACTTCAGTACAGAAGAGTGCTCAGGTATCCCCTGTTGCCTGGAGCATATAGACGTGGAACGCAGCTCCCGAGTAAAGAAGGAAACTAGTCCTAATGTGGTTGGACCTGGCTAATACATATGGATCCGTCTCACACAAATTAGTCAAAGAAGCTCTATTTGTGTAAGGAATCTCATGCAAGATGATTACAATGATTTCAACATAAAGACAACATGATATCTTCCGATTGACATCAGCTAGAAAGGGGAATTATCACTGGATATACAATCTCAGTGATATTATTCAACTTAACCATAAATATGTTGTTAAATCTGTGCTGAATCAGAACTTATGTGTCCAGATCCATTGATGAGAAACGAAGTACGACAATCTGCGATCCGTGTATATGCGGATGACTTGACAGTTACTCTATCTTCTGTTCCTGGATGTCGGTGGATTACAGGGTTTAGAAAAAGGTAATGATTTAGGCAAGAGTGCAGTTTAAGCCGAAAAATTAGAAGTTATTAGTATTAAAGAGATGGATTGTGAAAGAAAAGTTCCGTTTTGGAAAAAAACGGGCTTTAAATAACAATGGTAGCTGAAGAAACCTCTGGATGATTATGAGAACTGAAAAGTAGGTTTTGGGTATATCCGAAAAATTCACCTGAGAATAGAGTCTCGGCTAGATTCCGAAAAATTGTTACCTACAGGTGATCGGCGGCTAAGGTCTAGCACCTGTTTGCCCTCTTTACCAGTTTTCCCGTTTACATATATATATATATATATATATATATATATATATATATATATATATATATATATATATATATATACATACATACATACATACATATATATATATATATATATATATATATATACATACATACATACATACATACATATATATATATATATATATATATATATATATATATATATATATATATATATATAGGAACGGTGGAATAATGGATTGTGGCTTGGATTGAGGAATCCTGTCGAATCCATTACATTCACTTACGTGCTAATAATCTTGTGAAATATATGAATCTTCTTCTCCCCCACCCTAGGCTATGTGTAAATAGCAAGACAGACCGGGTTCTATAGCCTTGGACGGCTACAGAACCGTTCTACCTCAGAAAGACTACTGCCGGAAAAAATCTGCCTTGTTAGTCATGTATCGAAAGATATATGTTCGCCTAAGCGTGTATCACGTATGGCACCTAACTGACTGATGCACACGCGCACAAACACACACACACACACACACACACACACACACACACACACACATATATATATATATATATATATATATATCTACAGTGCTGTTCGATAAAAGTGACTTACCTGATTTTTTTTTTTTACTAAATGTTCCCTTCTCCGATGAAACGAAGTTGAGCTAAATTCAAAGTATAAGCGAATTAAAATCCGAAGAAGCTTTGAAAGCTCTTTGAATTTAGCAATAAGTATTGTCAAGCATCCGTTCAGTATAATGTTCTGGGGATGCTTTTCTTTTCATGGAAATGGTTTCTTAAAACCTATTGAAAAGACCCTCAGGAGCGAGCAGTACAAGAGAATTTTAGAGTCTTGTCTGCTCCCTTCTGCTGAAAGGGTGCAAATCGACCCCACCAAGCCCATTTTTATGCAGGATAATGTTCCCTGTCACAAATAAAAATTGATGAAGGAATACTTTGATGAGAAGCAGGTTAGTGTTATGACATGGCCGCCCCAATCTCCTGACCTCAACCCCATAGAAAACTTATGGAGCATTATAAAGTACAGGCTCTCGAGAAAGCAGTTGAGCAACATGCTCCAGAAAATTATACTGAACGGATGCTTGACAGTACTTACTGCTAAATTCAAAGAGCTTTCAAAGCTTCTCCGGATTTTAGATCGCTTATTCTTTGAATTTAGCTCAACTTTCGTTTCATCGGACAAGAGAACATTTAGTAAAAAAAAATCAGGTGAGTTACTTTTATCGAACAGCACTGTATATATAAAATATGGGGAAGGTCTTATAATTTTTCTATTTTGATTGCATGATTAAGATGAATGGAAATAGGATAAGAGTGAGTAGAATCTGTTTTAGGTGTGTGTTTGCGTGTATGTGTTCGTGTATATATCTCAGTAAGAGGAAACAAACATCGTTAATTACCACTTCAAGTCGAGCGCACCGCTATATTCCTTACCAGATCAAAACCGTTATTGCGTTTGCTTCCTTTTTTATGGTAGACCGTAGATTGCTGATGAACCGAAAGTTATCCATTTGTTAGACTATAAATTGCCAAAAGGAACCGCAATATCAATAAAAATGAGGAAAGCTCTAGGTAACGGATGTCACGCAAGTCGGTACCTGAACAGTATCGGCACAGTCACCGTGGAGAGGTTATATAATGTTGAAAGACCCGAAACCTTTAATGAATCCAGGCAAAAAAAAAAAAAAGCTGGCGATGTGTGCCAAAGCTTCAAACAAATGCATTTAACGAAAATATTAATCAAAAACCTTTCATTTACTTTTTCCAGACGTCTTTTTTGTTGTTATGTTCCATGCCTGATACCCGCTGATGTGATCTTCGATACATGACCGACGGGGCAGATTTTTTCCCTCAGTAGGTTGCCATTTTTTCTGCGGTAGACAAGTGACCATCCAAGGCTATAGAACCCGGCCTGTCCAACTATTTACCCATAGCTGGCCGACTACAGAGACCTGGTGCACTACGTACCACGAGGTCCCCAAACAACCCTCCGCAGGTTTTGAATTCAAAGTTCTACTCCTAGACCAGTTGCCATCCAAGGCTATAGAACTCGGTCTGTCCTGCTATTTACCCATAGCTGGAGAAAAAGAAGATAAT
>CAHIKZ030000335.1:357500-425000 GCA_903632075.3 Acanthosepion pharaonis | reverse complement strand
ATCGTTGTGTTATAATTGTTTTAGCATAGCGATAACCATGATATTCAAATACATACTTTCCGTCTGAATATATGGAGGAGGAATTATTAACGTTTACATAATTTACGTTCGAAATATTGTCCTCATCTTGGTTGTTACTATCATAATTTTTCGACCGCCTTCTACTTCTCGATCCGTGTAAACTTAAAAGAATTTGGAACTAATCTATTTATCTCATCTACCGTTGTAGCTAGTGGTTTTTTCCGCTGAACATATCTAGGGATATCTCATATAATTCTTATTTATGACTATTCAATTACCGCTGGCCCCGTTTACACTGGAACCAAATAAGCACTGCTCTATCCAGGGATTGTACGCTCAATTACTCTTCCATCAAATTTGCGAACCAACGATTTCATTCACTTTGTTAATGTACCATGAGCCAGACATTGCTAATACATTATTCACTCAAAAAAAAAAAAAATTCTTAAAATCCAAATAATCTTTCGGCTTTAAATAACTCACATAGGGTTGATAAGCAGTAAAAAGCAAATCAACTAAATCAAATAGTTACAATTGGTATTTAGTCTTTTATTTTTCTTTCACTTTCTTTTAATAAAGTTTCTCTTAGTTCCAGCAGTTTACAAATGTATTAGTACATTTTCTATACTATTTGTTGATCAAATAACCATATGCTAAATTTCTAGCATCGTGCTAGCATTAAAGCCTTGATGCATTGATCTTTACATTCTAGGTCCATTTTTATTGATTGAATTTAATGACTCCTCTTTCATAAGGGAATTATATCATTTAGATAAAGACTAAAACCCTTTAATTTAGATTTTATTAGATGAAACATTTTCAATTATTAATCATTTTTTTGACCGGCATTTCCTTCACCTTAAATTCCGTTTCCTTTTAATGCAACTACTGAAAACGCTATCAAGGGTATTAGAAAAAGAAACAAACAAACAAAAAACAACAAAAAAATAAAACAAAACAACTGATAACTAATTATCGAATTAGCTTCACTTTTTCTCTAGGACAGGAGTTCATAACCAGAGAAGAAATTCAGGTTTTTAGGAGTTGAGAAATCTTTTACTTTTTCCTGTTTATTATTTACAGAATGTGGAGTCCATCATGAGTTTAAAATAAACTCCTTTGAAAATATAATCCATGTAAATGTATTCTTAAATACTAATATGGAAATGAAAGAAGATTTTCAGTATCACATACATATTATTTGGAATGAACCTTTTGAGTCGTACTTGGTAAAGAGGTAGGATAACATTCTGAAATACAATGAAAAGGCTGCATTTCAAGATATTGAAAAAATATTGCAACTATTTTAAAGATACTGACAAAATTATTGCAATATTCAGAAAACCTTATGGGAGCTGTTCTTGTAAAACAGTACACAATTTAAAAATATTCGCGCAATATCATTTATTTGATCTTTAAAATGCCTATATTCGGAAACAGACTTTTTTAAACTCTGTAATATTTGTTAACATTTTTACACTGCCTTGCTGTAATTCTTGACATTTTTTGGTTAGTTGAAGTTTGGCAGTGAATTTCTGGTACCGTTATTTTTCACGCTTCGCTATTTGACGTATGTAAAAATAGTAAACGTGTTATGCAAATTTGCGTTCTTTCTGTTAAGTCATATTTCACGAGCCGCCCCAAGCCGGTAGCAGGAAGTGAGCTATAAATAAAAGAGTGTTCTGTTTAATATACTGATCATTACTGTAGTAAAAATAGAACCAGTGAATAAACTTACACCAAAGCTTTATAGCACTTTACTCTGACTAGTCGTCTACTGACGGATCTACAGGGTGCTTTTTATACCGTTTAGACTTTAAGGGGCGGTAACTGATGATACTGAAATACTGAAGATCAGTTAATAAGGATTGAAAATGAAACGACTGAGCAAAATATACTATGTCATTATGTTATATGCTGTCATTAGTTAATAGGTTTTCTCTGCAGGCAATTTTAGTTATTTTCAAAAGTAACCCCCCATTCTCAGTTTCGTAAACAGAGAGGTCGAACCGCCATAAGCTCTTCTTCATTTTTTAAGCTTTTCACCCCAAGTTATGCGGGAGTGCCACTAGCACGCAGGGGGTTACAGAGAGTGGGAGCAAGAGTAAATAGGCGTGATAGAGGAGAGGATGAAGAGAAGGACGGGGAATTTACTCAGTGGCGTAGTAAACGTCACCCGGGGCGGTCCGCTCTAATGTCACCCCAATGACCCCGATTCACCCTATGCTGAATGGTTAGCTGTAGCTAAATTTTCATACATGCTCTACCTCTACTTTACTCTACTGACCGGTACGTTACTGTTTACATGTATGATCCAAGACAAAAACCAATACCACAAAATAATCAGTTCAAATCAAAAGCTGAAAACAATGCTATTTTTCCTACTCACAAATTTCTCGACAATTTATTAGAAAATTTCTGACGGGGTGGGGGCAAAACTGGGAGGTCATAAATTATTTCTGGGGAGTCATATGTCCGCCTGCGAAACCCTGTGTCTCCACCACTGTTTTCAGACAATTTTTGGCACCTTAGCCTGGTTGAAAAATTTTGTTGGCGGTGACATTGTGCATGACGGCTACGCCACTGATTTTACTATAATAATTAAATTCTTATTTCTACAGATAGATGTAACTGCCATTACTTTCTTATTTCATTTACTATAATGATTAAAATTTTACTTCTACAGAGAGATGGAACAACCATAATATCTTCTTTCATTTACTACACTGGTTTATCGATAATTTTATGCAACATATTCCACATAATGTTGAAAATTTCCACTCAAAGGTAAAAAGAAAGAAAAACAGAAAGAAAGGAAGAAAACATGATGAAAGAAATTCCTATTTTCTCTTTTGCAGCGGAGAATAAATTAATTATAAATCCTTCGACTATAATGCAACATTTATTGGCACCGGAATTGAAATCGTCGTGCCTTATTTATATTCTGCGTAAATTTCATACGTTCTAGTACCCTTGGAAAAGACTTCTTGTCCCCATGGCTATGGGTTAAATACGAGGTTAGATTGAAATATATAACCTTAGGTGGCAACCGATCTAGGAGAAAGTAAACTTTGAATTTCAAAACCTGGCTAAATAGCGATGGGATCCCGTAGGTTCTCTTGTACTTGATACACCACTACTACTATGACTGTACTACTTGTTGCAGCCCTACGAACCTAATATGTTACAGGAGAAGTGGCATAATTAATCATACAAAACAGTTTATATGGCTCCCAGAAATAAAGCATACTTATTTGAACGATTTCTAAAATTTATTTAAAACGTATGAAAACCTATTTTTAAACTATTATATAGTGTAACACTATCTTATCTCTATCTATATCTCCAAGATGTGATATTGTAACTATTTACACTATTTATATTATTCGGATGACATGTGGAACTAGAACAACTATCCCTTTGGACTAAATAAAGGGATTGTTTCTGATTTCCAACAAATATCACATGAAGAAAGCCGGCGCGTTCAACGGCGGAGCTGTCATGAATATAGCAATAAAGTTGAGGAGAAGAGTTCGAAAAATGTACTGTAAATATTTTATCACTAATATAAAGTTTACCTTATGTTTATGTTAAAATTGCAAGTATGCTATATTTGATAAATTATGTGTTATCAGCTAAGTCATTTTGTCGAAGACATTATTGGAGTTTCAAATTAGCAGTTAGACGGAAAACGTTCTTCGTAATTTACGAAATTGATCAGTTATATATTATAAACAATTTCCCAATAATAGAATATTATCAAATGTTGAAATGAGTCCGATTCTTCTCGTATGAAACACATGACGGCGTCGTCTGGACAGATAACTACTACTTGGATCGATTGTTTACCTAATTTGTAACACGGCATCGAGAAATGCTACCAAGATTTTTCTGTTAGCATCAGTTTTTTCATTTCCTGTAATAAAACATGAACTGAAAATTAGAAGTATTAAACTGGAACAGGAAAAGGGTCGAAGGCGGGAGATAATTTTCGTTATATTTTCTCAGGATCTAATGAGAATCAGGTAACTAAATTACCGTAAGCATACACATAAATATATAGGTATACTTAGATTTGTCAGTCGCTTATCATATATATATATATATATATATATATATATATATATATATATATATATATATATATATATATAACCCGGATATAAGAGAAACCGGATATAAGAGGTATTTTCTCTGGTTCCAAATTAGAGCCTGTGTTAATGTATATAAAATAGACCAAACCTGGATATAAGAGACTTCTTCTCCGGTCTCGACAACTCTCTTATATCCTGGTTACACTGTATATATATATATATATATATATATATATATATATATATATATATGTATGGTGAGAGAGAGAGAGAGAGAGAGAGAGAGAGAGATGTAGCCGAAAACAGAAAAGTTTATTTTTGTACTATTCGCTAGTGAAATTTCCTTTCGGCTCTGATTTCTAGCCAAATTTAATCCATATCTAAATGCAATGTCAATCACAATCTACTTTACTTCTCATTACTCTTTTCGCACATTACTACTTTTCTGTTGCTAATTCTACCGAACCCATTAATCCCTCGTTGTTTTACTGCCTTGTTTGGGTTGAAATCGATTAATATATATATATATATATATATATATATATATATATATATATATATATATATATATATATATAATGAAATGGACGAAGTAAGACAATTATTTTAATATATTCATTGTTTATACGTTATTCTTATAGATTCAAATATTTAAGCATATGCTCTATTTATAATAAACAGTATTAATAACATTTACCGGTTTGAATGTCCGAGAAATTTCATAGAAAATATGTGTCCTAAGACAGGAATAGATCCTGTATCCTACACGGAACCGTCATCTAGCCTGACGTGCTATACTATTTAGCTTTGGAGGTAGCGTCTACTTAGCAAGGTCGAATTACTGCTTTTAAACTACAAATTTGCCATGGAATCAATAATTCGACTTAGCTAACCAAACGCTTCCTCTCTGTCTGTCTGTCTGTCTGTCTGTCTCTCTCTCTCTATATATATATATATATGTGTGTGTGTCTGTGTGTGTGTGTGTGAGTGAGAGAGAGAGAAAGAGAGATAAATGAAGAAAATGTGCTTTTGTGGTGGGCTGATTCTTGGAAATGCTGTACATCTAAGCAAATTCCTGCCAAAATTGGGTAAGTTCCTAAAACTTGGCTTAGTTCTCAAAATCTGTTTCATACCGTTGTCGGTAAATAAGGGTTCTACCAGATATTTAGCTTGTAAGAACAAACAGAAAACAGCTATGAGGCCATTTTAGTTAAATAGTGGCAATGCACACTGTCTTAAATAAAGACGATGCATGTATTTAAAAGACGTTTATCTGCTAAAAACCTTTCATATAACAAAAATGTTTTAATCAAAATATTTAAAAAATTTCAGCCGACTTTATTACTAGTGGTTCGGTCAAGTAGAGCAGAATATTTCCTTATATATTTTTCTTTAGGAAATTTGCATAGTCTCTTAGCTTGTATGCAGTCTCCTGGTTGTGATTTGCTGTGGGGGTAGTTGCTTTTCTAAATTTCGTTTAAGAAGTTTCCATATTTGCGCAAGTTGTTTTAAATCTGTCTGGGCCGCCCTAAATATTTCATCTTTTGCCTCTTCAGGACCTTCTTTTATAACTTTAGCAAAACTTTTGGATCATTTTCATGCTGTAACATATCTTTTCTTCTCAGGCTTTTTCATAAAGGCAAAATGTTTTATTTCGATTTATCTCAAGTATTCAAGATTCAGTAGATGAAAATGCATCTGACTAGTGCAATGAGACCATACTTAAATGTCAAGACTGATAATGTTGCCCAGTTATAAGCAAAGTGTGGCCCGCGGGCCATGTGTGGTCCCGTTTCGCTTTCTAAATGACGCGCCGAATTCCCTGAGGAAAATAAGGTTTACTAAAAAATTTTTTAGCTCATTTCGTCCTCACTTGTTCACTCACATTTTCTCATGCATAACTACATACCTAAACAATGATTAAACACAACGTTTCTTGAATTTTGTAACTTTTCGTTGAACGTAACATTTTCATCATTTTAAACGACTGGTGATTTTCATTAAGGAAGTCCATGTGTATAAATATTATTTGCTTCAGAAACAGGACTAATCATTTTTTCTGTTTGGAGAAGAAAAATATTTACGGCAGAAGAAACATGCCTTTTTCTATAGAAGAATTTTTTTTTTTGTTAATTTAAAAATTATCTTTTGTATTTTCAAATGAATAAATAAGAAATAAAATCACATGCAACAGTGAGTGTATCTGTGATAAAATTATACCGGGACTTCATATTTTTTATTTACTGAGAAATCTTTTCTTCAAAAGCCAAAACAAAAAAAGAAAAAAAAAGATATATATCTTTCACCATTGCTATGGGAGATGCTTACGCGTATGGTCTTCTGTGATGAGACAGCTTCAACGAAGAATTGCCTTGAAACTTTTTAATAGAACGACCCATTGGTTGGACTAAACATTTTTCAATTTTTGTTTCACCACGATACCGAAAAACCTGGGCAAACACTGCAAGACTGAAATGGAATAATTCTGCACGATATGACCACAGTTTGTTGTATACAGTTTAAATACTACAGTTTGTATTTCGAATTCAGTGTCGGAATGTTTGATTGTTGTAAACGAAATATTTACCATTCATAAAACATTAGTTTTTTAAAAAGAACATTTGCAACATTTTCTACTGGTTTTCCTTGTATCTTTATCCACTTTTTCCTGCTATAACGAATAGACCAACTTGCATCGCCGCCCTGGTTGTTTCTATCCATCTCCGGATTTTCCACTTTTCTTCCGGTTTCGCAAAACATTAACAACAGTATTTTTGCTTAACATCTGACTGGCAGCTATTTTCTGGTCATCATTCTTTTGTTCGGACTGCGTAAATAAATAATAATTTCCGTAAAATCAGCAGAATTCTTTCCTACTTGGATCGATTCTTTAAAAATAAATGTCTACACACTGAAATCTCTGGCTTTGTATGAACTATATTAACATTGCATTCATATTTTCAATTCACATTTATTTAACCCTGTCTAAGAAAGAAAAATCGCGTTTGATATAAAAATAAACTTTCTATATAGAATGAAAGGATAGTTATTTCGCAAAAGTTTACTTAATTTTATGGTTATTCATATTCCAGTTTTTGATCCGTCCTGGGTATGATGATAAACTACATCTGCGTCCTGGGTAAGATGTTAAACTACGTCCAGCAGCAAAACCTCTGATCAGGAGGTTTTGAAGAGCGTGGAACCACCTCTTAATTGCTGATGTTCCCAGGTCAACTTTAGGGTACCAGCTATGGGCACATAAACTCCAAAACTGGGGTAAAAATAGTATGAAAATGTAAAAATAGGTTTTAATACCAGAAATACATTGTAAAAAATTATTACCAGCAATACATTTTTGAGAAGAAATATTACCAGCAATACATTTTTGAAGGAAAAATATTACCAGAAATAGATTTTTGACAAAACAAAATATTACCAGCAATAAAAAATTTTCGCCATTAAATAACCCATTGAGGTTGATATGCCGTAAAACAAACCAAACCAAACCAATCCAATTTTTGATTAAAGTTTCAATGGTGTAGAAATTGGAAGTAGGTAACATTTAAAATTGAATAGAATATAATACAATCCCGCTATAAATAGCAATCTTTATATAGATAATATAAATAATAACTTGCTTTGTTTGTATAACATTTTATTATAGCATGTGAAACATAAGTTTTTAATAACTATCAACCCATTGCAAAATAAGTTCGTGTCCGATGAGAAAATTAGAAACAAAATTTCGCATAGACATAAATCATTTATTAGTCAAGTACATAGTCGCTATTTTTTAAACAACTGTCTCTCGTCGTACTACAAGCTTGTTCACAAAAATCTTTGTGTTTTGTTGTTGGAAAAAGGTCGTGAGTTAGTTTTCATCTGACTGAACGGAATCAAATTTTTGTCATTGATTTTTTTTTCTATAGAGACCGGAACAAATGAAATTCTCAAGGTGTCAAGTCAGAAGAATACGGTGAGTGAAGAAGATTTTCCCCTTTTCCTCACTTTAAGCTTCTCCATCGACGCAATCTATAGCCGAGAGGTCTAAGAATGTGAGGTCTAATACCTATTTCCTCTAAGTGAACGCAGGATCGAATCCTGCGTTAGAGCCCTGACTTTTGTCGAATAAGTTTTCTCGACTACTCAAGTAAATAGAAGATATAATAATAAATAAACGGTGCATCTGCTCTAATACGAGTATCCACTATCTGTACAGGTGTTTATTTTCTAAACACAAATTGTGAAAAAACTCTCCATTTTATAACTTTAAAAGCATAAATACATAAAAAAAAAGTCGCTAATTTAGTTAAAAATAAACAAAAATAAAAATCGTCCTTGATAATGGCTAAAAGAATAGACGAAAGTGCTGAAATATGCAGAACTTTTAGATATGTTTTACACTGTTTATAACCAGGAAAGAAAACACTTGTACGAACACAAGAAAAATTAAATAAAGAGCTTAATCGTAGTACACTGTCACCTTTAACGAAAGGTGTATAAAAGAGGATTGCTGCCCAAATACAATACATACATATATATATATATATATATATATATATATATATATATATATATATATATATATATATATATATATATATATATATATATATATAAATTTCTCTCTCTCCTCTCTCTCTCTCTCTATATAACAATATTTATAGAAACATCTAATTCTAATTATTTCCAAGAAGATGGAAAGTTTTCTCCCAAATATTTTCTCCAAATAAACATTTTAAATCTCTCCTTTCAAAATTATAACATGAAATAATTTTTTAAATGATTTTAACACACACATACACACACACACACACACACACACACACACACACACACACAGATATATATATATATATATATATATATATATATATTTTCATAATTGTTATTGAAATAATGGAAAATTGCATTAAATTTAAGTTCATATTGAAAAATCACCGGCTGTAATGTTTTCGCAGACATGATTTCTTTGATAACGATAAAGATATTTTGCCGCCATCTGTGCAAAAAAGATACACCTCACACGTTACTATTATCTAAATATGTACAAAAAAATAATATCGGCGAGTAAAATCAGTACAAGTGAAAACATTCGCCAATCCCTGAAGAAAACATTGCTTCTTTTTTTCCTTTTATTCTCCAACGAATGTTTTTTCATATTTCTTTCATTTAAAGATTTTAATGTGCCAACAGTGTCTGCAACATTAACCGCCCAAGATGCTGTCAAACAATTAAATGCAATGTCTGAATTGATATTAATATATGAGAATAAAATACAATATGCATTCATGAATATATGTTTCCTCTCATTATTGAAATATACATTTATATAATTTACTGTTTTATTCTGATATTGTATATATTTATCGTTAGTGTGTTTTGAAAGGTAAAGAATTAAGAAAAAAGCATTAATTATATTTTCAACGCAGATGACTTTCTTGAAAGTGAACGGATGAAATTGTTTAAAACATGTACAGTCTGATGAAATACATTGTAAAAGTAATATGTAAGATATTTTTCACACGTATACATACACATATATTGTGTATTTGGGCAGCACTGCTTTTTTATACACGTTTCATTAAAGATGTCTAACAAACTATTGCAGTTAAAACTTTCATTTAATATTTCTTTTGTTCGAATATGTATTTTCTTAGCTTGACATAAAGTGTGCCAAAATTGTCCAAATCTTTTTGTATATCCGAGCGGTTCCGTCTATTCTTTAAGCTATTATCAAGGATGTTTTTATTTCTATTTTTAATTGAATGTGTAGATTTTTTATGCTCGTATCTCGCGTTATGGGATATTTTTTTCAAAGATGGTCAGCTCATTGTGAACGTGTTCATAGATGATGATATGGCGTGTTTTTACACACTATATATACCATCTGTAGAACAACATTTCTGTTGCTTCATGTCTTTTCTTTAACTTTAAAGAGATTGTCAAGCATTCACTGCCATACTGTTCTTTGTCGCCTTTTCCATTCTCTGTTAAAAGTTCTTCCCAGAGATTTAGAGTATTATAATTGTTTGATTTTATTATAAATAAATATAAATACTAGTGGCAAAATATAATCTGTAGAATTACCTTGATAAAACCAACTAGAGTTCGAAACGCGTTGGGAAAGAAAAGACTTCTTTGGAGTTTATTATATTGTCGGTTTTATTTATCTCTGAGTATTTACACACATACACACAAACATGTCTGTAGTGACTATTGTCAGAAGTGTGCGCGTGAAGTAGTAGTAGTAGTAGTAGAAGTAGTAGAAGCATTAGTAGTAGCAATAGTAGTAATAACAATATTACCATGGATATTAAAAGTTTGGCTTTAGTTATCACCATACACCCAGAATAACCTGACACATTCCGAAGTATATAATGTTAAGGGTAGGTAATTATTTTTTATTAGGAATACTTACATTACCTTCATATTCTGATTGAATCTTAGCAATTATTCTTTTGTCTTAGTGATAAACACACAACCATTCTTAGTCCTCGGAAAAGAAACAAATTTCAAGACGTTCCAGAAGACTGAATAAAAATATTACTATTCCTTGTCCACTGTACTCAATGAAACATTATAGATGCATGGTGATTTCCGCATCTCCCATATTTTACTCAGAGGAAAGCCGTCGCCTCACCCTCGTATAAATTGTAATGGCTTCCGACTTGTTCTGCTGTCAATGGCCCCTAAAATGACTCTTGAAACCAGATTTCGATTTCATAAGTATCATGCATATATGGCAGATAAACTCTGTATCCTTGATTGATTATATTGAATCTGCACGTCCTACAACTCTCCTTTGTACCATCATGAGCCTCCTCAGCCGAGATGATGACCTGCAAACCTTGTTGCCAAAAAGACAACTATTGTCGCCAGGAGGATGTGATTGTTATACTTGACTTGCTTCTGGTTGTTATGATGGACTTTCAGAAGTTTTATATAACCTGCTCTCGACAATAGCATGCGCTTACACACACCGTATTTCTAAGACTGCATAAACTCTCCATATGTCGTACTTTGTTTTGTAAATGCTCAGTCTAACATAACTCATAACACTTTAGCCCGAAGCAGTTTTTTTTTCTGTGGCAAATGAAGTACATTTTAGAATTTTACTTGTGTATATATATATATATATATATATATATATATATATATATATATATATATATGAAACGGACATACGCAGTTATTGCATGACGGAATCAGGTGTTCGCGTCAAATATACATTAAATATATTAACAAGTATTTAGAGGACCAAGACAAGTACAAACGGGCATACACTTAACTTTTGTAATTTGAGGTAAAAAGCAAACGGCATCATATATTTCTGATGTCACCTTCGTTATAACATTTCGTAATATCAAAGTTTTCTTTCTAATATTTCTTAAATCAAATTTCATTTAAAAACAGAAAAAAAAACAAATAAATCTTTATAGTAGAAATAATAGAAGACGTTTGATTTCATATTGTCTGAATTTTATCCTAAATAGACAAAAGGTTAATGAAAAGGTATTTTCGAACTTATAATTTCTTGGATTCTACATCCTCTGGTAATTATGATATGGCCTGGGTGTATAATAAGTTAATCATAATACTTTTGCTGAAATCTTACTGTAAGTTCTGACCCCCTCAAATATGATATTTTGCTTTAGCGGCTAATTTTGCTGGAGTTACACGGAGATCTGGTTATAGAAGTTTAACTTGTATTATATAAGATAAGAGAATGTTGCAAAGAATATAAAAGGTTCTAGATCATAACTCAAGATATTTCAAGCTTCCCGAGAGGAAGTTGAAAATGATACGTGTTTTATATCTTGGGAGTCGTATTTTGACAGATGTAGCAAAATATCAACTACAGAATTATTTGAGCTGTTGATAGTATATCCATAAAAGTGAAGACACGGAAGAAGTGGGGATTTGATATTGAATTCCACGGCAAGGCGCGGGAAAAAATCCAGCAAGATCTGTAAAGCGTTGGGTAAGTAGACAGATGAACGGATTTTGCAATTTGTTCAAATTCCCAGAACTATTGGGTAGGGTCTTGTAATTGAAAGGATGGTATACTGACATACTTAAAAAAAAAAAAAAGATTCTCGGCAAAACGCTCAGAATTAATCGCATCAGTAGAAATCCTCGAGAATGCGGCGTAAAGTTTTCACCTGGCAGATGAGAAACAACAAAAAGATTTATTTTCAGTTAATCAATGCCGGATCAATTTCTGGAAATCGAAGTTTTGTAATTTAATCATATTTATAGTTTATAGTTTCTTCGTAAATAAACCGAAAGATTCTCATATATTAGGTTAATCTATAAATGACTTAATGTTTAAGTGAAGCTTGACTTATTGCAATTTTATCTTATTATTGATAAAGTGTCTCGTAATAAAACTGTTGTTTCTTTCCTTTTATTATTTTTTAAACAAGTGTGCATGCTACTCCTGATGGAACACACTATCGACAATCGAGGTTTTTGCCTTCCCGAATTATCCAGAAACGTCTGTGTGCACCACGCATGGTGAAGAGCAAGCTAAACGTTTTGAATCGTTTTGAGGAGTATAAGGCAGACATTTGAAAAGAAACGATTTTCTTTTGACATATTCGGAGACTCGCAGTGTTTAAAAACTGCTTTATTTTTGTAAAAAGATAAAAATTGGTCAGAAAATTATTTTAGAAAACTTGGAGCCATAATGAAGAATGGTATCTTCGATGGATTTTTGAGGGTTTTTTTTTAAAGAGACAGTGACGTACTCGATGAGAAGCGAGAAAGTGATAACATTTTGAAGGAAGTTAAAAGCGAAGAACATTTTCGAACTATCCTTCGAATGTTTAGAAAAAGGTTGTGAAATTATTTTAGCTAAAAGATAATTTAAAATTTTCGACAATGCTTTAATTTATTCTAACTATTGTTCTCATCTTGCTTATCACAGATACAACGATTCGGTCAAGTACCCTCGCTCGTCTTCAGGTTTGAATTCTTTCGGATGATATGGGGTATTGTCTTATTTTGTATACTGTTCAAATACATGTCATAATCTTTGAAACCCCGGCCTCTGCATGCGAGCAA
Organism: Acanthosepion pharaonis; assembly: GCA_903632075.3. Taxonomy (NCBI): domain Eukaryota; kingdom Metazoa; phylum Mollusca; class Cephalopoda; order Sepiida; family Sepiidae; genus Acanthosepion; species Acanthosepion pharaonis. Next base: position 411,816 of record CAHIKZ030000335.1, on the reverse strand, counting down.
AACGTGTTTAAGCACATCTTAATCCCTCTAAACCACCGTCGGAATTACATCAGTAATCGTGTTTTTGAAGGCCTGACATTCAAAATACCGTTTCAGTAATTGGTTATAATGTCGCCTTTGTATAATTAAAGCGCAGTGAGTTGTAGTCGTCTGAAGAATTGTAATATATTGAAACAAATTTAATGTAAGTATATTTCGATGTCAATTTACCACAGGTATTTAGAGAAGATCAGCTAGGACAGGTAAGACGTTATCTATCAGGTAAAATTTTACAGTATTTAAAATGTATTCAATCGTTGGTTTCCATATTAATAATCAGTTTACAAGAAATAATAATTTTATTATTTTACACGGGCTCCTTGATATTCAAGAACATTCTTTTGTCTTCCAATTATTAATTCTTAACTGTTTCAACAGAAAGGGTAATTCCACCTGTTCTCTTGTTTCCGGAGATTACCCGTGATTAAATAATCTCCCTGTAAATATCTTTTAATAATCTGCGACATATTTTTATTATCTTAATACGCAAAGAGGCAAAGAACCATACCATTAATTTGGGTTATTTGAAATTTCTTTTTTGCAGTGTACAGTCTACACGGATAAGAATCCCTGGATAAGCGAAAGTGAAAGTGAAAGTGAAAGAAACAAGAGTAAGTTTGAAAGTAAACACGGATCGGTAATTTTAGGTTCCACGGGTGTAACACTCGAAATAATTCATATAATCTAAGCTCTCTGTCTCTCACATACACTCTTTTTCTCTCTCTCGCTTCTCTCTCTCTCGCTCTTTTATATATATATATATATATATATATATATATATATATATATATATATATAATTATTTTTTTTAAATGTCTCCATAGCGACACAGGAATTACTGTTTCGAAACTCAATAAAATAAATTTATGCTTTACTTTGAACAGATATATATATATATATATATATATATATATATATATATATATATATATATATATATATATATATAGAATATTGCAATAGATAACAAGGATGAGATAGCTAAATATCAAATAATAGACTTAGATAGATGTGAACACTAAGAAAATTAGATAGATGAGTAGATAGATATATGTAAACACTGACATAGCTAGCTAGCTAGATATATAGATGTGAATACTGATACATGAAATGAAGTAATGTATATATATATATATATATATATATATAATGAAGATGAGAATAATATTTTATTTATTTCTTTATATTGGTTTAATGACATTTCCATAATTTATTTTCCACGATAGTAATTGATATTTAAGTAAAACAAGCTTAGCTTTCGCAAAATAAATAAATAATGAGAAACAAATTACTGTACCGTTCAATTTGTTTTCCGATGTCTTAATGATTATACAAAAACAAATAAATTTGGGATTCTTAATCCTTAAAGGGATGATCAATTAAAGATACCTGAACTATTAGTGCTCCGATTTGTAAAAATTCAGAAAGTACATAAGAAAATCATGGAAATAACGAAATTAGAAATCGAATAAAGAGGAACTATTTGTAAATTTTAAGCTGATTATTGTATTCTTTTTATTCAATGTTTCAAATGATTTTCTCTTTCAAGCGAAGTTTGGAGTAGAAAGAATTCTCTCGACAAAAAAGGGAGAATATTGGCTGACTACCTTGAACAAGCTCATGCAAATAAATCGCGATAAACGTGTCCGTGACATAGAGAGAGAGAAAGAGAGAGAGAGAGAGAGAAAAAGAGAGAGAGACTGTTGATACATGTGTCTTTTATGGCTACGTTTGTGACTTAATGTAGCGTTGACAACAGTAACTTCCACGTACAATGATATCAATTATTCTAACGCCTGTCTGCGTAATGGCTATGACATATTTCAAAATTGCATCACTATTTTAAAAATAATAAATAACCTCCGTTGAAAATAAAGACCGTTAGGAAAAAAAACATGAATTTTATTGACTAAAATTTTATATCAATAAAGTATCGACAATCGAGAGTCCTTAAATAACTGATATGATATCAAGTTTTTGTTTTATTAAATACTTTATTCCTTAGCAATCAATAAAGTTTTCACAGTAACTTCTGTTATGGCGATTTTGAAGCGAAGTTTAGATGTGGCACAAGGCAGGAAGTAATGTGAGGATCGAAACTTACTAATCAATTATGCTAGTGAGACAATGCTAACTATGACATCACGTCGAGGTGCCAAATTAACTTCTGTCATGTGCCAGTTGATGCCTCTTCACAGATATCTATCGTTTGTAGACCTAAGCAAGTTTTGTCACCTTACTAACCATACCAGTTACTATTTTACTATCTATTTACACAATATTGTTGGCCTGTTGTGTCCATGTGAGAGTAAAATTTCCCCAGCCCTCCTCCCAGATATCTCAACTGTCTCCTACTGGTCCTAATCAAATGTGTCCTTTGCCTCTCCATTCTCTTTTATTTCTCTCACCTCCTTTCAAATGAATATACAAGAATAATACTTTCTTTCACCAACAGAATTTAATTTTAGCTATTTTGTCTTGCATGCAATTTAAGAAGAAAAAAGGTGCCATAAAATACATGATGACATGAATAGTAACAGTAGTAACAGCATTGGTATTATTCCCAAATATATTGTGACAATTACTAACCTTCTAGCTAGCCTGAACTTTGGAGCATATTAAAAACGAACCGTGATGCATTTTCTTTCACTGTTGACTTGTTCCTTTTAAATCGCAGAAGAAATGATTAATTTTAACCTGTCGATGCAAAATCTACGGCTAAACAGATATAACAATCTACCCCGCTAAGCAAAATAAAGAGTTCGATTCAAAATTCAATTCACCAGAAGAAAGCCAGTACAAGCCAGATTTTCAACTGGCCTTTATCAAAGATGATCGTGAATAAATGTAAAAGATTAAACAATAAAATAAAGCTAATATTAATCTTCGAAGTTTATCAAGGCTTCTATTTAATAAGGGTTGAATGAAAAGCTGTCCGCTTAAGAGTACGTTTATATCATATTTTTATTATTTTTTATACTAATTTTCCTTTCTTCATGTTGTAATGTCAGGTTGTTATGGAAGAAATAATAATTCTCCCATTATATTTATCCCGTTATGGGCATTATTATAACCTTTATATAACAACACCGTATTTCACGAACGGAACAGAATGACTAAAGGAAAACATGCTTTGTTCTAAAAGAGATTTTTATCCTACTAAAACATACAAAAAACTATATATACATTATCTACATTATTTGAATTGTTATCCTTTTCTTCATTACCATATTCACAACGTTTCGGCCGTTGTACGTTCCGGCCTTCTTCAGGTGATGCAATTTCGAACCGAACTCTTTATTTCGCTTACCGGGGTAGATTGTTCTAGTTCTACGTACCACGCCTCTTCTGGATGTGCCTGTTATTTCTCTTTAACTTTTCTCTCCATGTGTTTTGGTTCACCACTACTGTAGTCTGGTATTTAAATCACAACTCTTTTGTGTCAAGTCACTGTATCTAACCAACGGCTTTATCCACTGGTCCATGTGTCCACATAGCCGAAACGTTGTGAATATGGCAGTGAAGTTGAGGATAACATCCCGAAGAATGTAAATAATGTAAATAATCATAATACCTCATCTCAGTGATATAGACAGATAAAACTATATATATATATATATATATATATATATATATATATATATATATATATATATATATATACATGTTCCACGCGGAGAATAATATCTTATGAAATATCTGCAGGGCAAAGCAGAGTTTAAGGAGAAATATAAAGGAAGAGTTTTACATTTAATATGGAGATATTTCTGTATTTGATGAAGCCATGTTTATAAAAATTCAGATTTAAACAATCCGAATATATCTACTATGTATCAGGCGAAGACATATTCCATAAACGGAAAAAAGCGAGTCTTGTTTTTTCCCAAATTGAGGACTGCGAGCTGGAGTTTCTTTGTATATCGAGGAAATTTTCGAAAGGAAACGCTACCATAAATTGTAAGATGTTGGGGAGGCAGATTTAGCCTCTGCCCGGGACAGATGGGGGTGGCTAAAGAAAGCTACCTTACGTTTTTGCTGCTGTAAACAAAACTGAAATTGACTGTCTGTTTCGTCATTGTATGGCATGGCGTCTCTACGCAGCCGTCACATGATCCACGTGATTTATCTTCACCAAAGGGAAATAATCGCCTTCTGTATCCCTACAATGATATCATTATGTTATTTAAAACGAGAAAAATCTTATTTTTACTCTGAGTTTCACGGTATTACATCCGTTTATTAGAACACTTGGCTGTAAATTTGAATATAGCTCTGGAACTTTTTCCTTAAATTATGTTGATACACAAGTAACCTTATTTGTATTTTTTTTAGTTATAAGTTGAGCAGTCATAGTAGTCTTCAAATCAACATCATAAGGCAGATGAGAATGCACTAGATAATGCCAGAGGCTACTGCATATAACAGGAAATTGTTATCACAGAGAACCTAAATGCAATGTTAGGCAAGAAATAAAATTTTGAATGAGTCAGCAAGTAAAGTAAAGATATTGCATCAAACTTACAGAAAAATAAGTCGTTGACAACAAATGACCAAGTAACGATATAGTTTAGAACAAGAATAAAAGCTTAGAAGAGGACATTAACACGAAACAGATACTCTTAAGCGACAATAACATCAGCAAAATCTTTCCTTCTAAAGAAAGAGGAAAATGAAAATAAAAATAAAAACAAAGAAGTGTATAACTGATAAAATTCTCGAATTAATGGAAAATAGGTATCAGTTTTTTATTTGTTTGTTTCTTTGTTTTTGTTTTGTTTTTTTACGAACGCTAGATAAAATAAATAAATAAATAAATAAATAAATAAACGTAGAAAGAGCTTTCGTCCTGACACAGAAAATAGAGGGGGAAAAAAAAAGAACCCACCAACCCCGGATCCCCAAAAGCATGGGAGTAGTCTTTTTATGATGTTTTTCAGAGCAAAATACTATCAGCTCGTGGAAAATAATTGTGAAGTTGAAAATTTTAACTCAACAACTGAACCGAGCGATCTTTATGATGATTTTTCTTGGGAGAAAATTGGTTTAAAACATCAAATTTGTAAATATTTTGTGTGTAATTAATTTCATTCATTTTTTTTTATACGAATGCTGGGTAGCAAAACAACTTTGCATGTTCTTTTTTCGGTTCGTGCTTGACAAGACTTTAACCACATTAAAACTTTAATTACCCATAAGACCTCCTCTTGGGCACATCGACGTTCCAGTAATGTTTAGCAAGCTTGACTCACACGAAAGATGATAAGTCCGTTCGTTTCTCGCTGGCTACACGATACTCTCGACCTTACGTCACATCTATGCTACGATCAGAAAATCCCTATAAGACCTCCTCTATTATCTTTATATACGTATTTTTTGTAATATCTGTTACTTATAAATAGAATTTCGCATATGTATTCGAGTCTAATTCACTTAGATTTCAAACATAGTCAATTTTATTTTATCACGTTTTCTGAAATTTAAAATTATTTTCGTTTCTATATCTATATTACGCCTATGGTTTTTGTTTTTGCTCTTTTAAATTATTTTTCTTCTAATTTCCATGTTTGTTATCCTTAGTTTTTTGGTTTTTTTTATTTCTTTTCACTCAAATATATAATTTCCAGCTCTAGATCCCGTTCAAGTAATTATTCTTCTACGATAATATTAAATTCAATATGGCTAGGGGATGTTGAGCCACCCCAGAGCCACATATATTACCGCCTTCTCCCCGTGGGTCTTTTAGTCTTCATATATGAACCAGATTTTCTCGGTACCTGAGGTCTCGGACCTGTACGATATTTCTGAAGTTCTGTTGCCTTGATTTCTTGGTAGGCATGTACACTCATGGTATCACGCCTGTATCTTCTTTATTGGATTTTTGTCATTTCATTTGGTAGGCATTTTCTGTGTTTTGGCGTCATCAGCCTGATAATTAGTGATCGGAAACATTAGGCACCTTCGAAAGTGGTTATCATATCACTAGGTATATATTATCGGGGACACTTGCACACTCCATTTAGTGAATGGATTCAGGACTGTGCAGTAGTTTCCGGCGTGGGGGGGGTCTCAGTGACATAATGTGGGGTACTGTACTGTGGCATTTTAATTCAAGTTGTTGATGCTTGCATCTTTTGTGGGCGTGACGATTTCACTATCATTTCTTCTACCACACACAGTTATCTACACATGAAGTCAACGAAATTGAAGAAAAAATCGAACCGAAAATCACAAAAGCAAATGCAGACCCCATATTCACCATATCCTAAATTAATAGGAGGGTTCTACATTTCAACTTTTCTCCATACCAAACCTGACCTCATATTCCTGTCTAAAACTGATATTAATAAATCTATCGCAGGTAAGGAAATCGCAATCCTGGTCTATTCGTCCCCAATAGCTATACAGGACCACCAAAATCGCCACTGTCACGGAGTTTAATGGCTATATTAAGCACAGGTTTCCATGTGGCAGAGGCCCAAAAGCGAGGACCCTTATTTCCCCTAAATGTACTTCAGCGTGGCAATTATCTATAGTATCATTTTCATTTTCAATCTGTATTTTCCTTGGGATGATGGAAATGTAATGTTCGACCGAATATCTGAGACATTTGATAATATTGTTACTGAATATCCCTCACCTCACTTTTATATCTGCGGTGATTTTAATAACCACTACAAAGAGTGGTTATTTTACTCGAACCAAACCGATGAAAACAGGCTCTGCAGAGACTTCTCCGTCACCTACGAAATAAGACATATCATTGAAAACCAACTCGCATCCCTAATATTGGAGATGAGGCAAACAACTTTGACTTTTTACTAGAATCCTGCACTGAAAGATTATTTGCTGAAGATCCCTCCGACCTCTGCACGTTAGATAAGTGTAAAGGTTCATTCCAAACCAAAGACATATCCTGATGTTCCATAGAACGATGTTCCAGTACACGAAAACCGTCTGGGACTGCTTCAGATCTTACACGGTATGAGTTCCTCTTTCAGCATTCTTCGAAAATTCTGCCTCCCAAACTGCTACCCTCGTCTCAGAATTGGTCCCTTCTTGGATGAAGTGTTCTATACACCAGAAAAAATCCCAGCTAAAACCAAACATACAGAACTGGTTCACTTTGAATTTGGAAAGGCCCGCAATCATTGCAGAAGAGTTCGAGAAAAGGCAAAGTGTAACTATGCACAAGCGATCCAGGCTCAGATTGAAAACAGACATACTGGATTCCGTGAGATCTGGAAGATTTTCAACCAAGTTTTGAATAGAGCCAAAACAACACTGCTTACTATTATAAATAAGCTTGAATTACTTTCATCCTCATTAGATAAGGGGAACCTTTTCGCGATGATATTTGCCTCTCACTCAACGCTAGATGTCAAAGATCATCCACTTCCCGATTTCTCTTGTTTCTCACACTCAGTAATAATTTTATTACAGCCCAGGATGTCTCAAGACTTATCGGAAGACTTGACCCCAAGAAGTCTACTGGTCTAGAGAAATTCCCATTGATTGTTCTTAAAAATTTTAACCCTGAGTTATTCCTGATGTTAGCAAAATTATTTATCCGATACTTGAAGGAGAAATACTTCCTAAGTCTGTGGAAGGTGTCAAATATATGCCCCGTTTACACGAATGTAGCTGAGCACTCATTTCCGTAACAACACCAAACCAACAGCCTCCTCATTTTCAAGCTATATTTAACAAGAAGTTTGTTGATAACCTGAATAGAGATTCCTCTTGTGCGACGAACAATACAGGTTTCGATCGGCCCTGTTCCAGTTAATATAACTGTTTTTATTCACAGATTCCATGAGGCACTAGAAAATAGACACATCTCAAGGGAAATCGCATTAGATATTTCAAAGAATTCTGACAAGATTTCCTATTAAGGATTATTGCACAAGCTCTTTAGCAATGGAATCAATGGAGGTGTCTTCTGAATTATAGAGTCCTTCCTGACGGGTGGATTCCTGAAGGCAGTTGTTAACTGCTAGTCCTTCGAGGCTCAAACGATCAATGCAGGCGTGCCTCAAGGTTCACTTCTCGGTACCACCATCTTTCTCCTTTACATAAATGATCTGCCTAAGAGTATATTCCAGCAGGAAAAGTACTTATGGCGATTTGCCCAGACATCATTTTCTCTGTAAATTGTCATGACGTACCAGTTACAGAGAATTATGATTTCTCGCATAAACATTTCTACTTCAAAAAGTGAGTGTATCCATATCCATGCGTATGTTTATTGCGTTTACTTCTCAGGAAAATCAGAATATTGAACAGGTTGAAACAGGACCTCCTCAGTAAACAGATTTGACACTTTTGGTGAATGCAGCTTTAAAGGAAAATAATTCCTTTATTAATTTCTTTGTAGTTATTTCTGCTTTCTCCTCTTTTACATTTATTATCGTTCGAATCCAGCAAAAGTGAACATAATTGAAGGTAATCAAGTGTAAACCACGCAGAGAGATCTACTGTACTTTATCGATTTTTCATAGTTATTCTCTGGGTTTCGGAATAATACAAATCCTTTTTTTTCGTTTGCCAAAAAAGAGCCTATTAGCAGTTTCATACATGCATAATAGGGAAAAAAAGCGGATTAACGCATACGGGGCTCCATTTCTATCTATCTATCTATCTATCTATCTATCTATCTATCTATCTATCTATCTAAGTCTGGTCTTTGTTATTTCGCTATCAGTATCTATCTATCTATCTATCTATCTATCTATCTATCTATCTATCTATCTCAGTCTGTTCTTTGTTATTTCGCTATCAGTATCTATCTATCTATCTATCTATCTATCTATCTATCTATCTATCTATCTCAGTCTGTTCTTTGTTATTCCGGTATCAGTATCTATCTATCTATCTATCTATCTATCTATCTATCTATCTATCTATCTATCTATCTATCTATTGATGCAGGTTGTGTTCGTGTGCGTATTTTCTATTCCTATAGATATATTAGATTAAATTCAAAGTAATTTCCTTTTTGGGAAACAATTTTAACGAAGAATGTATTATCCGAACTGACGCTTCCTTAAATAGTTTACTGGGAACTTTCCGCGTAATTCAATTTTTTTTTTTTCATTTTCAAAAAAAAAAATGCTTATTAGCAATTTCATACATATATAAACATATATATAATAATAATAAAAAGATTCCTATACTCGGCCATGAAGAATTGATGTAATATGGGTCAATTGTGACAATATTCAAGACAAAAGGCATTGTATTGACAATGATACATTTTCCACCAGACACAAATAGCTGAATTTTACGCACAGAATGTATTGCTCTGCACATTGTGAGATCGTCGGAGTATTATTCATTTAGAATTAAGACACAATGAGACATTAAATGCACATTTACACTTTCAGCAGCTGTATCGTTTCCAGAAAAGATTGGTCGAAAAGCGTCCCGCGCTTGTCAGAAGCAAAAATAATTCCAATTTCGTAATAACTCAAGATAAAGACAGGAACACATTAGCATTTGGCGGGACTGACCTACACCACCAGACATATTAACATCTTTCAACATGCTTTTATTACGTTTTGCGTTCACTTCCAGACGATTTGATGAAAACAAGATTCACGATTTCGTAGAAATATTTTCACGCGAAAACCTGCAGAAAAAAAAACTAGTGGAACGACTACATTGAATCTATAGCTTCATCTATCGTAAGGAAAGTTGGTTCTCTTTGTCGCGCCAGAGGTTTTTCTTGCCTGAGACCATCCTTCAAATCTACAAATCAACCATTCGTCTTTGCATGGAATACTGCTGACATATATGGCCTGGTGCTCCAACTGTTCATCTTGAGGTTATCGGCAAAATCCAGAGACGGATATGCAACATGATTGGTCCTGAGCCGTCATCCCGTCTACAATCTCTTTCTCACAAACGTGCTGTGGCTTCCCTTTGCCTTTTCTACAAGCATTTTCATTGGTTCCCAAACTGCATGAATTTAAGCGTGCTACTGGTTTGGCATCTAGGTCTGACACTTTCACTGTCTAAACAGCTAAATGTAGCTATCTCTTCTACCCCAACAGCTTCATATCTCGCACCTCCTGGAAGTGGAACTCCCTTTCTATCTTTCGTTTCCCTGATAACTATAATCTTCGAATATTCAAATGTAATGTCAATCGACATCTGATGCCTTGACCTTGATCCCTGCCCTTCTCTTTGTCCTTTTCCGAAACACTCCTTTTACTCTTACGATATTGAGTCACCCCCCACGAGGGTGTCATGTGGCACAAGGCCTTTTTAACGTGGGCATTCCGAGCCCGTGGGCTCGGCCAAAAATATGCCCATTGAACCCGTATAAACGGGTTCAGGGCCGGTCTACCTCCCCGAAGGAGACTCCGCCCTTCGGCGTAGCCTCCTTTGGGTTCCTCCCGTCCGTAGGAAGAGAGTTCAACCGAGCAGTCTGTTCAAAAGTGAACGACTGACTCCCGCTTTGTTTGAGGTGATTTACTTAAAACAAAATGAGGAACAACTCATTGTATTTCTCTCATTTACACTTGAGGAAGCCAAACAAAGCATTACGTCGTTAATATTTTTCTACTACGTCTCATAATCTTCACTTTTATTTCGGATACTGTTATAGATCCTACAAACGCACAAACATACATACACATACTTACACACACACACACACACTAACCTATATATATATATATATATATATATATATATATATATATATATATATATATTCATGAATTATTCACACAAAAACAAATGCAAAGGTTAATGATTTAATTGGCGAGAAATCCATTGTCGCAAACAATTCAAATAATATACAAAAACCTCCGAATCCGTTATGAATGAAAAGATCCTTGTTTCTATAAATTTCTGCCGCATTAGTTCTTATTTTTACTACAAGATATATATATATATATATATATATATATGTTATATCGGAACGTACCTGTTCTATTATTAAAAGACTCTCCCACACATAATAAGGAGTAGTAGTAGTAGTAGTAGTAGCGGTCGCCAGTTGGGCTCAGTGGAGTCGAGTCAGTCGATGTCGGACATTGAAATGTCAACCACCTCAACTAGATTGCTGCGTCATTAACTATTATTTCAAGTTCCTAACGTTTTGTACGTCAAACCTAATTTAGGACCGACTTAGTGAAATACAAACCTCCACTGTGAAAACTACTCTACAATATATATATATATTTGTGTGTGTGTGTGTGTGTGTGTGTGTGTATCTGTGTGTTTGTGTGTGTGTGTGTTTGATCATATTTCGAGATTTTCATAACTTCCAGTATTGATCGTTACCATTCAACGCTGGAGGTAAACACCAAATAAATAGCTTCGCTAATTTCTTGTAGAATTTTTCTATATCTTCCAAAATGTCTGTTAGTTTGACATCTTAACCTGTTGATCTTTCAGATTTCACTTTTTAAAATGTAAACATTCATTCATTTGGTGTCATTTCAAGAGCATCAATAGTACAACCATAACTTCTATATTCGAATCATACATATTTGCGTAGTATTGTTATAATTATCCTTGTCCTTATAGTTGGCAACATACCTCCTTTGTCTTTGAATGCAAGTAATTGCTATTTATCTGTGTGTTGCGTATAGAGATCTCCCTTTTCTAGTATTTATCTTTCTTTTGTCTTCTCTAATTATTTGGGTGTCTAGATTAGCATTTTCGATTTTATCTCAGTTTTTTTATTTATTTATATATTTCTGTTCTTTTTTATCAGTTCTAATATTGAGACTTAGAATCCACTAGTCATTTGGCGATTTCCATTTGTTCTCTCGATTTTCTCTCTTGCTCCCATCATTCTTCTTCTTCCTTAATTATAGTTGTCAACTTGATATCCATGCCTTTGGTGTTATTTTCGACTTTTCTATAAATCTTGAAACCTGTTGTTGACTTCCACCTGAAATTCGGTGAAATTCGCTTTGATCTTATTAGGGCATGTTTTCTTTTCCAGGCTTGTTTTGTATCTCCCGATTTTAAAGTCACTTTTGACTCTGCCGCTTACAATTCTGTGATCACTTCCTTTATTAACTTTTCATTATTCCATTAACGGTATTGGCATTGTGAGTAATTACGAAGTCAATTTCATTTTTCGTCACTCCATTTGTGCATTTCCCAGTTAATTTACGGCTTCGACGCTTTTAAACAATTCTATTCATAATTGTCAATTTATATCTCTCTGAGAAGGTGAACGAAAATTCAGCACTTCCTCACTTTAGTTTCTCTTTCCCATTCCCAGATTTCGTTCCCTGTTTTCTGCAACTCTCTTTCTAGATTTGCATTAACGTCAACCAGTACAATGGCGTAATTAATTTTATCGCCATTCCAACTACACTCTGTTGTCGTTATAAAGTTAATAAAATTTCCTCGTTTTAGCTTTTGGACATTGGTGCACCTATTTGGATTTTGTCCAGAGTGTGTCTTTTTGTTACATTCTATTTGGATATTGATATACTGTCGAAAGTTTTCACATTGACCGTTAATATTAACTGAAAATTGTATTCCACTGAAAGTATAATTATATTATCAAAAGACTTGACCCTGAGAAGGCTACTACTCTAGATAAATTCTGATTGATTGTCCTTAAGAATATTAACCCAGAGTTATCCCCAATGTTTGCAAAATTATTGAACCGATACTTGAAGGAGAAATCATTCCTAAGTCTGTGGAAGTCTGCATTATAAGAAAAGTGAGGGTTATCATTACAAAAGACAGATCAGGCCTAAAATAAACTCATTGCTGACATATCTGAGCTCGGGTTACTCACTCCTTACTTTCTAGCCATGACTGAGTTCAAAATGCTTTACTCGGCCTACTTAATCCTTTTGAATCCTGCAAACCATTTCCGAGAGACGAATCTTTGGTAGCCTTTCTCTACTCTATCGCTATTTCCATGGAAAATGTTCAAACGAGCTACATAGCTTAGTTTCACCATTTCGTGTGTAAACTACTCTTGAGTAGTTTGTAACATGTTACGTTTCTATCTTTGGGCAGAGTGCACTCAGGGGCGACTCCATCAAATGAAAGAGACGCAATTAAGGAAAATTATATTGAGAAGTGCCCAAACCTGGGGAACAGCTGCTCGAGGTTGCGCTATCTCATTCCACCAGAGAGAAGGGTCGTACCGAGGCCAGCGCAACCGACGGTTGCGGGGGCTGCGGTCATTTTTTTTCCTCGCCCGGGTGTACGCGCTCGGGTGCCCACCTTAAAAACTGAACTTGTGTCACAACTCGTCTTATTGGCGTGACAGAATAAATACCTTATTGCGCCATTTCGGACATTTACAGCTAGGACCATCCATTACATATTCAGAGGTTCGAATATCACCATTATTTAAGTATTTTCTTGGAAACATGAATGTTCCAATCAGACAGATTCTACCTGACAACTGTTACCGTGCAGAACATGCAAGATTTTTTCCAGATAACTACGATCTTAACCTCTTCATGTCTATGGTCACATGTTATCTACTAGGTTTAACCCGTGAAAATTTACAGTTTTGCTCTTTTAATATTCTAATGAATATTAATTCTTAAGTTAATGATTGAATAAGCTCATGATGACTTTTGCGACAATAAAATATCCATAGAATTTCCTCTATCGAATAGGTAAATATCCATAGAATTTCCTCTATCGAATAGGTAAATATCCATAGAATTTCCTCTATCGAATAGGTAAATATTTGAGTTTAACAGCTTTAGCAAAATATTAAATCATAAATATGAATGCTATTTGTCATTTTTAAAAGTTGGTAAAAGGTTTGAAATTAACAATTTTTTTTCATTTCGTCTTAACAGCTGTTAAACAATTCTATTTTCCATTCTTTGTGTCTTTCTTTAATTATTTTTCTCATGAAACAAGTAGTGTATTTTCCATTTTTCCACGAGTTCTAAGAGGAATAGTCCATTATTACGCATTGGCAGTAAAAGTCAAATACTTCTATCTTCTCTTGTTTATTTATTTTCTCTCTGAAATAAGGTAGTGTTTTCCACTATTTTCCTACGATCAAAATGGAATAGTTCATTATTTATAAGGTATTGACAGGACGTAAACGTCGTGCAAACTAACGAAGGGAGGAAAAATCACAATTATAATATGATACAAAATATTCTCATAACCTGTACTTGCTACTTATCTACAAAATGTAACTCAGTAATCCTCTACCTTGAGTAGCTCTTGGGTCATTTAGTGAGTGAACAATAATATAAAATCTTATTATTTCTATTCGGAATATTTTCTTCGTCTTTGTTGTTATTATCACAAAGATTCGGTCGTTGTGTCCTCACGCCTTATTCAGGTACTCGTTGATCATGGTAATCCGCAAAGAATTTCGAAGCAGTTTCTCCTGATTCTATACAGAGATATGATGTAAGGTCACACAGCCATGAGGTGTGATGCATTACTTACCATTGATTTTCATCAGCATTGAATTCCTTTGCAACTTAGTATCTATTGTATCTATTCTCAGGTAGACGAGACATTAAATGGTATTGACCCAGAAATATCCGAAGATATATTTTTCGCTTTTATATTCCATGATAAAATGGAGACATAATGCGGAAGGCTGGCTGGGAACACTTAACCTTCACAGGGCATATCGAGGGCAAGAGAGATAGACGAAGACAGTGGCGCTACATAGTGGAAGAACCTGTGCGAATTGGTCGAGGAACGAGGTGGACGAGAGAAAGACTCCAAATGGCAACTACTGAGAGGAAGCTGAATGTCTGCACCGTCTTTGTATAGTTTCACACACACACACACACACACACACACACACACACACACACACACACACACACACACATATATGTATATGTATATGTATATACAATTATATATATATGTGTGTATAGATAGATAGATAAAGAAACAAACAGAGATGTAGATAGATAGAGAGAAACAGAGAATATTAAGTTAGTTGTTATTTAATATGTAGAAATGCATTGCACCATTGCTTTTCCACAACCTTAATTAATTTAGGTCTTTTTTGTCAAATTTATACACATAAATACACACACACACACACTTACACCTCATCCACCCCCATATATATATATATATATATATATATATATATATATATATATATATATATATATGTATATTAGTCAGTATATAAATAAATATATATATTTGCAAGAGGATAGAATCAGGTAGAGCTCAAAGAATATAATATAAAAGGCTCAAACAAGAATATTCCATGGTTATAATTTATTAGATTAGAATCATAATCTCCATCAAATTCATTAGACCTAGAATATCAAAAGGTTTTGAACTTGTAGGTCTCATGAATTGGATTGTGATTACTATTCCAATGTAATAAATTATAACTACAATATTAGTGTTTTGAACATTATATATATATATATATATATATATATATATATATATATATATATATATATATATATATATATATATATACACGCTTACACATATCATATCATACACACTCACTCCTAAGAACCAAATAACGCACACACAAACACTAAACAGAGACACATCTCCTCACTAGGACCAATAAAACTGTCAAACTGACCAGAGAATTCAGAGCAGCATGTATCTATCCAGCTCTTATCTCAAATAACAACATAAAAGAGACTGTTTGACCAACACAAGGATTGTTAAAAGATTCATGTTAAAAAGATAAAAAAAAATATAAAAAAAAAACAAAAAAAACAAATGAAAACTACAGACAAAATTTCATTTTCTCCAGCAAAACATTCATTTCTGTAATTTACTGCTACCAGCAAGCAGAAATATTTCTTCTCCTGATGATGGCCATTTTTGTCGAAACTAGTCGAGGAATCTAAATGAAATAATAATAAAAAAAAACGAAAGAATATTTATCTACAACCCAGTGTGTCTAAAGATTTTAATTTTTTAATATTTTTTATTGTTCAATATATATATATATATATATATATATATAGTTAAACCTAAAGAGCCAGACAAACCTAGCAAGGTTTCACCTAAGCGGATCGTCAGGGAAAGCTACGTCTGCTCTACCTAACGTATTGAGCACTTTATTTAGTTATTTTGCTTACTCGTATCGGTTTTTTTTTTCTTTCGACTTTGGACTTGGATGCTAGATGATTATTTTCGGCTGACGTACATGTTCTTTGTTCTTTCTTTTTTTAAAACTTTTTTCCCTTTGGTATTGGTTTGATTATTTGCAAATCAAGACACCGAAGGTTTTCCGGACGAGTATAATTTCTTATACTTATAAGATTATTACTAGTATATATATATATATATATATAAAATTAATTATGTTATGAAGAACTTGGTAAACCGAATGGGTAATTCCAAGGAGGATGAAATCCTGAGAGCTCAATGTGAATACAGAGCTAATATTTAATGAATAACAGTAGTTAACTTATATTAAGTCCCTAAACTATTTACTTAAAAAATTAAATATTTAAATTAATAACATTCATCATATTTTAGACATCTAAATTTCTATCAAGCATTGAAATCTATCTTTTACATATTTTTGTGAAAACAAAATTACAGCCTCTTTCGATTCACTTCCCTCTCCCCCTCTCTCTTTGCCGTAACACTCATTTGGATATATCTGTATTACTGTCATCTGTCTCCTCCCCTTTCCCCCCCTTCTTTCTCCCTTCCCTTTCCTACATATCATTTCCGTTAAGTTAACCATCTAAATAGGTCAAGGTTCGGTCACTCCTCCTACCCCAATATAATGCATGCTTAAGAGAGATATGAAATTAACCCCTCCCTATACTCTATCTTGTCTCTGTAACTGCCACTCTCACCCCCTGTTAAATTACAAAAATTACACTACCCATTAATTTTTAATCCCATTTTTCCTTTCATTTCATTGTTGGAAGTGTTACCTGATGATCCGGAGTCCTTTTAAAAGGATTTTGGTGAAATAAATTATTGTAATGGTACCTTAAAAGTGGTCTGTTTTTTTCATTATATATATATATATATATATATATATATATATATATATATATATATGTGTGTGTGTGTGTGTGTGTGTGTGTGTGAATATGCCTCTGTGTGTGCATATGCATGTATGTATATGCATGTGTGTGTGTGTGTGTGTATTGAAAATGCTTAAAGAAGTGGTCGGAAACGGTTTGGACAATAGGCACGACGAGGAACAATAAAACAAAAAACTAACATTCGTACATGCATTGAATATTGCTACGCGGTGCTTCTTCCATGTATTTAGAGATTATTGATAAAGTTCAGAGATGAATCTGCATTGTTATTGGCTCTGACCTGGTATCTCGTCTGCAGTGACTTTCCCACCGCCGTACACGTAGTTTCCCTGTACCTTGTAATTGTTCTGATGAATTTTCCTCTATGTTACCTAAACTTTACGAATTTAAGCGCATTACAAGATTGATGGCGAGCTACAATCATTTTACAGTTGAAATAGCTCGATGTAACCGTAAGTTCTATGCTAACAGTTTCTTCTTTCTCACATGTTGGTTGTCGGACCCTATTCTGATTTCTATCTTTTCAGTAATCAGTACTTTTTTTTTCCTATAATATTCGATCAAACTCAGTAACTCTCACATCTGTCAGAGGCTTTATTTTTCTGATTGGGTGAAATTACACACACACACACACACACACACACACACACACACACACACACACACACACACACATATATATATATATATATATATATATATAAATATATATATATATATATATGTGTGTGTGAATGTATGTATTCAATATGTATTCAATATCTACGGCCCCAATTGTTAATTTTAGAACTGAATAATTACCCTATATATACAGGTGTTATGCAGATATGTGATTGATGAAGGAATGTGGTGATGCAGTCACACTGGTAGTAAGTACCGCTTGCATAGAAATTGTGCTGAGTTTATCTCAAAAAAAAACTCCACGGTTTTTAATCAATAACTTCAGCTCTATTAATCTGGATATTTTTCTGTATATACATACATATATATATATATATATATATATATATATATATATATATATATATATATATGTGTGTGTGTGTGTGTGTGTGTGTGTGTGTGTGTGTGTGTGTGTGTGTGTGTGTGTGTGTGTGTGTGTGTCTGGATTGGTATAAGATATGGATTAGAAAAAGCATTTGTAAATTTAACATGTTTCGCTTTTATTTTAGCTTCATCAGAAAACGAAATATGAGAGAAAAATAAAACCCTGCTATTTTTATTTACTGATGTTTGTTTTCAATGGTAAAGCAAAACGTACATTCCAGATAGATAGATAGATAGATAGATAGATAGATAGATAGATATGCATATAAATATACACGAAGCATAATGTTCTATACGTCAAGAGTTCCGACGCTGTATACTCAGAAATCTCTACTTAAGATAAGTGTTTTCTTTGCTCATGTCTTTAAGGAAAATATATATTTGTAAATAGTTTTTATTTTTTAATTTTATTTGTGTTCCCATCATAATATAAAGGACAGACATTTTCGTTTTTTATGAAAACTTCAGCGAATTCTCTAATTTTTTTCTACTTCGATTGATGTGATAACAATGAAAATGGTAATAGTGCGTGTTTCAGGCCAGAAATTATGAACGTCTCCAAAGATTAAATAATCGAACAAATCCATTCTATGAAAGGACAAAAAGGGGACAAATTTCCTAAGTGTGAAAATGGATAATCACTTAGAAACCTGTCATACAAACGATGATTAATGTGTAGCTTGCGAAATAAATGCGATAATTTAAGGCCTTCGTAATTTTATCAACACTATAATTGAATTTTCAGAATGTGGCTTGAACGACATTATATTTTGTGTCCTAAATTCATGAAAAATAAATGGAAAAATATGCAGCAAATTTGAAACTTTAAAGGTCAAAGACAGAGCCAATCCAAATTATTTCTTTTTTTCGGCGGTGGCGGGGGGGGTCTTCGTACAAATTCTCATATCTCTTTACATTCTAACTTAATATTCTGAAATCTGTTTATTTCTTTTTAGTTTTTCCTTCTTTTTTGTATAACATTATTCAGATTATTTAATTGGTTCTCAGGTGTATCTATTTTCCAAGTTTTATCATGTCTGTGTTTCGTTTTATGTGATTGAAAGAAAAGTTTTATAAGGTTTTATGCAGTTTTTTTTAGTATCCTTACAATTTTTTTTTATAATTTATGAGGACTGCGAATGTGTAGAAACTCCGTACTGATTATTGTCCAAAAAGGAAGTTTCTACACATAGTCCTCATATTTAAAAACAGAAAATGATCCCAAGGAATGAAACGCATAAAATATATTCCTTTTCTTTTATCTATAATGGTTTTACAGATTTATTTGAATAATAACCTTTACACATACACTCACACGCATTAAAAATTATTTATTACCTTCTTGGAATGCTAAGTTATGAATTGCCAAAATTGGCAAATCGTGCTTATTTGAAAACAGCAAACATGTTTCTGGCGATAACGCCTGAAATAAAAGTTTAAAAAAGCTAAAATTTTAAAGGTTTTAGTTTCTCCCAAGAGGTGTAACTTACTAACATTTCATTAAAATCTGAGATGGTACCCATGGAATTTTCCAATGTTTTTGTTGATATTAAATTACCAGTATTTTATTACTTACATGTTATTTTAGTGAATACACATATTTAGGTAGACGCTCCGTTTATTTATTAAACAGTATATTCATTTGTTTTCGCCCACCGGCATGAATATTCAAGAACTGTTATTAAAGAACAATAAGCGCTCTCCGTTAGGATTCGAACCTGCATTACCCTGGATGGGGAAAAACCGTCGTTAAATTGATGTGCTTTAACCTCTCTTTAGAAGTTGAATAGAAATTCATTTAGAAATTGCTTTATTTTGTCAGGATACAAAACTGGGCAGATATGTATAGGTCGAGTGTCATGGTAAATTTACGTTTAAAGGCTCTATTCAACTTTGCTTGATCATCGGCGCATTTCGTGGACAAGAGATCTAAAGTACCTTGGATCTAACGATTGTTTCTCAGAGAGATGCGTTTCTCTCCCCTCTCTTTCTCTCTCTCTCTTTCTCTCTCTTTCTCTCCCTCTCTCTCTCTTTGTATTCGTGGCTTGACTGATGAAATGAAGACAGTTTCATGCATAGCAATTTTTCAAAATGGGCGCTTGTTTAATTGAACGCACACGAGATCTATCGTTCTTTTCATGTTTGTCAAAAGGAATCGAGTTTGTTCGAAATAATTTTTCCTTTTGTTTATTATTTAAAAATCCTAGGATTATTCGTAGCTTGTCTAAAGGAATGAAGACTGTGTTTGGTTATCCATGATTGTTTGAGCTCCACCGATAAGCGCAACAGACGAGTAGTTCTCAGTAGTGCTTCTTGAGTCTTAACGACTTCACTCTGACACAGTTCAGCTAAATGAGAAATTAACTATCATAACTCGTCGCCATTGTTGAAACTTGACTAATGCATGGAATAATAATACAACACAAAATGTACTTAGAACAAAATGTATTGAAACAAGAAAGTGAACACAATATTTACATATAGTCTTTTGTATATTCTTGGGAAGACTGTTCCTGGAGAATGTGTTGACTTAGTCGCAATCGGGCAGAGTCTCTGGATTGGATCTCTTCTTCCTCCCCCGTCTTCCCGGTACCAACCATCTTTATATGGCCGGTATTCCACTATGCAAATTAGGTGGATCCTACCACAACATAGAGAAATGACGTTATCTCGCATCTTTCTTCATATAATTATGTTCCTAAAACTTGTAATTAATTTTATTAAAATGTGACACGTTATCTCACATTTATGGCTGAACAGAGTAAATTCCTTGAGAATGTCTCTAGTTAAAGTCACAAAAGTAATTTAGCTAATAAAAAAATATTTTCGAAAAAACGACGCTACATATGTCTTTTATTTGTGCAAGTCCCATACTACATTTGTCCAATCAAATTTAAGCAAATATTCACTTCCTCTTCCTGTGTTATTTTGCATTGATCCAGTTAGGTGATCGTTGATGTGCGAAAAAATGTTGTTCCAATGTTTTATCCGAACCGATCTTTCCTTCTTTCCCTCCGTTGCTTTCACTCTATCTTCAAACCAGAACAATGAAAATAGTTCATATAAACATATATCTGCAAGCCCTTCGTTTTTAAGTTATTATTTTAAAGTTTACGGTAGACGTTTATATATATATATATATATATATATATATATATATATATATATATAAAGAAATATAGTCTTAAGGTGTGCTATATTTATGGAATAAAGTGCTCAATATCAGAGAAACGACTTCCGGTAAAATAACCGCCATAATAGAATACCCACAATGCACCACTAACCCGCATATATATAAATAGCCTAGAAAAATAACAGCATATGTGGCCTGACGATTGCATATAGCATGGAACAGACTGTCGCCTCTAAGTGCTGACTTCTATGTTCACTTTTATTTATATATATATATATATATATATATATATATATATATATTCACAAGTACTTTCGGTCTTACGCCAAAAAGGATGAGATTGAAAGTACTTGGAAAAATAAAAATTAAAAAATGACTAGATAATTCAAAGAAACGTAATTGAAAAAAAATTATATATAGTCATTCAGATAAAGAGTGTTTCGCTGTATCATAGTTTATCAATGTGGCTATACATCCGATTGCTTCAAGCTCAGATCGAAACCCGGGCGTGGTGGAATTAGTCAGAGATCCTACCCCCAAGCTATCGTCAAACTTGAGAGTTGAAGGGAAATGTTAACGTTTCATTACACGAAATAAGTCAAAGGATGCGATGGGCAAATTGTCACCATTATATATTTTTCATTTCGCGCATGCACGTTGTTTGTTTATGATTTTGTCGACTGCACGGTATCTTTTTTTTTTTTTGGCATAATTTAGACGTCAATTTATCCATCGCACCCCGTATAATATCACTTAGCTGATTGATATTATCTTCATCATCTCGACTCCAGAGTTTCATAGACCTATCTGTCCTCAAGCACAATTCAGCGGTATCAGCGATTGACTGTTTAGATTTTTAGATTTTTCTTTTCATGCTCTTATCATTGGCGTAAGTATTTTTTCTGGATTGTTTGTGCCATTGTGTACATTTCTGCACGTGCAGCCTTTTACTAGTCTGGGCGGATGTCTAGGAGCCGTGATCATATGACCTTTCTTCTTTTTTAACACTTTACATTCATTCCTTAGCGTTTACTTATATATATATATATATATATATATATATATATATATATATATATATATATATATTGTTATAAAATGCGCAAACAGACAGAGTTTGGGTGAAAATCGCAAGGGCGTGAAACCCAGTGTCACAAACTCTCAACAATACATCAATGTATATTAGCTCTATTACCGATATTGAGCGCTTTGCAATAAGTAGCGCGCATATATAATACATAATTTATATATATGGAGATATTACATAACCTCCTGTTATTTAAAAAATATATATAATACATGAATTCATCACATATTAAAACAATTTAAATGTTAATTGCACAAAATAATCAAAATCTTTTACTCATTTTCACGTATTATGGATTAAATTACGTCACTTAGAATCCTACATAATTTACTTAAAGTTATTTTTTTAAAAAAACATACAACGTTTTTAATTTTGCTTAGAAAGACTTGTGGCAGAAATAAAATCCTCACATTTGCTTTGATAAAGTCCATCAGAAGATGAAAAGTATCGGCTAAGATTAGTTTTTCTTTTGTCTTTAATCAGATTGCCCTTTTACAGATATATTTATATCTGAACATTATATATATATATATATATATATATATATATATATATATATATATATATATATAGTGTATTGACGGAAACAGATAGTCAAATATTATATATATATATATATATATATATATATATATATATATATATATTATTACTATTATTATTATTAAAATAATGCAGCTTAATTAATATTGTAAAATACTCATTCAAAGAATAAATCAATAAGGTTAATGTAATTAATGGCGAACTCGCTAACAGATTAAAAAGGCATTATGTCACTTACCACTCGCTGAAAGACACGATCCTTGTTTTTATTAATTGGATTAGATGTTCGGTCCATATTGCAAGGACAATGTCGTTCAGAGAGTGGTCAGTGAGTTAATGCCTTTTTAATCTGTTAGCGAAGTGAGTTCGATATTAATTACATTAACTTTATTGATTTATTCTTTGAATGAGTATTTTACAATACACACACACATATATATATGGGTGTGTGTGTGTGACTCTGTGTGTGTGAGTGTGTGTGTGTGTGTGTGTGTGTGTGTGTACTCACTTGTCCTGAGAAACGCTATTACACTCAACCCCTCGACCATTCGGTCAACACCCTGAACACTTCAATCTAACTAAATTGACTCACAAGGAATGTATTGTCCCGAGACGTGGGCTTTAAAATTTTCCAAAGGTGCTTCGTACTAGGTTCACCTCTCCAGAATGATAACGTCAAGTAGTCACATTCTTGATAAATCCACCAAGGACAGTTTCGAACTCGAGTCTCGTGCAAGGGAAGCGATATCTATCTATCTATCTATCTATATATATATATATATATATATATATATATATAGGTAGATATATATATGTACGTATATATATATTTATATATATATATATATATATATATGTATATATATATATATATATATATATATATATATATATATATATATATATATATATATATATATATATAATTCATCATGATATCCGTAATTCATAACCATTCATCCAAATATGTTATTTGAATTGCTAAATCCTGCAATATAAAATATCACGCCTGTACACACATATAAACACATACACACGCACACATGTACCTGTAGGTGTATCATTGTCCCACTTATCATAGTGGCATTAGAGCCTAGGCATTCAAGACATATATTGAGAGAATCGGGATAAAGCTAAATATGCAATGACTTCAGAAGTATGTGTTGCTTGTCATTGCAAACATTCGGCGAAAGATGTGAGGTGGCTTCACAAATTGTCTTAGAACAGCTCATAATGCAAGATCTCCGTTTGTTAAACGAAAAATGTGCGGTAGACATGTAAATTGATAATAGTAATTATGATAATAATAAAAATAATAATATCATCATTAATCGTAAGTAAGCATTATTTGATTAATCAGCAGTAAATGTAACTTAAATTCGTAAAAATAAGTTAAAAATATTATAAAGAAATGAACACTGTATAAATATGTAAATTATAAATAGCTGCAAACTTTTTAGTAAATTAAGAGTTCACACAATAACTAGTTATTGAACAGTATCCTTCTATATAATAAATGCGACTATTAGTGTGCACTCTGTCACATTTTTCAATTAAAGGGACCCAACTCTCAAACTTTCAATAACTTATGTTACAGAAATTTTCGTTTCCTAAAATTTCATTATTGTGAAATTTTTCGGAGATTTTTTTATGTGATTTTTTTGCGACGTAATTTTCTACAATGACAATTTTTATAACGTGGAAATAAATTTGGGAATAATCAGAATTTATTGTGAAATGAAGCGAAAATAACCCTTGAAATAAAAATAATTGTTTGTACAGAAAGTAAGGACCCATGCACATCAAATTGTCCTTGAAGAAGTATCGTTGAACTTTTAAAAGGTAAGCTTAAATATTAATGCAATACTTAAATGCAACGATCAATTTTAAGTTCTTCTGTAGTCTATTGGTGTCTATCGCATACAGCAGAAATAAGAAATCTCCTGCAACAGAGGAATAGCTTTAGAAATCTCATAATTAGTGCAGTTCACCTAATTATGACCAATCATTTGAGTAAAGAAGATCATGGAAGAATAGTTAGGATCTTTGATTTTATACTCTCTAGTTAAATGCGGCTGTTCTTTGAAGGCCTAAGTATAAATACGAATACGGTTATTGTTAGATGAAAACATTTTCTTCCCCTTCCCTTTATAAAGGACGATGACTCAAAGTACAATTGAGTTACTTCCTTTCTTTGAAGAGGAATGCAGAACTTCTGAATTGAACATAGCGACAAGTTGGCACGTCGAATTCATTGTTTCAATCCAAGCCACCCTAGTTGTTCTCAGACAGTGAATGAATAAAAGTTGTTTTATTATGTGTTAAAATTCAATTGACTTTTATTTTCATTCGGTTTTATTCACCCCAACAGCCTGTGATATAACAGAAAAATATATCCATGTTTTAAACATCTGAAAGAGGACTTTTAAATCCATAATCCGAAAAGGGTAAGTGCATGTTATAACCGGAATCGTACCAAATCAACTCGTCTACCTAAAATGACAGATCTTGAATGCAGAATCAGGCAAGAGGTCTATGGTAGATTCTAACCACAGAAAAATTATTAGGTGTGCACACCACAAATCTGTCATATATAGAAGAGTGGAAGTAAGCCATTGTTGAAAGACAGCTAGAGGATGTCCTGTTCGCAGATTGCCACAAGCCATGTGAAAGACACAACAAACGTGGAAGAACGTGCTCTGGTCAGATGATAACAGAATTGAACTTTTTGGACTTAATGCGAAACACAATGTGTAGCGGAAGCGTAACACGTCACACCACCCTAAGCATGCTGTCTAGAACAATGAAAAAATGGTATTGATAGCATCAGGGCTGGTCCTGAGATTGCTGGCACACCAGGTACCTGCCATTACAATTATAATTCTAAATTTTCAAAAGAAGAAAACTAAAATTATAGAATAACGAGTTTAATACAAAATACAACTTAATACAAGCTAATGGAACCATTCATTATCCAACTTAAAAACAAATTCTAGCTTTTAGATTTAGAAATCTTTTCATGGCATTTTCTACATCTATATACTTTACAAGATCATTTTCTATTGACAAAAAAAAAAAAAAACTAAAGAAATTAATGCCATGAGTTATAGTGCACCGCAAGTATGATACAAAATACATGAGAGGGCAGTACTATAGTGCCCTCTGTTTGACGGAAACTGCCGAAGTAGCAGGTACATGTACGGCATCGTGATATGAGGAAGTTT
Source organism: Acanthosepion pharaonis (assembly GCA_903632075.3). Taxonomy (NCBI): domain Eukaryota; kingdom Metazoa; phylum Mollusca; class Cephalopoda; order Sepiida; family Sepiidae; genus Acanthosepion; species Acanthosepion pharaonis. Next base: position 385,758 of record CAHIKZ030000335.1, on the reverse strand, counting down.
TTTTTTTCAGTAGGGACAGGGAAGCTGGTCAAAGTTAATGGGGAAATGAATGAAGCCAAATACAAGGCGATCCTTGAAAAAAACATGTCACAGTCTCCAAAAGATTGGAGATTATGCTGAATTTCAACTTCCAGCTTGTCAACGGCCCCCCCAAAATAATCAGAGCTAAAACAGAGTGGTTTAAATCAAAGCATATTAACGTGTGAGAATGTTATCGTCAAAGCACCTGACCGAAATCCAATTGGGAATCTGTGTTAAGACTTATGAAGTGGTGTCCACAAGCGGTCTCCATCCAGTCGAATTGACCTTCAGCTATATTAAAAAAACTCGGTGTAGACTTCAGTGTTAAACACTGTGTATTTAGTTTTGAATAAATTGTAAAAAGACAAAAGAGTGTGAATACATATGCATGTGTATATATTCAAGTATGTTTGGTTAAATAATTTAGACATATTATGTCTATTTTAGTTTTAATCCTTTCCAGTCCACGAATTATTTTCTTGCTTGCTGTAGAAAATTGATTAAAATTTCAAAAGTTTTGTTTCAAATAATTTTTATTTTCCCAAGTACTCATTTGAGGCCATCTTCAGGCGTTGCTTATCGTTGGATGTGTTATGCGTTATCATCTTAAATTCAAAATACTCATTTTTTTTAATTCTATGCAGCGTATGAGATTTTAATTAAATTAAAATCACATAAGTTTAATTAATATATATATATATATATATATATATATAGTGCGCATATATGTGTACACAAAATATATATATATATATATATATATATATATATATATATATATATATATATATTTATATATATATATATATATATATATATATATATATATATATATATATTTCTTTTTTTATTCATTTGTCTCCTCTACAGATACACTCTTTCCGAGAATACTTACACACACACACACACACACACACACACACACACACACACACACATATATATATATATATATATATATATATATATATATATATATATATATATATAAATGCACAACAAATTACATTAATTAACATTTTTATTTAGTACCATATTTACATTTTTGTTTCATGCATAGCGATTTTTCAAAATGGGCGCTTGTTTATCTTGAAAGTTCACTAAACCTATACTTCTTTTCACGTTTGTAAATGGAATGCTACAGTGTGCTATTGGTTCGAAATAGCTTTTCCTTTTGTTTATTAAACTTTACATGTTTTTAAATTCTGGCATTTTCAGTTAACTCCTAATACAGAAATTGCAGTTGCTCTCCCTGTTGGAGGCATTCATTTGTCGATTTGAATCAATGAGGGCCTAACTGTTCAGTTTATAAGTGAAACGATTGGTTGCTCACAGAAATGACTTGGTGAAGTCGTGAAGGCTTTTGTAGAAACAGCTATACTTTTTCGAATAACAGTTTACAGAAAATATGGCGCCAGCTGCTAGTAAGTCGCCAAACAGCACTGCTTAGGTCAGATTATTTTCTCATACACTGGCTGCCAGCCAAGACAAGAGTCCGGATCGGCGGGTTTCCTTTCTTCACTTATACACGCTACAATACTTGCACCACAATCTATCTATCTATCTATCTATCTATCTATCTATCTATCTATCTATCTATCATTTCCATTCATATCTATCTATCTATCTATCTATCTATCTATAATTTATATATCTATTAATCTATTTATCATTCCCATTCAAATCTATCCAATTTCTATTTATATCTAGCTAGCTACAATTTCTATTTATCTCTATCATTTTCGTTCAAATCTGATTTCTATTTATATCTATCTATCATTTCCATTCATATCCATCTATATATCTATAATTTCTATATATATATGTATCTAGCTATCTATCATTATAGATAGACAGAGAGAAAAAAAAAGAAAGAAAGAAAGAGTAAGTGTGAGAGTGAAAGCTATGATATTACTCTCTTTTCCCTTACTTTTCTCCTTGTATTTTTGTCATTTGTTTTTCTCTCTGTCTCACTTAATTAAAAAAATGTTGAAGAGTTATCGATCTAAAATATTTCTCATCATCTTACTAAAGATTATATTTCATATAAAGGTCTTCTTTTTCGGTTTGAAAACTTTTCAGCAGCTTATTCTATCAAAGTCATACACTTCTGATCATGCTGAAAATTACCGGATTGGCAAAGAGGTCATTCCAAATAAAATACTTATATTTCGTCATATGGTATGATTTCAGGAAGTGACTCATTACTTTACAGCGTCCCCTTACGCACACACGTAAAAGCAAACACACATTTATACACACTTATGTATTTTATAATACGTGTCATTCATTCCATTAAAAACAAGCAAACTCTCTCTCTCTCTCTCTCTCTCTCTCTCTCTCTCTCTCTCTCAAAAAAAAAAAAAAGATAAGAAAATAAAAGCATCTAAATTCTCAGCTTCTTTATCGCTCGGGTAGAATATTTTCTTTTCTTTTCGTTTTATTTTTGTCTCAGTAAATACAATTCTTATTTTTGTGGAAAATTCAATTATTTGATTGCGCGCATACTGGCATTGCGTTTGAGCATGCGTACATGTGTGTGTCCATTTTCCTGTTTCAACGCTGAAAAGCTTGCTTAAGCGCATATCCACACACGGCGATATTCCTCTCAGCGCAAATAACCGAGATAACATTCGTCTAACATATTTTCCACATTTACATGCGTGCAAATGATTACTTGTATTTGAACAGCGCCGTCTTAAGTCAATGATGATAGAACACTGTCATTTTTACCACACTGTCCTTTCTCTGCCTCGATCTCATTCGTTTTTCCTCCCATCCTTCTCAATATGCACCTCTCCCTTTTCTCCAACAATGCTATATGGACGCTGTCATCTAGACGTTTTTATATGAAACACAAGGTCATTCTCTATGAACTTATCACTCGTTTTTTCATTAATTAATTACCCACCACAGAGAAACCTCTCTGCTTCCCACCAGAATGGCCCAACTTTTCGAGAGCTCCTCGCCGCGCCTCGCCGCGCCTCGCCGCGCCTCACCGCGCCTCGCCGCGCCTCGCTGCGCCTGCTTGGTCTCACGCTGCTTGCTGACATGAGGTGGAACAATTACATTGAATTAATAGCTACATATACCGCAAGGAAAGTTGGTTCTCTGTGTCAGCCAGAAAGGTTTTCTCGTCTAAGTCCATCCGTCCTTGCATGGAATAATGCTGTCATATATGGTCTGGTGCCCCCGCTGTACGTCTCGCAGTCCTCGACAAAAATCCAGAGACGTATATGCAATGTGATAGGTCCTGATATGGCATGTCGTCTACAGTCACTTTTTCACAGACGTCCCGTGGTTTGCTTCTGTCTCCTTTACAAGTATTTTCACGGCAACTGTTCCGACAAGCTACTTTCCCTGGTTCCCAGACGCCTTAATTTTAGCGAGCCATTAGGTTTTCATCTAGGTCCCACACTTTCACTGTCGAAATAGTTAAATGTAATCGTCTCATCTACTCAAACAGCGTCTTGTCTCACACTTCCCCTCTGTGGAACTCCCTTCCTCTTACTTGCTTCCATGATAACTATAATCTTCAAATATTCAAATGTAATATCAATCGACATCATCTGATGCCTTGATATTGTTCCCCGTCTTTCTCTTAATCCTTTCTCAAACAAGCCTGTGTAACACCTTGCGTATTAATGGCACTCCCGCCTCGTTTGGGCTGAAATACTTAAACTCCCCAAAAAAAACTCCCTTTCTTCTATCTTTTTCTGTCCAAATTTATTTCCCTTTCCTCATCCAGTATAGACTCTCTCACTGACATTTTCTCTTTATGTGTGCTGGTAGTGTAACGATTATCGCTACGGTGAGTAGAATTTTGGCCATCTCTGTTGCATTAATTTTTGTACTGATGCTCTGGGAAAGACATGTATTCATCTTTATACAATGCCCCTGTGAAGGCTGTGTTCATCTTCTTTCTCTTGTCTTTACGAAATGCACGCATCCATTTATTCCCAACGTTCCTGGGAGAACAACGAGTCCATCGCTAGCTATGGTTTAAATAGCAGGCTAGAATGAACTCCTTACACTCGTGTGGAACTTCAACTATCTTAGATATAGAAAATTCAAAACCGCGAAGAAGGCAATATGAACTCCAGTAACATTTTCAAGACGGCATATCGATTCACAGATAATAAAAACGGAAGCTGCGGAGAGTCATAGTCGCCTATATACTGAACGACATGGCATTAAAAATGAATCAAATGTCTTTGCCTGATTAATTTTATTTTATCGTCTTATTTTTCTTTAACTTCTCCAAATTCTCTCATTTTCAGCTCTCACCCTCTCTCTCTCTATATATATATATATATATCTCATTATCACATTATCACTTGATTACTATATCTTTTTTTTTCGCCACACCTTGTACGGATTCTTATACGATGTTATAGGTACCTCCACGAGATCACTAAAAAAATCAGCGTACCGTGATGAAAACATGCGTCAAACGTAATGAAAACAAATTTTTATCGTCAAAATCTTTATGTTATTATTAAGAGGAAGGATCAAAGTATTTTTTGATTATTAATTTTTTTTACGCCTTTTTAGATCTTTCGAAATTTTGATTAAAAAATTGTTTTTTTTTTGCGTCTGCGTTTTTACTAATACTTATAAATTTTTGCCTCTCTTTTGCGGTGGCACGATAAATTTGGACATTCTTGCACGAATCTAATAATTCTCGCAGTTTAATTAAATTTTCAGGACTTATTCACAAATAAAGACAATCAGTTTTGAAAATTTTTTTTTATTAGAAAACCTTCGTAAAATATATTTTTACATGTATTTCTTCCCCTTTACTTAATTTTATAAAACTTCAGAATTTCATCGAGATAAATTGTAGTGACTATATTAATTAAAACTAGAATTTAAATAACTGATTTTATTTTGCAATATCAGACCCGGTCTTACCGAAAATCTGTTCTGAATCGAGAAATGAAAAACGCCATAAAACTAAGACATTATTTAATTAGAGAAGCTTTTAGTTGCTTTTATGAATAATATATCTTAAAGACAATATTGTCTGGAGAAAAAAACAAATTCGATGAAAAGTTTTACAAGATTTGTTTTCATTTTTTTACAATTATTTACAACTTAAAATTGAATAATTTATAAAGATTTTGGATTTTTAAAGTTCAATTTCCATGAGATAAATTTTAAAGAATGTTTTTATTAAGTAAAACTGTATTTACAATCATATATTTTAACGCTTATTACAATCTTCGGCTATTTTTAATAAATTTCAATTTGTTTTTATATATTTATAGCGAGGCAGAATTTCTGAAATATGGATGTACCAACCGATATCTTTATTAAAAAAAGTCACGTGTTTTAAGGGTTGTTCCCCACTTATAGGAAAAAAAACAAAGCCCTAATGAAAATTGTCGTCTTCTACACCATAGATAATTATGATGACGTTTAGCGGTCAATCTGCGGTCAATAACTCGATTAACACGTCAGAAAAACAAGACTCGTGGTTAGATGTGATTGTTTACATCATGTTATGCTATAGGTAAGTAATATTTTTTCAAATCAGATTCACTTAAAGCTAAATGTGCTAATTTTACTCAAATAATATTTCAAAAATATATATTTTATTTTTGCAAGATTTTTTAAACAGAAATATAAATTCTATTTGCAAATGTCAAAAAATGGCCGACGTGATCGATGTTACTGAAAAAAATCAAATCTATTCCATTCAGTATAATTTCTATCTGAAATGCACCAAAGTATTTATATGTATATATATATATATATATATAGTAAATTCAAATTGAAAGCTTCAGGAAAGCATTTTCATTTTTAAAAATTCATTTTAAACCTTACATATACCGAATTCATGGAGGTACCTAATTTTATATGTGAAATTTTCTTTCTTTCTTTAATAATAATAATAAAAATGATAATAACAACAACAACAACAACAATAATAATAATAATAATAATAATAATAATAATAATTCGCTATTTTCCCAAGCTTTCATTCTTCAAATCTTCCAACTGTTTTTACACGTTTTCTGTATCTAACCTAAGCTCTTTCTTTTAAATTCTCTCTAGTTTTTCTACTTGCTTCTTTAATGTATCTTTTCTCCTCACTCTCTTTATCAGTCTCTTTTTCTCCCCCACTCACTGTTTGTAGATATGATTCTCTCTGTGCATACCTGGCTGCGTGTCTATATTTCTATCACTATGTCTCACGCACAAATTTTCTCTCTTATAATGCTACCCAGCAGTTTTTTTTTCTTGACAAGCACTTTTAATACGTAACTCTTTATTTTTCACTTTCTCTCTAATCTGCACTATTTTGCTCTTTCTTTCTTTCTTTCTTTCTTTCTTTCTTTCTTTCATTATTTCTTTCTTTCTCACTTCATTCATTTTCTCTTTCTGTCTTTCCAGTTTTACTTTCTCTTTTTGTAATCGCCACCGACTTCTCTTTAAACTCACTACGACGTTTCTCTCTGTTCTATTCTCCTATCTCTCGTTTTGCCCACTCATTCACTACTCTTTCATCATTTCCTTCTTTTCCCACCCCACCCACTCTATCTTCCTCACTATCCTTTCCCCTTTTTCTCTTTTTCAGTTCAGTGTACTCTCATTCCCACACGCAGTTTTTCTATCTAATCCAAAGGCTTTGTCAAGAAAGGTCTTTCGATATCTCTTTCTTGTTATTTTAATTTTCCCTCTTACTTCCATTGCTCTCTCTTCATTGCCTGTTTATGTCGGTCCCCACTTTCTTTTACACAACCTCTTGTATGTCAACTTTTTCCAATTTCCCTTTATATTTCTTTCCTTAAATTTTTCCGCTGTTATCTCTTCTTCTTCTTCTTCTTCTTCTTCTTCTTCTTATTATTATTATTATTATTATTATTATTATTATTTCTATCCTCCAACATAGTATAATATTGGATTTCTGTTCTGAACTTGAAGAGAGATGGCTTTTTTGGGAATCTACAAAAAATATAGGATCCTAAGTTTACCTTAAAAGAAAAGAAACGAAAAACTTAAATATTGTTTAAAACTAAAAATTTAACATAATTCACAATTATTATTTCTTTTATTTCATTTATAATATATATTGTATAAAGAAGATCTTAGGGTTACGTCGAACTCGACGTACGGCGTTTCGTGGTTACGGCACCATCTCCCATAATATACATCGTCACGCGACGCTATTTGAAGAAGATGGCGTTATTTTTTCACCGGCTGTACGTCATATTGGATTCTGCTACATTCGCTATCTCTCGTTTTTGTCGTTTTTCCCTTCATTATGGTTTCCAAGCGTAAGGCAGACTAGTGGGTGCTTATGTAGGTGAGTTCCGACCTACGTCGAAAATCTGGCTATGTCGCACCGTAGGAATGGATCTCCGACGTAAGTCGAAGACCCTGTATAATTTTCATTATTATGCTTATTTATATTTATATATGTATTATTATTATTATTTCTATCAACTTTTTTCATAGTTACTTATTTTTCTCTATTAGTTTTGATTTTGTACAATTATTCTGAAAACATCATGTTATGCTATAGGTTAGTAATATGTTTTCAAATCAGATTCACTTAAATCTAAATTTGCCTTTTTTCTCTCTTTTTTTCGTTCTCTCTCGTTTTATCTGTCACTCTCTTTCTCTCTCCTCCCATTCTATTTCTTTGTAGATCCAATGAGATCTCTCACACTTTTTCTGTATCAAGCTGCATCCTTGCTTTCTGGCTTTCTCATGGGGTCTTTATTTCTGTTAAACTTTTTTACATTCATTCTGTCTCAGTTCAAAACCCATATTCTCATTTCACTGAGTAATCCTGGGTATGTCGATAAAATATATCCGACAGCAAAGGCGCTGATCGGATGATTGGAGGTTTTGACGAGTGTGGAAACACCACTTATCTTCTGTTGTTCCCAAGTTCACTCTGACATCGGAGTGGTAGCACTTGTTATGGACAAATAATGAACACTCAAAAAAAAAAAAAAAAAAAAACACTATGAAAGTATAACAAAGCAAAATGACCAACAATACATTTTTATAGTAAAATTAACAGCAATACATATTTATAATAAAAATACCAAAGCTCTGAAGAAAATTAAATTTCAGCGTTAAATGACCCAGAAGCAGTTGATATGCCGTTAAACAAACAAATCAATCGAGGAATTCAAAGGGCTGTCGGTGAGAAAAGAAATTCTTCATTTCTAACCAGAGGCATTTCCTCCTCCTGAAGAAAAATTATGTTTGGGATAGGAATATACCCGACCGTCTTGTTATGAACAACATTTGCATTTGGTATTAGCATATAAACATATGAAGTGAATATTAATTCGGATTTTATTAATAATATTCAAATGTTTTCATTTAGAGTAGAGGTCACATTTAATACTGAAATAAAGCAAATCATTACTCGTTAGAAAGCCAGGGTCTTCAGGAGATAAAATGCAAAGATGCAACTCGATGTACAAAGGATTAATTATTTATTGACTTAAATTAAGAAAAAAAATAAAATAAAGTAAAACGTAATTTTTAATAGTTCAACACAGTAAAAACGCGTAAAACCCGGTCATCCAACCACGGATATTGGGTTACTTAAATATGAAACATACAGTCAAAACTACATGCAATAATCTATGAGCAATGCAACGAAAAAGTTACGTGCAGAGATAATTACTAGAGAAGAATACTTAGCCGGAATAAGGATGAGACATATTTTCAAGGAGATTATATATATATATATATATATATATATATATATATATATATATATATATATATATATATATATATATGTGTGTGTGTGTGTGTGTGTGTGTGTATGTATATGTATATACACACACACACACACACACACATATATATATATATATATATATATATATATATATATATATATATAAAGCAGGGAATATTATCTAAATCGATTTTTGAAATCCCTAAAGACATAGTCGATCACAACTCTCACAGATTCTTTTTCTTTATTCTCTCTGGATCCCTATGATTTCTTGAGAAAGATAGTGGAGTGTTTAGCTTTGCCTTCTCCACGTTTGAAAATTAAGAGTTTTCCTTCAATTAGACTGGCAATTAAATAAGCCTAGAAAGGCCTACCCCCTCTCTCGTTAACCCATGATGGGGCAGGCGAAAGGGTGTTCCATGTCTTTCCCTTGACTCGAGTGGATTTTGAATTCGGCCGACTGATTCCATTTTCTTCGCTGATAGCTGTTACACTACCTGTACATAAAAAATATGAAAATAGGTTTGTTAATTCATCCCAAATATTCCTTAATTCGACGCATATCGGCTGCCTGAAATTATATTTCCTGAGATAAAACTGAAATTGAGATATTAGTCGAAATATAGTATTTAATTATGACATTTGAATGTTCGATAAATATGAAATATCAGTCTATCACACGCTCTGAGCCTACGTATAAAGGTACGCGCAGACACTAGAACAGACACACAGAGAAACACACGAGCAAATGTACCCAAATCAACAGACACAATCACAAACACAAACAGAAATGCACACAAACGCATACAACAGAAAATGCACACAAACGTGCACACACAAAAAAATGCACACAAACTCCGAGACACACACAACTGTACACACAAAAATACACACAACCACAGAAATGCACGCACAGAATTACATGCAAAAACAAAATCTTATACACAATTCTATACTCATACAAACCTTACACACATACTGCACATAATCACACGCAAAAACACGCACACACATGTATAAAACACGCCCACGAAACAAACGCATACACAGAACACACCCACCTACTTACAGATCGTATACTCACAAGCATAGAAAACATGCACACAAAATCCACACGCGTACATTAGGCATACACGCTAAATACACTTTCCAAAATACATATGCATGGACCACACACGCAGATGCAAACATGTGCAACACATACATTTCCACATATAAAACATACAAGCCCAAACGTAAACGCATACACACCAAACCACACGCACGACCAATAGATTTAGCAGGAGGCTTTAAACTGCCTATTAATTAAATCAGTTGGACAGCCAAGAGAAAAAAATCAACAACATTGAAAGTAGATTCGATCAAATGGAATGAAACGCATTTAATATTAAAGGAAATAATCTCGTAAAACTAAGGAAGTCATCATCATTGGGCTTTCTGTCAACTGAGCAATCAAAATTCTTGAGGAATACGCAAAACAGAAGAAAGTCTTGTTGATTATGACAGCAAGAAATTGCAACAGAAATGACAAAAGGCGGATAAATTGAATTAAAAAAAAATGAAAAATCTGAAAAAATATACTCCATGGGGATTTCAAACAGATTTTCGAAAGCGTAGATGAAATATCACTGGTAATGTTGCGCAGAGGATACGTCAAAAGAATCCCTTTTACGAGGAACCGTGATCAACTTCCGTTCTGGCTATGACGATAACCATCATCCACCTGTTTGGCTCACAGCTATGGGCAAAATAGTTGAACCTCCAAGCAAAAATCAACAGTACATTTTTATAATAAAATGATCGACAACAGACATTTATAGAACTAATTACAATCAATGCAACACTAAAAAAATATAAAAAGACATTTTATAGTAAAATTACCAACTATAAATTTTATGATCTACAAACTATATATTAGAAAAATATAAATTTTCTCTAAAAGTATAAAATTCTGTACCAAATGTCGTACAAAATATGTAGATTTCGTCATTAAATAACCCATAGAAGTTTTGATGTGCCTCAAAACAAAATCAACCAACCAACGAGATCAACTACATTCGTATAAAGTATATTAATGCTAATAAAATCAAACATAAAAGATGTCAACTTCTTCTATGAGCAGTGTTTCTTCGGGGCATGATCATGGATGATACGTATTTTTTTTTGCATTCCCATTGAGCTCTCCTCAATTCCCATATTCAAATATCGTTTTCTTGTTCTAAATTTTTGGCATAGATTTTCATACGTAAATTTGTTTCTTAGAAATATACGTCCCCATTGAGCTTACACGGTGTTTCCTTCTGTCTCTTAACTTCACTATAAAGTCTTCTTTCCTCATTATGTATTCAAATATTGTTTTCTGGTTCTAAGTATATATTTTTTTCATTTTCGCATAGATTTTCCTAAAATTCTTTTGGGTATATAAAAAATTATATATCCTTTGCAAATATAATATTATATATTATTTATTATAAATATTACATTGAATCATAAGTTATTAGTTTTAGAGAACTAATTATAATGGCTAATGTATCATTCTAACTACTAAATATATGTAGCAAAAATGTTAAAAACATCACAATTTATCAAATGAAGAAAGAAAAAATAAGTCGTTGTTTGATACATTTGACACGACAAAAGCAGAGCGAAGCGTTTATCCATAGCAACAAATCTCCTTTCACAACCTAGTAATGACACGTTTCTTAAATATATCATAAAACATTAAATATGTCAGAACATATGATGAAAATGTATTACATAGGACAATTGCGCAAAAGATTGTAGATTCACAAAGACGATTCATCAGAATCAGAACGAACAAAACAGAGATGAACCTCCATATTTCTCCGAAAGAGCTAAATCCCTTTGAAGAACGTTAATATTATGTTTGCGTTGTGGGATCGACGGCCTATTATTCATTGAGCGGTTTTAAAATGTCATAGAAACCTCCATGCACATTTATACGTCCATCAGCCTCAACGTGACCATAAGATGATATTGTTAATAGGATTTTTTCTTCTTCATGTCATCGTAAGGCCGGATACAGCAAAAATAACAGGAAAAATTTGAAACTCAATGAATCTATTCTACCTCATCCACTAAACAACACTGACCTTGTATCAAACGATTCTTTTCGCTTCGATGGCGAAAACGTTCTGTAATGGAAACAATAAACACTCGGGAATTTTAATCGGAATAGCTGTCTGATAAATGGCAACAAGGCGTTGCAAATAATATATAATTAAATAAAATATAATTGTAGTTTATTTTTGCAGAATCATGTACATAAACAAAAATGAAAAAATATTTATAACTCAACCTTATATTTTTTTATTATTTAATCTAATTATTATATAATTATATATTTATATTGGTTTTTAACTAAAACTATTGAAAAATGAACTTAAAAGGCTGAAATTATTTGTTCAGGACATGTTATATGCCAGTCAGGTTAGGGAGTTGACGCTACAGGTGTCAATGCTTTGTAGTGGTTAATTTTAAAATCATATTACCCCATACTAAGCCGAAAAAGTCCCTAAGACAGAACAACAGAAGAGTAATCAAGAAACAATAGGCAATGATTAACATTGAATTCAAAGTTCTGAAGGTCAACATTGGCAAAAAAGCCTGGAGGTGCAAGAGTGTTCTACGAGCGAGAAGTGCGAGAAAATAAACCAGCATAGAACATACGGTTACATCTGGTACTGCACTTAAATTCATAAAGTCTAGATACCATAGCAAGAGTTCATCCGAACAATTACCGTGAAAGCATTTATAGAAAAGGCACAGGGAAACTATGTTATGGCGGTGGGAAAGTGACTGAAGCTGAGAAGCCGGATCAGGATCAATAACATTGAATATTTTTCTTTTTTATCAAAAATCTATATATATACAACATGAACACCGGACAATATACGCCAGTAATATTCAAAGCATAGACGAATGGCAGACTTATAAATATGTAAGATAGATTCTGGAGAGAAAAATTGTCTAGCACGACGCAGAGAGCCAACATTTTTAGCAGTAGATCTAGCAATGTATTCAATAAAATATTTTCACAGCATGCTAGCTGAGAATGTAAACACGAGAAGTCGCAAGGATTCACTCTCCTGGAGGTTAATATCAGTCATGCTGATGAGAGGAAGGAAGGGGTCTTTTAGATGATTGGTAGAGAGGTTTCGTTTTGGGAGAGTTAAAATTAACAAGTCATACTCCATTTAAAAAAAGACTGTAGGTAATTTTTAGACCAACTACCAACTGGACCTTATCAAACTGATCAGATTTACTATCGAGTTTCTGTATCATCAGCATAGTTATCTTGAGAATTCGTCTCATTAGGAAGGTCATTGATGGAAATTACGTATGTTCAGGTTTAGATCCCTGGTGTACACCTGCATTAATACAAAAAGATCTAGAAGATTTGCCGCTCCGGATAACATTCCTTTCACCATATGTCTAAGAAAGAATTTGTTTTTTTTATATAGGTGTGGGAAATGATACTAGAGATGTACCCTAAAACCCACGCGAGCAACACAGAAAAAATGGAACCGTTGCTTTAAATTGTTCTACATATTTGAGGACGTTTATGTGTCATGTCAATGTCAGAGTGCGTGTCAATAAATGCATTAGGTGCAAAGATAATAATAATGCATGATTTGGTAGATCCTCTAGGAAATATGCAAACGACTAGATATGGGCCAGAAGAACCAGGGTTTATGTGCACATTCTGTCGAAACTGAAAAACAATTTGGGACTGTGAAATTCAAACAAATTACCTATTTCAAATCCAGAAGACGGAATTTTATATTGGTGACCAAGAAGTGAATAGACCTTTTAGTCTTGGCCGATCAAAGTGAAGACCCGAAAATAAGCACAATGATATATCGATATTTTTTAGAGAAATGAAGGAGTCACTATTGTATCTCTGGAAACGGTACCCCCCCCCAAAAAAAAACGAAACTAGAAATTATGGGAAGGCTCGGAATAAAAAACGGAGTTAACATTTGGAAGAAACCGAGAATGCTGAGAAGAACATTGTAATACTGACGTAACAATTTGTTACTTTGGCTCCAATACAAGGCAACAGTTACTAAATTATTACCACGTTCTGAATTTGTTTATTCTTGTCGTGTTATGAATTGGTCTCCAGGTTTCAGCCTGGAATCTCAAGATTTATTGATTTATTTGACTTTTATGGCTTATCATCCATTTTCAGGATATATAAAGCCAGAAAAAATATATTTCGATCGTAAGGTTTTTTTGGTGATAATAATGATTTACTGATACAAGTCAGTAAAATTAACCTGCAGCCAGGTGGGGAAGAGGTGGATCTATACCTATTCCAAGCATACTTGTGTGTAAATAACGAACCTGACTGGAATTGAAACTCGGCTCTCCAATTTTCTATTACGAGCCGTTATCTATTACAATACACACACACACACAAGCTTACCGTCCCTGGTATTCTAAATCTAGGTACTGACCAAGCTAGACGTTGCTTAACTTCGTTTATAGTATGAGAGCAGAGTTTTCAATCATTTATAGCAGCAAGCATTTTAAGCATGTAGATTGGAAAACATCGTGGAGAATTATAAAAGTTACATATTTTGGGATTTTAGTTGATATCCATTACACAGCCCTCACATCCAAATTTAGAGTATCTGGTATTTTCAAACGGTCACCCATGTTGCTATTAACCAAGCTCGGCGTTGCTTAACTCGTATGGGAACTGGAGTTTCGACTTGTTATGGACGTAAACTTTAACAATAGAGATGTGCTTTGGGAGCTCAAACTGAGACATATCACGGAGAATGATAAAATTGTTCACATTTTGGGGGTTTTAGTGGTTATCTATTACATAGAGCGCACATCGAAGCTTACAGCATCTAGTATACCCACATGGTCATCAATCTAGATACTGAACTAGCTCGGCGTCGTTTAACTTCGATGATAGTACAAGAATCGGTGTTTAACGGTGTTGGAACCTCAAGAGACTGGATGTCAACAGATCAAGTGTGTTGTTACAGTTGGTTCAATATGGATCTGTCATTACCAGGATCCTTTTTATTAATGTTATGATGTTATTGGAATGTGTCCAGTAATTTAAACACTCTTTAAATACATAATGCTATGCACAGATAATATGATGTAGAGATAAAATGTCTAAACAGATTATTATTTTGTGTGGCATCATCTTGTCCGAGTGTAATTTCAAGTACATAATTACCAAATCCCCTCGGCGCTCTGTGAGTAGAATGGCCACTGTAGGAGAGTTATTTATTCTAGGTATACATATATTTGAGACGTTTCGTTTAGATGGACAGGGTTTTGTAGATGGTATGTGCTGTTCCGCACAATGTAATCTTTTGTAGCTCTGAGATGCTGATGTGCAATTTCACAAACTGATTTTGGCACCCTTCTTTATCAAAACCAGTATCCCTACAACAACAAGGATAACCGTCGTTTTAAGTTATTATTACTATTATTTTTATTTTCTTTGATTTCTGGCGTTTACACATTTCTTTCCGGGTCCCGCCCAGGGACCTAAGGTTAGGAATGGCGTCCTGACACTTTCCACTGACAAAAATAAAAATAAAAAAAATAAAATAAAATAAATTACATAGATAAAGCCCTTCGTAAGGTGTGGGATGTACTTGTCAAAACAATTTTTTGTATCTCCTTGAGGCATGGACTTCCAGGAGTCTCTTCAATTAGTCTACTGCAATCTTTTCCAACCAGTCCTAGGGCTCCAACTACAACAGGGTTTGTTGATGTTCACATATGCCACATTTTCGAGATTTCTATTTCAAGGTCCTTGTACTTTGACAACTTTTTTTCATTGAAACCCATTAACCTCTCTTATATGTATTTTGTATTTCTATGCGATCAAACTTAATAGTCAATTATTTATGAAGTAGTGACAGGGCGTAACGATCGTGCGAACAAAGGAACTAACAAAGGTAGAGACCAGCACGGTTATTATCATTATTATTATTGTTGTTGTTGTTGTTGCTATTGTTGTTGATACGTGGCCGAGTGGTTAGAACGTTCGCATTTTGACCATGAGACCCGGTTTCGAATCACACCAAAGTCGATTTGCCAAGAAGTAGACTTCCTGATCATATCAGACTGGAGGGGTTCGATCCCAGCATGCGGCACATTTGGAAAGTGCCTGAAAAGCATACCACGAGTAGGGTGCCGTCGATACCTGTGCTAGCACTATGTCACAAGTCATCATGGCCGAGGGCATGTGCGTGTTGGCCTTGTTCAAATTGGTTATCACACTAGATAACACGCTCTTTCCCAGAAAATGTAACTAAGGTCTGCTAAGCATGGTTGCAGTATAAAACACAATAAGCACAAATGAGCCCGGACAAGCGTCTGCAATAGGGACATGTATCCTCGGATACGTGTGGTCCATTATACTACTACTACTACTACTACTGCTACTACTACTATTATATAATAACCGTGCTTGTCTCTACCTTTGTTAGTTCCTTTGTTCGCACGATCGTTACGCCCTGTCACTACTTCATAAATAATTGACTATTCAGTTTGATCGCATAGAAATACAAAATACATATAAGAGAGGTTAATAGGTTTCAG
Organism: Acanthosepion pharaonis; assembly: GCA_903632075.3. NCBI lineage: Eukaryota > Metazoa > Mollusca > Cephalopoda > Sepiida > Sepiidae > Acanthosepion > Acanthosepion pharaonis. Next base: position 369,416 of record CAHIKZ030000335.1, on the reverse strand, counting down.
TGAAAAAAAGGAAGGTACATGTGTTTTATATATATATATATATATATATATATATATATATAGATAGATAGATAGATAGATAGATAGATATACATATGTTTCATTAAAGACGCAGACAAGGTAAAAAAATAAAAAAAACTTAATCGCAGTACCTTGTCTGTCGTCTTTAATGAAACACACAGACATATATATATATATATATATATATATATATATATATATATGTATAGAAAAAATTATATATATAATTAAATAAAAAGCTTAATCGAAGTTCCTTGTCTGTCGTCTTTAATGTTAATACCTCATAGATAATAGACTCTTCCGTTTTGATCGCGTGAGAAGACAGAAGACATATCAAAGACGCTACTTGTTTTCAATGTGAAAATGAAAGAAAGGAGAGAAGATAGAAATGAAATATATTTTTATTTGTAACTCCTTCCTTCTTAAAACAATGACTAGCATTCATATTTAGGATGGATATCGCAACATTTTATTAAAGTTGTTATGCTCAAATATTTAACGATGCGATGGGGAAATTTTTACGGATATTTTATTGTCGTTGAAGACGCCATGACTAAATTGAATCATTAATTGAAGGATTGAGATTTATTAAAAATATAAAATAGAAAAACCGTGAAATGTTCATAGATTAAAACTAGTTATTATTACTCTTGCTATTATTTCCTTCGATTTCAGATGTGTACTCATTTTTACACGGGTACCAACTTGAGACCTATAGGCGCAAATGGTATCATAACACTTTCCACTGGAAATTTGTGTAAAAAGAAGACCTTTATACATTTTGCATAGATAAAGCCCCTTTTTTTCTGAACTGTACTTGAAGGACATGTTTGTAACCCTTCAATGAGTATCAGAAAATTTTCCAATAAAACCAAGGGCAGCCACCACAGAAGTAATTCTTGGCACTTTCGTTTGCCAGGTTCGTTATTATCATTATAGTTAATATATGTCATTGAGTGTTGAAGTAATAATCCTAATATCCTCTTTGAAATAATAATAATAATAATAATAATAATAATAATAATAACAGAATCTAAGAATGGCGATGGAAATTCTGACCCTCTAATATTTTGGGTTTTCTAACCTAGATCTAAATGAATAAGAATATAGATTAGGTAGTGTGTGGGAATACATACATTCGTAGATATTCCTATATTATAACATTCCCATACTGAACAAACTACCACCAGTGCCAGAAGGTGAAAATATTACAGTGCTCTAGGTATTCACCGTACCTACCAACTAACCGATAAAAGACAACAAACCAGATTTAAAAAAAAAAATGATTTCTTCAAGACTTGGCCAACCTGTCTGATAAAACATCTCAACAAAAGAATTTGACAAAACTTGCAAAGTACCGGTAAGTACCAGGGGAAATTTTTCACCTTTTCGTCCATGTCTGCAATTTTTCCCACTTAAATTCGAACTTTTGTCGCATTTTCTATGACGTGAGCGTACCGCTGAAGACAAGAAGTTGGTGATCAGCACCGACTCAAAATCATGCTTGGTCATTACCTATGGTAATCATTTAATAAAGTTTTCTTGTACTTTTTCCGGGTCGTAAAACACAGGTTGTTTGTACTACTTTCCCCGTAATATTCTACAAAACTATTAGCTTTCTTGAGCGTCCTGTCGGTTTATCTCGCTTGTTTAGATCAAAACATTGTTCACTGTAACCTCCACGGAGGATATTCAATAAATATTTAATAATCAAAATAACAGATATGTCTTGAAGAAAAAATATATTTATTATCTTTGTTTATTAATAACGTCTCACCTGCACACATACTAAATTTTTTAACTGGACGAACGTGTTTTGAAAATTCCCGGTGAAGGGTTTTTCCATCCAGTCACATCTACTGATAAAGTCTCCTTGCTCAAGTTATATAATGGAATATTTCAATGTTTCGAATCTAGTTTACTCGTCGCCATTTTATTGTGTCCTTCGCAATGTCACCTTAATTTAATTTGTTTTTTTCCAACAATGTTTTGCACAGCTGTGATCAGTTCATTAGCTATTTTCTTTTGCTTGTATTCTGGATCTTACTGGTTTACTATTTCACTGAGCTAACAATTGTCGTCCTTGATAACAATTGCTTTTCTCTTGTTTTTGTTTTTATTAAGATGAGCATCCTAATTCTAGACATATCAGATGACTATCACAAGTATGAAGCGACAGCAATCACATTAAATTATTTACTTGCTTACTACTATCCTTAACTTTTTGTTACTATTACAATTTTGGCCGTTGTGCCTTTCGGTCTTCATCAGGTTTTTGGCTACTCGGATAATTTTCAGAGAATATCGATCTGAACGATTGATTGTTCTTGCATTAAGTCTAAGACTTCTATTATACAATCAGGATTGAGGGTGGGGGAGTTGTGGATTTCATGACATAGTTCAATCACTGGTACGGGCAGTCTGAACTCAGTGGAAGTGGATAATTATTATTTATTAAGACGAGTTATCCCTAAACATGGTCAGCGGAACGAGAACAACCTACAGCCATTGATTTAATAAAGTGTTTAGTTCGAAATTCAGTGAAAGTTACACGGATCGACAATCAACTGATGAATGCACAACAACAGATAATAACAAGAAAGGTGAAGACAATATCTTGCATGTGAATAATGTACATAATGATAACAGGTCATCCCAAAAGAATCATTTATACATTATTTTATTAAAGGTCGAGTTCTTAATTCAGTGTTCTCAAAGATTTAAAGATGCTGTAACCTAACCTTATTGTTTCTAACCGTCCTCCGACCATTTCGCAAAGAGAATCTGGGTTCTTCTTAGCACACTAATGATGATGGGTATTGCTTTCATATTTTACATTCTGATATTTTTCATTTTATGTTCTTTCTTCTTCTTTTTTTACATCAGAACTACTCATAAATGCGATGATGTGTGGATGTTAAAATCCCAAAATATTTAACTTTTATTATCATTCTCCGCGGTATTTCTCAGTTCCAGCTGACAAAGCCCATCTCTATGCTTAGAAGTCTCACAGATATAACACGTTGAAACTTCTGTTCTCGTATATATCTTCGGAGTTTAGCAATGTTGGGCCTGGTCATAACTATGTCGGTGACCGTTTGAAAATACCAGAAGCTTGAATGGTCCGGTTTTATAGTGAATAACAGCTCGGAATTTGAAATCAGCGAGCCTAGTTCCAATTCCTCTCTGGTTATTTATTTAATTACGCTCAAATACTCTGAGGAATCTACTTCTTATCGTAACAGCTATGAGTTAATATCTATGATTTGTATCATGAAATCATTATTATCCCCGCAAAATTCTTACAATCTAAATATAATTTCTGGCTTTAAATAACACGAAAAACGTTGATAAACCGTAAAAAACAATCAAACTAAGCTCCAAACTAAATCACTTGCTCATTTCTCAATGTCGGCTTCGACATAATTTCGGAATTATTTTGTTGTATTTGATTTCTCCACACAGACAATATTTATCAATTTTGTATCTTTCCTCGTTGTTTTTTTTTATACTTGCCAATTTATTTTTTATCTTGACAAAATTGGTCCTGATGCTTTTGTTCTAACCTGTTATTACGAATAATTTTGTGTCGCATTTCGGATTTCCTATTTAAAACAATGTTTCTGATATGTTACCAAAATTCACTTCATTTTTGACATCAATATAGGCGTTTAATGTTCCGAAATTCAAGATGAAGTTTCTTTTTTTTTCCAGAATTGACTATTATAGCTTCTTCTTCATCTTAGTAGTAGTAGTAGTAGTAGTAGTAGTAGAAGAAGAAGAAGAAGAAGAAGAAGAAGAAGGAGAAGAAGGAAAACTAGTGGCTGTGGTAGTATATTTAGTAATGCTAACTTTACGTAAAATATCTGTGTTCTCTTCCTGTATAAGTGACACCAATTTTGATTTGACATCGATTTCTGATCGAATTGATCTCTACTTTGATATATATGTTTCTATCTTTGCCCGATTTCCGATTTGCACTTACCTTCACGAATGGGATACCAGAAATTCTCCTCATGCTCCAAAAATTATGAAGATACATTTTGCGTTTAGTTTCCATAGTATACAGTATTCTCGAAAAAGAAAATTCTACAATCTTTTCTATTATAGTGTTTATTTAAAATTTCTTCCATTTCTCCTCTCCATTTGTCTCTCAATCACACGCATTTAGCTATGGCATTTTGACAAGTAACGTCTTATTCTTAGTTGCCATATTTCGTAACAGCTAGCATTTCTGCTGTAAATTTCTTAAACCACAAGGCAACATTATTAATATATTTAATCATTAAAGCGGAATCGGCGAACCGGGATCTAATTTCAGTTGAGCCAACCACGCTCAACTTCGCAATAATGCCTTTGAGAAAGGTATTAATCCAACTTTTCTCCCACTAGCTATGGGTTAAATATCAATGTAGAATAAGCTCTCTTGCCTTGGGTAGCATCCAGTCCAAAATAAAGAAATAATTGAATTGCAAACTATATAGAAGGGAACGGGAAACAACTAAACCATCTTTCCCAAGAAGCCATGGTAATTCACATATAATAACGGAGAGGGATCTGTGGAGAGCCATGGTTGCTTACGTCCTTCCTGAAGGAACGTGTATTTACCGTCAAGCAGTTGGTAGGACAAAACAAAGCACAAAGGAACGATGACATCTTTAAGTTTCCTTACGAAAATGTTGTATCTTCTTTAGCGGCCTGTTTTTCGGTCAACGCTTATGAAAAAAGGATCAGGATTTGTAAAGGATATGAAACACTAAAACGTTATTACACATTTTATAAAAAAAGGTGATTAAATATTGATTCATTTATTCGTTTAACTAAGCCATTGCAAGTTATTTAAACCAGAAAATATTTTTAGACTGTAAGTTTTTTTTTTTTTTTTGATTTGGCGATAATAACAATTTAATGATAAAAGTCCATGGAGAGGGGGAGAAGTAAAATTTCCACTGATATTTGCTCATAAGTGAATAGTGATTTTCTAAGCGTATCTTAGATAAGGCAAAAGACCGAAATTAAGAGGTACCCAGTGAGGATTGAACTCACTACTCAGTCGTACTTGTTACAGCGAGACAAAATTTTTAACCATTACATCGCCTCGAGGTGCCCTTGCGCATAGGTGAATATAACGAACCCTACTAGAAGTGGAACTCGCCTCTCTGATTAACAAATTCGGGCCATTATTCATTTCACCACCCGCACATCCAAACTTACACCACATGGTATTCCCAAGCGGTTAGTTACTGACCAGGGACGACGTTGCTTAAATTCGTTGATTCGGCAACTAGTGATTTATCGTGATATGACAGTAAACCGTGTTTAAATATTTTTTGCAACAAAAGAAAAAAAAAAAAACTTGATAAAGAATAAAGATCAACCAACATGTACAAAATGTCAAGGTGCACTCACGGTGAAACACCTTGTTATCCTGGATATGGCAGCAGACTACATCAGACAGCAAGGTTTCTGATTGGATGTTTTGAGGAGTGTGGAGATTACTTAATTACTGTTATCCCCAGGTCCACGCTATGGGAAATAGTGACTCCCCGAACAAATCAAAGGACTAAGAACGTATAAATAAAGTTTTATAGTAAAAATACAGCAATTCATTTTATATAAAGAATTACCAACAATACATATTTATAGTACATTTTATCTGTAGTTGAGGTTATAAGATTGTTCAAAATATTTAGATTTCGGTATTAAATAACCCACTGAGTTTGATATGTCACTAATCAAAATCAACCAACTTGTAAGAACTTTCATGACATTAATTCATATAATATCCTATAATTTCTTAAAGAAATCAAACATTTTATTTATTTATTCCAAAATCTAACTTCAACAAAATTACAACATAAAACACACATATCACCGACTCCAGTAATTATGTCCATGCAAACATGTTTATGCACAAAAGATGAATATTCATCTACTATGAATTCATCTGTAGAAGTAGAATAACATACATCACATTTTTATGACACCAAATCTACCAAGAAAAATCAATTACGGCATAAAATGACCCATACGTAGTTGATACGCCGTTAAACAAACAAAACAATGAAAGCATATTGTAATTTAATGTACTCACTTAGCCCTGCTGAACAAAAATACTATAAAGAAAACAACACAAGAATATTTGAGAATACTGAAACCGCCAACATAAAGCCATACAATGAAGAAATAGATTTATATCAAAGCATATAACACGTAAAATAGATCATCTACAAAGATATATACACTACAGTTCAAATGTTTGAAGCAACCCCCAGAATTAGCATAAAATAAACTTGACAGAATGAAGAAAAAACATGCAAAGAGATCTTAGAGTGATTGAAAAAAGACTGGAAACAATTATCAAACTTATACTTAGATAAACTTTTGTAATGAATGCTAAAGATTTCTGATACAGTAATCAAGGCTAAAGAAGGATATTGTGACGAGAGCAAAATTTAATCACGAAATGCTTTTATTCTCTTTATCATAATAAAATTTATAATAATGTTTCACTTTTTTAAAGCATGTATAGTAATTGCCTCTTACTTAAAGTACAAAACAACTACTTTTGCGGCCAATTTAAACAAAAAAAAACACCAGGGGTTTCCTCAAATGTTTGAACTGTAGTGTATCTATAAAACATGCATTCACTCTTTTAGTATAAAATTATGTGCAAAATGTCAAAATCAACCAACAATCTATAATTTTGTTTTATTATTACATATAGGTGTCATTTCTATTATCATAGTGTCTGTTGATCATAAGTATGTATGCATACATAAAAATCAGAATTGAACATCGGCTTAAGGTCTTGGCTAATTAGTTCTGTGGATAAAAATTACCTGTGTTCTCAATTGGGTGGCTATGCTGAAAGTACCAACATCTTGCACGAGTTTCATATTTGGGGTTAAGCTAGCCTTTCTTCTCTTTTTATGTGGCATATCCTTTTAGGGCGTAGGCGATCATGACTCTCCACATCCTTCTATCCCGTGCAGTGGGGATGGGCTCAGTGGTTCATAAATCAACACGGGTAAAGAAAGACCTGACAGTTCAAAATATTCAAGGCAGATTCAAACCCCAGGACAGAACATTCCTTTCTGTATTTCCCTGTGAATAATTTAGACTGAAAGAACATTCAAGTTTAACGTTTCAACAAAAAAACTCTGAAAAGGCCTTTAAAATATCAACATATGAAAACACGAAAACCTCTTCGTGCTGGAACATCCTATTATTGAGGGCGCTTTATTTTATTTTCTGCTATGGACATTTTTTTTTTGTTTCCTCTACTTTTTTCACTTTTTTACATTTTTAAAGTGTCTAATATTTGTTTATCTTTGAATCTATATCTTTTTCTAAAAATTGTAACACTTTTTCTTTATATTTGATGGTAATCTCCTTTTTGTAACCTCAGACGATTGTTATCCTGTCTTAGTGAGCGTACAAGACGAACTTTTTGTGTAACCCTTGCATTTTCCCTTTGTTTGCGATATTGTAAAATAAATGTATTGTTCTTTTCTTAAATTTTACGTGGTGGTTGTCTTGTCTTGTAATTTCGTGCCTATTATGAGTTGTGGTTGTTTCTACTAAGTTTTATGTCTGGCAGAAGAACTTGGATTTGGTAGGAAATTAAAATTCTTATATTGTAGATGCTGCAGAATAATGGGAAGTTACTTTTTGAGTATAAAAGGAAATATTCGTTATCTGTATAATCGTCAATATCTTATTGGACCTGTCAACTCTGTATGGAATATAGTGTCATGGCTAAGCTACCCTACCTGGCGATGCTGTGGCTTCATTGCCAAGTGGACTTTAATAGTTGATAACTATGGTAAAACGGTCTTTAAATCATTGTCCTTAGAGGCTAGGCATATTGCTAGCAGAAGATTTAGATTAATAGTTCCGTGTATTGATCATAATCTGAGCTGAGATGTGAATGAAATTGAACAAAAAAATCAACATCCTATACTATGTTTTCGAAGAAATAAGGCAAAAGATAAACATTTCCCGAACAGGAACTATGAACTGGAATTGAAATGGAAGCAGCGATCTCACATACACTGAATCCATTCATAAAATTGCATAATGAGGAATGAATAAACTGTCGTTGTCTAGAATGATGATGGTATTTCATCATTCGAAAAATAACATTGCCATAAATGATGATAAAAAAAGAATATTTCATCATCCCACCCTTATATCATTATAAAAACGACCCTTCCACGACAAGCAGAGTAGATTAGTGTTGACTAGGCTACCTATAGTAGTAGACTAGGAGACAAGTAGCAGTAGTCAGAAGAAACTGATATCGGCCAGCACACCGGAAGATTGAAAACAGACGATTTCAAACGCATCCTCACAAACGAAATTATTGGAACCAAACCAAGTAATCACCGAGTTTTAAACAAAAGAAACACTGTCAACATTTTTACACACACCATGCCAATATTCTGTAATTCACATCACAAAAAGAAAATACGAATTTTTGTTATTTAGGTCAACACGTGTTCTAAATTTTTATTGTTTATGTTATTGTTGTACGTCTTAATTCATTTCGTTTTCAATATGAAAAACAAAAGAAGAAAAGGATTCCTCTTACACTACAAATACATATAGCAAGAGTGTAATTACTTTTATCAAGTTAGGATTACTATTACATCAAACTTATCTTACCACCCCGTTACAAAACACTAAAAAGTTCAAAAATATTTGTGTGTGGATCAGTTATAAAAAATGTAGCATACTAGAAAAGGAAATTAACATATGATAGATTTTGGTTTGTTTTCTCCAACACCGCTAGGAGCTATAAAACTAAAATATTAATATAAGAACTCCAGCCATTGTTCTTAAATAGCCTCGTTTACGCGATACTTTTACGTGGATGTCATGCGTGGTGTCCAGCCATGTCAAATGTTTAAACTGTACAAACATTTTCTCATCATTGACTAAAATGGCTTCGAGTATGTCTTTAAGAGGGTCATGCTTCTTTGAACCTAGCGAACTGATGCAAAATAATCACCAAGATAAAATTGTTCAAATAGGAGAAGCCATATCATTTGATGTATTTCAACAGAAGCAACAACCAGTAATGGATAGCGCATATGACCTGAAGAGAAAATAATGGGATAAACAAGATGTTGACATTCCATAGGACTTCAAACAAAATGTTCAGCAAGAAAGCTTCCATCAGAGGTGGAAGAAGTCGTAACAGTTACTGAAATTGTGAGACCGTTTTTTTTTGTTTTTTTTTAAATTCTGTTTTGAAGAGATATTTAGAAATTTCAGCCAAATATCATTAATATTCCATTTCTTCGTTTCAGTTCATAATTAATCAGAACTTATTTAAGGGGAGACTTAATACTGTAAATTTAATTTGAGCGTGTCAAAGGAAATATTCGTTATCAGTATAATCATCAATATCTTCTTCTTCAACTCTCTATGGAGTAAAGTGCCAAGGCCAATTCACACATAGTGTCAATGCTGTGGTTTCATAGGCAAGTAGGCTTTTATAGGGTGGATTTGATAGGTCCAAGGAAAAACGATTTTTAAATCATTGTTCATTCTTCAGAAATATTTACCAACCAAGGCTTGCTGATAGAAAAATAGGATTAATACTTTTCCACGGGGAATTGGTACGAAAGTAAACCTAATGACCTTGGCCGAAATTAATATTCAGATCACGCTGATGATCGCTATGCAATATGCCTATGATCAAATTATTATTATTCCTCTTTAATCCGATTCAATTTAGATCATGGAGTAGTTTACCTAATGATAAATGAATGGTAGAACAATGACTGGGAAAGTAGTTGCATTTATCTCTTTTACCATCAACTTGTTTTGTGAAATTCAAATTCCATACGCCTACTTTCCTCATTATGTGACCTATAAATTTCATCTTTGACTTGTCTGATTCTAAGTTTAAGTCTGTTTTCCTTTTCCCTAAAACTTCAATGTTCTATCCATGGGATTGTCAGCATCCCTCTGTAAGACTTTATATCGGTTGCCTTAAGTATCTTTCTTATTCGTGAGATTGTCCAACATTCACTATAATTATTATAATAATTCCCGTATAAATAAAAGTAGTTAAAAACGAAGGTTAAATATTATGTTTTTTTTTAGTAACGTAAATTAGTTAAACTGGTGATTTCTGGAGAGAAGATCACAGCGTGTATAACCATTTACCTGACAGATATGCTTTTGTTTTGTGAGCGACATTAAGTAAAGAAACTGTTTGAAAATAGTCGAATGTTGTTCTATTTTTTAGTCAAATATCCTCATTAATGGTCAAATTAAGCATCAGTAATAATCTATTTAGAAATGGTCTCAACAAAACCATTCATCATCCAACAATCCACCTACTTACAGAGACTTTTTTAAAGTAACATTTACTGTGTACACGGCCCGAGAGCCACTCACTGTAGAAGATTACGTTAAGAGCCAGTATTATACGAATTGGAGGGAAGACAACGGTTAAACCTGAACAGGTTAAGATTGTAATAATCGGGGAAACATCTTGGGAGTCGGTTCCACGGAGCAGGTTTTCGTTGGAAGAAGCTGTTCCAGTGGAACTTTTCACCGATAGAAAACAGAAGGAATGTTGATGGTTTGCTACAATATAAGTGGCATGGCTGTGAAGGTTAGACATGGTTAATCCAATTTTTATCGGCCGAAAAACGTACAAAAACAAGATTTTTATTTTTTAAAAAGAGGTATTCCACGTGTTTTTGCAAGAGGAAATAGCTTAAAATCGTCTTATATGTGTTTTGTCCATTCAGAACGTGAATGACTATAGCTCTCTACAACATTCACTAGCGTGTTGCCCTTAGCAATGTTTGTCACTTTGTCAAGTCTCTCACTGCTGTCCCGCCATCCATTCTCAAAAGCATGTCAGCAGTTCCTACACGACATTCCCCTGTCCATTTTTCCTTCAATATATCTCGTAAGTGTCAAATTTTCCAAGACCTCCTTTCTCATTAGGAATCCTATAAATTTCAACTATGTCTTTCTAATTCTAAATATAAATAATATTTTTGCATCTGTCTATATTTCTAAGATGATGTATTATGTACACTATTTACATTATTCGGATTATTGTCCTCATTTTTGTTGCCATATTTATCACAACGTTTCGGCCGTTGTACGCTCTGGTCTTCTTCAGGTGGTTGGAACATCGAACTGAACATTTTATTTCGCTCGATGTTGTAGGCTGTTCTGGTTCCACCTGCCATATCTAATGGGTGTCAGTTATCAGTTATCTTCTGTCAATTCACCTCTCCAAGTTCTCATGCACTGATAACAGCAAAAAATGCAATATGAGCACTGGTAGAAAAAATGTTGCTGAAGACATTAATTTGTAATTCCCAGAAATTCATACACAGGTCTTCTTAAGAATAAATGGAACAGTGGTTAAAAGCGTTGGTTAGATCCAGTGACAGGACCTAAAGAGTTGTGAGTTCAATATCTGGTTATGGCAGTGGAGCACTTGGAGAGGTGAATTCTGACCATCAATAATGACTTCTTATTCTCTCAGAATTTTCTCGCTTCATAGGTTAAATAAATACAATGAGTAGACACACCTTTCTCCTCCGCTCCTTTCTGTATTTGTATATCTGCTAAACTCATTTTTTGCCCGTATGCAGGCGTTTTGCTGCCAGTATACATTCTTGATTGTTCTAATGTCTTTCCCGAATATGGATCTCTGGTTACCTGCCTCCGAAATTTCAGCTGCTTCTTCCTGATGTTATGTATGTTTCCTTTTTATCTCTATTTTCTCTAAAACCTTGTCGTTGCTCACATGTACGGTCCATGGTATCCTCAACCTCTTTCCGTAGATCCACATTTCGTGTCTCTTCTTCATCTTTGAGGTGATTTCCAGAAGAAATATATCATGTAACC